>OX243818.1:4302177-4374677 GCA_945859605.1 Lumbricus rubellus
GCAAACCGTTCAGAGGCGCTCCCGATGCGCAAGGCCAAGTCATAAGAAACAGGTTTTGAGAAAAGAAAAGAAAATGTTTTTTGCGTTCCGTTAGAATTGTGGACACTGTCAGCCATTATATATATATATATATATATATTTGTTTGTTTGTATGTGCACTTGTTATAGCGCCCCTTAAAGCTCTCTCTCTACTCAGAGGCACTCCCGATGCAAAGCGGACACTGCATCGGAGTTTCACGCCGAAGTGCTGAGCAATTGTGAGTGAAGGACTTGCCCAAGGTCCTTACGCGGCGAGATGGATTCGAACCTCGAACCTTCCGGCTCCAAGGCAACGACGCCACCACTACACCACCGCGCCCCACAAATTATATATAATTTGTGGCAGTAATCGTAAAGGTAATCGTAATTTATAAAGTTAGCCAAATTTATAAAGCATAGGCTACCACTCAAAGTCATTCACATTCGCAAGGCACCAAGCAGCTTATTCCACGAGCGCAGTATAGACCTACAGTAATACTATTTTAAGTGGTAAATTGCCACAAAATGTTGTCTTATACATGTATACCTAGCACGAAATAGATTCGATTCTCCTTTGGGACCGCTTTGCTACTCTTTTTCATGCTGTTGTACACATTAATTTTTGGTTAATCGACTGGCATGCACAATGGCACTGCATGCAGTATACTCTCCCATGCATGGTTGGTTTCAATAAATGATATTCCGTTTGATTTGGTTTTATGTGCATGCACAAGTCTCTAGTGATATATACATGTATACATAGATAACGCAATTTGTATTTTACGATCTGCATGCATATACACCGTGATTCAAAAAAAAGTAAGCCAAATTGTTTTTCAAATATCTCTAACGCCTGATGACATATCATGCTAAAATTTTCCAAATATTTAGACAAGTGGACCAAGAACATGATTCAAAAATTTCATGAGATAAAGTAGAACGGATAAAAAGATATGAATCTTTAAACTTCATATGCCGAAATTGCCGTTTACAAGCAATTTTTTGTCAGAATCAATAAAAAAAGTAATCTAAACTGTTTTTATTATATCTCCAATGCCTGATAATTAATCATACTAAAAGTTTCCAGATATTTGGAGAAGTGAACCAAGAATAGGATTCCAAAATATCATGTAATAAATTTGAACGGATAGAAAGATATGAATATTTAAACTTCATCTCCAGAAAGTTCAGTTTTCAGCAAATCTGTTATGGTGTTCGCTGCGGTTTCGATGCCTGATAGTTCCCAATTTTGGTCTTCAGTGATCCTGGAGTAAAAATTTACGGAATATATTATCGCAACGTTCTGCTGTGACAACATCTTCCCCCTGTTATCAGAAATCTATAGCCCCAGAAGGCTGTTTTCTTTTTCAACAGAACAGCGCCAGCCCACATGCAGAGCCAAGGAAACCATCGAAATGCTGACAAGAGAGACGCCAGACTTCATATCTCCCACATTATGGCCTCCGAACAGCCCAGATTTGAATCCTGTCGACTATTATTTGGGAAGCGTGCATGATAGTTCTATTCTCTACATATCTGGAAAAATTTAGGATGATTAATTATCAGGTCATAAAGATAATGAAAACAGTTTGACTTACATTTTATTGAATCTAACAGAAAATTGCTTGTAAACTGAAATTTCGATATATGAAGTTCAAAGATACATATCTTTTTATCCGTTCAATTTTATGTCTTGAAATTTTGGAATCATATTCTTGGTCCAATTCTCTAAATATTTGGAAAATTTTAGCATGATATGTTATCAGGCATTAGAGATATATGCAAAATAATTTGGCTTACTTTTTTTTGAATCACGGTGTATATAAAATTATACATATACAGTGGCGTAACAACCATGTAACGAAGGTGGACAAAATCCACGGGCCCCCGAGGTCCCAGGGGCCCCCGAGCTGCTCACCCCAAAATAATTCATGTACTTTAATTACTGCGACAATAGTTATAGTCGTCTTGAAGGGTAGGATATATTATTGTCTTTATTTTCTGCAGCGTCTAATTTTCTTTATTCCACATCTCTACGGCACCTCAGCTGTTGGTTTAGAATTAGCATTAACAACATTGCAGAACACATAGACCTATAAATTATCAAACGTCGGACCCGATAATGTGTCAGATGTGCACTATTTCAGACTGGAGGTCAGCAGGTGTCACTAGATATAATATACCCATATTAATCGTATCTCCCCAGATGAAGAGAAGTTGAAAATGCCAATTCCATGTACATTTATTTTTGCAAATTAACTTCCATCTGCTTTTTTGAACGATGGCACTAACGGGTATGTTTATTTCTATTAGAAAACTTTGTTTGTCTTTGGTTTTAGAGCACTTAGAACATTTTAGAACACCTAAGAATTAACCCTTAGAGTCATTAAATATATTCTAGCTGCCTCGCTCTGAACATTGCTTAGGACACTTAGAAGTTAGAAAAATATTATTACAGTCACTTTAAATTTTGATTACAGCATAAATGTTCCATTTATAAAATTTAAAAAAATTGGAATAGAATGGTTTTTATGCCCCCCCGGATAGTCCATACCAGATAGTACCGGTATATATATATATTCCATCCGGAGGATAGATTAATTCATCCCCACTCCCGGATATTTTTAAGGGGGATAGAATATTCCGTGACCCAGGAATGGGTGGATTTAGCATTTGGCTTGAGGTAAACCCCCTCCCCGCCCCTCCTGGCTGTATGTCAGCGCCCCTAAGACCAGACCCGTCCGTCATGGTGGGTTGCAAGAACGCGCTATGTGCCTAACCTCCTCTCCTCATCAACAGCACACATAATTCATTCAAGGTTCAACTGTGTTTCCCCAAATAGTTCTGTTCGTCTATCTATGGTACAATTGGTACATGTATATGATTGGAGAGGTGTCGGAGGGGTAAACACACACACACACACACACACACACACACACACACACACACACACACACACACACAGCACCAGCCGGTTTGCCATGGAAGATTGGAGATGGAAGATTGACGTGACCCTGACTTGACCCTCACCGAGCTCACTCTCCCATTCTGAAATGTTTTACCCTCATGCAGATGCAGACTAAAAGTTCCAAAGTCCAACAGAATCTCCCCCCCCCCAATGAGTCATCATAATTTTGACACCCTATCCAACACAGCCAGTCCAGTACGGTAGGTACCTATTGGACAACCTTGAACATAATTCATTCTATCCATCATCGCCTTGTAAGGCGCTGTTGTATTAACGGCGTGGTCAAATAAATTGTCGTAATTATTATTATTGTTATGGCACCAGGCCACCAAAATTAATTAATTAGCACTTTATAAATATAATCTCTCTCTCTCTTGATTTTTACCCAAATAGCTTACAGCTTAGTATACCATTATCTCTTTAATCTGACTCTCTAGTCTCGCTAACGGGTAACCTAATAAAGGGCCCCAAGGCTTAGAATGTCCACGTGCCCCCGGCCAGGTTGTTACGCCACTGTACATATATATATATATATATATATATATATATATATATATATAATATGCATGACCTGCCCAGCATACAAAATGTCATTTGATGGCGTACACCCGTCCATATAAAACCAATTTCTTCCGTCAATGCAAACAATATAGCAGAATATACATGTACACTTGCGATATAATAATTATAGATCGGTATCTAAAAATATATGATATACATACATGTTCGTAGAAAGAATAAAACTAAGATCTGTATCGTATGCAATGTCCTGTGTAATATTCATAATACACATACAATGGGACATAAGATATATATATATATATATATATGTATATATATATATATGTATACATGTATCTTATGTTTCATTGTATATACAATATAATTATGTAACTACACATTCAATATGACATTGGCCTGTGTAAATATTTGTTTATGTATATATATATAATTATATATACAATTTTATATATATATATATATTAATGCGCACGTGTGTGACCATTTCTGGCGAAATGTAATAATGCGTCGACGACGTATATTACGGTTTCTTCGTCTCAAGCGAATTGAGAAAATTGAATATCTACAATAATAATAATAATGATTGTAAGGCTTGACTCTGTTCGGCTGTTCGGGCGACGGACGCAGCTGACGACCAGTGAGGCGGAAAGCAGCAGAAATGGCGCTACATAAGCACTCCCAGAGTGCATCGCGTTCCATGGTGGGGACTTGACTGATGGATGTGAATTTGGGGTGGAAAACTGGAAAAGATGGAAAGGGGAAAAGCGGAGAAGAGAAGAGGAGGAGGAAGAAGACTCAGTAGAGGAGGGAAGAAAGGTCAGAAGAGGAAGATGATGAAGAGAAAAAGACATAGACGGAGGAGGAGGAGGAGGAGGAGGAGGAGGAGGAGGAGGAGGAGGAAAGAGAGGAAGACAGACAGTGCGGAATCAGATGTGTGGAACGAGGAGGAGAAGAAAGTGATGACGAAGGAGAAGGAGGAGGAGGAGGAGGAGAGGAGGAGAAGGAGGAGGAGGAGGAGGAGGAGGAGGAAGAGGAGGAGGCCCACGGAGTAGGATATTGCGGAGAAAGATGTTTGGAGGAGGAGGGAGAGTAGGTGAAGATGGAGTAGTAGGTGAAGGAGTAGGTGATTGATGAGAAGGTGGAGGCGGATTAGATGAAGGAGGAGCAGGTGTAGTGGAACAAGGGCAGCGAGAAGAAAAGAATTGGATAGAATAGAATAGAATAGGAAAGAATATTCGCTTACTAACACGTATAGTAGGCTTATTGCCAAAGCGCAGGAAAACAATTTATCCAGCCGTGCTTCTTATATTCTCTCCTTTCCCATTCTCCACTCCTCCTTCTGAGCCCTGTCACCCCACCCTGCTATTTCACTCACACTCTTCGTTCAAATCGTTTTTCTCGCTCTTATTTTTTGGACCTAGATCTTCCAGTGCATCTACATTGTACATGTAATAATTTATGTTTCTTTTAATTGCAATGCACCCAAGATGGCGACTCTTTAACGTGACTTCTGATTGCGACTTTAAAATTTGTGCACATGTGCTTGCTTAATCCTTGTGTGTCTCTTCTCAGTTATCCACGTATTGTTCTGCTACCTGATGAGGCTCCTTTTCCTATGTGTAATATTTTATGTATATTGGCATTCAACGTCATATTGGCTAAAGGTTGCCGCTGATTAGTTTAAATTAATTTCTAATTATTAATTGCAACATATATTTGCAAATTCTTCCTCCAATTATTCTTCATCGTAAATAGACAGTAGTAGTAGTTACAGTTTAACGTCACTGTGTGGTTAAAAAAATACCATTAGCGACGCCCTCCTCCTTTATCCAGGCCTGGGACTGGCATTGGCAGATAACAACCAGTGGCGGAGTTATAAATAGACAACACTGGCCAGCAGATTTAACAAATTATATCTGGATGGATGGATCCGATTTGACCCGGGTGTATGACAACAGAGGCCGTTACCCTGGACAGAAATTTGCTCGGCATATTACAGCACCTATGAGCAAGGTACTAGACCAGTTACTGTAATGGTTTCAACGCTTATAATTATATTATGCGTTGACCCAATTTTGAAGGTGTCGTTCAGATCGATCGACAGAGGAACAATATTACAATTACATTGCGTACAAATGAAAATAAGTTATAACATGTCGTAAAACAATTTTAGAGGTGTTTAAAGACAGCCCAATGAAACTATTCATATCGTTTGACTGCTGTATCTTATATAATTTTATAGTTTCGTAAGTCTGTGAGTTTGTTTCTTTGTTAGATGAACACGGCCACAGTTTTGAAGCAATCGACCCCAATCCTTCGCAGGGGGTTTGGGTCGACCCTGGGCAGGTCATAGGATGGTCGGCGATCTCGACCAACACCATGATGATGTTCATCCGGGCCGAAAACCTCCCCCCCAGGAGCACCGTGTGATGGCAAATCCACTGTTAAAATAAGTTGGCCGACCGAAGTGAGGGTGGGCAAGTAGGGGGTTGGCTGGGAACGGGGCGAATCCTGAAATTCCCGGGCAACGCCGGATACTCCAGATAGTAAGTATATAAGTACCGTATCCTATATCGTATCATGTCTGAATATTCAATGAGCACGGCTCCCGGCATCTACTTTTCAGAGGCACTTTCAATACAGAAGCCCAGAGGAAAAAGAAAAGTCTTGAGAGAGCGAGAAACGAGAGGGAGAAAAGGTCTTGAAAGAGCGAGACGGCACGGGGAAGAGCCCTGATTGGCACTGGCACTGGCAGATTGCGAACATTGGCGGTGTAAAAGTTTGAAGATGGATGGATAAGGACAGCTTACAAGTTACAAGTGTGACACCGCAAATAGATGTTGAAATATGACATGTTACATCTATGTAGCATGTTGTTACGACGTTCAAAAGGTGTTTAAAGACAACAGACATCATAGTAAGCAAGTAAGTAAGTAGGTAGGTAGGCAAGTAAGTAAGTAAGTAAGTAAGTATAACGATGATTTTTTTTATGAGATTATAGAGGAAGGCGAGCAATCCGTCGAGCAGCAGCATTTTAAGCTTTACGCATAATAATTATATCTTGATATATTTGAATATAATATTTGTTTGTATGTGCACTTGTTATAGCGCCCCTTCAAGCTCTCACTACTCAGAGGCGCTCCCGAGTGCAGAGCGAACACTGCATCGGAGTTTCACGCCGAAGCGCTGAGCAATTGTAAGTGAAGGACTTGCCCAAGGTCCTTGCGCGGGGAGGTGGATTCGAACCTCGGACCTTCCGGCTCCAAGGCAACGACGCCACCACTAGACCACCGCGCCCCACGGTTTGTTTACTTGTTAGTTGTTACAGTCTAATAATGGCAATGTCGATCGATATTTACTCTAATATTTAAAAAATTCCCTTTATTGAAAATTCGGTTGGGACTTGGCAGTCTTTGGCAGACCGCAGCCGGTTACAGTGTAAAGTTATGCAATTGAAACAATTTCCAAGAAAACAAATCACAAATCCCAAATTTTAGCTACTAACAGCACAGACGGACTGCAATACATTACAATACTTGACAAGCGACACACAATACATTATCGTGCTTCTTCATTTTTCTTTAAACATTATTTTATGCTTCGTGGCGGAAATTTTCCCCACGTTTCAATGCTTTAAAACATGACATAATTCTCATCACATCAAGCAATCAATAACGGGTTTAGTACCACCTATTTATAAAAATTATGATAAACATTTTAAAGGTGTTTAAGAGAACCATGTATAATTCTGTTCCATTACACTGCCATTCTCGATTGTGACCTCACTGAATTCCACCCTTGACAGATGTCCGGGACATCTTGCTCATGGCGCTATAGAAATCATTATAGATCAGAAAAAGATCGCATTGGATAATTAGATAAGTTAGGATGAGATAAGATAATATAACATAGCATAACATAACACAACATTGCATACTATAAAATAACATGAGACAACATAGCATAACACAGCATAGCATAGCATATAAGATAACATATAACATAGCATATAAGATAACATAACATAGCATATAAGATAACATAGCATATCATATAAGATAACATAACATAGCATATAAGATAACATAAAATAACATATCATAACATAAATTTAGATTAGATTAGATCAGACTTGATTAGATTGGTATGAATTCCGCAAACGTGATTGAACGGATTAGATTAGTAAGCAACTCACACAATCAGAAAATATCTCGCCTCTTCTTCTTCTTCTTCTTCTTCTCCCGGTACATCCGGTCACGTGACCAGCAACATCCGGTCGCCGAAAACAGTTCAATCGACAAATGTCTCTTACGTCTCGTAAAACACAGAACGACCAAGAACTTCTGGTTATCTCTGGCGACCCCAAGCGACGAATCCACGAAGCATGAACCAACGCGACGCGAGACACTTCCGGTTGACCTCTCCTGGTCAAAGTTCAACGCCCGACGAACGGATAAATCCCAGGATGCACTCGGATGGTCGTAACCGTTTCTTTAGCGCCTTTTCCGGTCGACCAAATCGTCAGACGATTACTCCCTCGCCGCTAGAGGGCCATTCAGAGCGCAGCGTGTACGGATGACGTAAGCAAATATTTATACAGCGCCGCGTGTAAAACGCTATGAATGACCATTATCGTCGTTCTGCTATGCCTACTGTGCTGACTGGACATGGCTGCCGTGTCCAGCAGGAGTGTTCAGTAGGCGGTCAGCGAAGACAGTGACCACCGTCGGCCTAGCTGCTGTTGTCATTAGATATGGACATGCACGCTGCTGCGGCCATTGGCGCTGTTCGTTGCAATGGCGGTAGATGGCGCTGCTGTCCAAGAAAGCCTTGGCTCTATACTATCGACCATTGTACATACACGACAATCACTCATACATCCGTCTATTTGACCGTCTCTTTGTATGCTTCGTTGTGCGTCCTTTCGTCTCTTTTCATACCTCTATGTACGCTTCGTCTTAATTGGATGCGTCTGTTCGTCTATCCGTCCGTCTTTATGTCGCTCTCTACATGTATGTTTGGTTCGCTTCGTGTTTATCCGTCTGCCCGTTCGTCAGTCCGTTTTTCTGTGTCTCTCTTAGTTTTCGTTCATCCGCCTATGTCTATAGGTTCAGCAGGACGCCTGTCTGTCTGTCTGTATCTGTCTGTCTGTCTGTTTGTATGTTTGTATGTGTGTATGTATGTATGTATGTATGTATGTATGTATGTATGTATGTATGTCTGTCTGTCTGTCTGTCTGTCTGTCTGTCTGTCTGTCTGTCTGTATCTGTCTGTATCTATCTGTATTATAAGCGTCTATCTGTCTGTTCCTCAGTGCATTTGTCCCTCTCTTTGCATTCTTTGCTTTGCGTCCCTCCATCTGATCGTCCATATATCCGTCCGCCTATCTGTCTCTTTGTCTCTCACTCTCCCTATCCATCTCTCTGTATCTGTCTATCTGCCTGTCAGTCTGCGTCTTTGTCTGTCTGTTTGTCTGCATCTCTCACTCTCTGTTTGTCCTCGCTCTCTGCATCCTTCCTGCTATCTGCTCATGTATGCCTGGATCTTTTGCGTGCATGTGTCTGTCTGTATGCTGAATAGGCTAAAAGAAGAGACCGAGGCTGCAGAGGCCAAAGAAGAGTGCAGCAGGGCAGAGGTTAAAAAAAACACCTGGAATGTCGCCAAAGGCCAGAGAAGAGATCAAGAGAAGATTGATGAAGAGATGGTTTGAAAAGGCGCTATATAAAATAATGCTCCTTATGATGCAGAGTGCGAGGTAAACAATTGGAACAGGACAAAGCAGAGAACCATCGTAAGGACAAAAGCACAAACAGAAGGAAATGGTTCAATGAATAAAGCGAAAGAAGAAAGAACAATTATTCTTGTTCAACAAATCAACATTCGAAAGAAATCGAGGGGGATAAGATAACTATGCCTCGTATTCTGACAGTGCCAGTCAGGGCTGTTTCTAAGGAATTTTTAGAAATGCTACAGTTGCAGCACAACCCCCTTCTTTTCTTTCCCATTCTCCATGGTATTTAATTAATCCCAATCGGAAGAAAATTTCATTTTTCAAGTACTTTTCACTGCACACAAGTGCTTCTACAACTTCACAAATTCATTTAGAACTGCACATTTTGTGTACAACTGCACGTTAAAAGCCCTGGTGCCAGTGCCAAGTCTGGATAGAGGAGGTTGGAGACATTGTCAATGATCCTTGTCATTACACAATGTCGCTAAAATGAAACAACCACAATAATTACTGACGTCAGCGAATCTCCTCTCTGTACGAGAGCGATGAGTTAAAAAAAGTCTCCACGACCAGCTGAGCGCAGTGTCCGTCAACACTGCAGGCTCCAATCAGGAACACACACAGTTCTATGGTGTACTCCGAGTCCGAACCGATCATCTATGCAGAGCACCCATGGTCAGTGACGACAGCATGAATGTTTAATGAGATCACAACTGCACTTCAGCAGCAAAAAGCATAGACGTTGTATTACATGACTTGTGAGCGAGAGAGACATGTGCAGTTGTGCGCTGCATGGACATTGCATAATTTAGATGGGAACAGGTGTTGTTTTGAATTTTATACAAAGAGATCAAAAGACAGAGAAAATAAAAATAATCCAATAATTATTATTACTATTATGTTTATGATTGTTAATCAGTAATAATAATTTACAATCTACAATTTATAATTATCGTCGTCGTCATCATCATCATCATCATCATCATCATCATCATCATCATTGTCGTCATCGTCATCATCATTGTCGTCGTCGTCGCCGCCGTCGTCGTCGTCGTCGACGTTATCGTCATCGTCGTCGTCACCGACGTCACATCATCATTGTCGTCATCATCATCGTCATCATCGTCACCATAATCGTCGTCGTCGTCATCATCATCACCATCATCATCATCAGGTTTGTTATTATTAACTATTTGTTATTGAACCATCTGTAAAAATTAATCATAATCGGAAACTAGTTTGCTTCTCCAGCGCTTTTCAATCGCCATTCAGCGTTTTAATTCGGACACCTTAATTAAGGCTTAAGTTGAACATTTAAAGACCCGGCAGACCTTACGACAAAGAAGTCGTTTTGCAACAGCGCGGTCGTTAATAATCACCATGCACCTAAAGAAAAAATTAACAAACGTTTTTCATCTGTCACCTATATATATAAGAACAGTTGCTCAAAGATTAGAGGTGTGTAAAACGAATGATGAAACGTAGGCCTATATTATACCCTGGATGAGGAGGATTCCAATTTGACGAGAGCCTATTGCAACAGAGGTCGTTGCCCTCGACAGAAATTTGGTTGGCATATTACAGCCCTATACTCTCACGAAAACAATCCTAATACAAATAACTATGACAATTATGATTATCTGGATAATTTCTGGAATGTAAGTCAGCATAATATATCTGCTCCGTTCCGTTTCTTAGTCATTCACTTTATTTTCATATAATACTAGCTGAACCCGGCCACGCGTTGCTGTGGCTGAAAAGAGGCTCCCCTTCCCCTCTCCCTCCCCCTCCCCCTCCCTCTCCTCCTCCCCCTCCCTCTCCCCCTCCCCTCCCCATCCCCTCCCTTTCCCCCTCCCCCTCCTCCCTCCCCCTCCCACTCCCCTTCCCCTCCCCCTTCCCCTCCCCCTCCGTCCCCCTCCCCTTCCCCCTCTCCTTGACCTCCACCTCCCCTCCTCTTTCGCTCCCTCCCCACCGTCTTTGTCCCGCTTCCTCCGCTCCTTTCCTCCGTCGCAGCGTCCATTCCAAGCCCAAAGGCCGCTTTGGGAAAAGGCCTAAAAGCGGCCTCTTTGGTAAATTAATCGCGACTCGCTTATGACGTCACATCACGCCACCTCATTGATGTTTTTCGTGCTGTGTTTGGAGACGGCGTTTATGAAATCTGGCAGCCGTGTGGGACGTGTTTAATTTGCAAATGGCGGGCGAACGGATTGCAAAGTTCACTTTTTGTGGAAACGGTTGCGTTTTTTCGGGTGAAAACATCTTAACACACGGTTGTATGGGAATGGAAGGTGTTGTAAAATTTTCAAAACAATCGGTGCGTCACTTTCAGCGTGGAAATGCGACGAACTATTGGAAAGTTCATTTTTATTTATATAGATAATCCGTAAAAGATGCATGGATCCATTGTTTAACTGTAGCGTATACAACCACAAAGGACGTTGCCGACAACAGAATTTTAGGCCCTACAGTTAGTAGTAGAAGTTTCGATTTAACGACAATGTGTATCAACAAAGGTTTTAGCATCGCCCTCTTTTTTCATTCAGGCTTGGGACTGGCACTGTCGGGCACGAAAGAATTCTGAATTGCACATTACAGCAATTGAATATATGTTTTAGCGACAGGACAGCCTATGACAACCAAGTTCGTTGCATCGACAGAAATTATTTTGGTAATATTATAATTATTACAGCATTTGATTAATTAATTAATTAAGTATTACTATTAGCTTGCTCTAAAATAGTCATGGAGCTAGGAGTCATGCAGGGTTGCATAAGCTGTTAGCTTTTCTGATTCTTATTACACTCTGTTTATTGAGTCACGTTTATACTGTTTGACTTGTGTGTGTGTGTGTGTGCGCGTGTGCGCGTGTGCGTGCGTGCGTGCGTGCGTGCGTGCGTGCGTGCGTGCGTGCGTGCGTGCGTGCGTGTGTGTGTGTGTGTGTGTGTGTGTGTGTGTGTGTGTGTGTGTGTGTGTGTGTGTGTGTGTGTGTGTGTGTGTGTGTGTGTGTGTGTGTGTGTGTGTGTGTGTGTGTGTTATAAACAAACAAATAGTAAAATAGATTTTTAATATCGCTACTGTAGGGCGTTTCCTACAAACCGATTATTTAGATTCTTCCTGTATAATTATTATAATTTTATTTACACAAACTGCATTGTTCGATGTTTACGCTCTGACTTAACCAAATCAAACCATATATAAACCAAATTCATTTTATTGATATTAGAACTAAAACTACAGATTTTTAGGTGTGCAAGCAATCCGTCGATTCCGATGTATAACTAGTAACTACACTGTGTGATAATTTGATAGCAAAGATCATCAATTATTTTTCATCGCCCTCCTCATTAATCGACGTTTTGGACTGGCACTGCCAGAGTGCGAACATTGGTGGAGTTAACTAACACTCCAACGACAAACGCTGCTGTTTTCATTCGGTGGTGGTGCCACCTAGCGAATAACACGTCTGCTGACGGGTTTTATTTGGAGGTGACGGGCTAAACGTACACCGCCTAACCTGACGAATGGAAGAAGACTCAGAAACACCGAATAACATTGTATTAATGGCAACCTAACTTAACATGGCATCACATTTAAACAATGGCTGTGACTAGCGGACCGCCAGGCGGCCCTCGAATTTTAAAAACTAGCGGACCGCCAGTGGCGGCCGTCCAATACGGAATACTAGCGGACCGCCAGACAATATGGCTGCCAACGAATGCAATCAAATTAAAGCGCGACGTATCGACGATTGTTCATCAGTTCAGCTTCAATTTCAGCAGAATGACTGCACTAACCCTAAAACTAACCCTAACCGACCCTCACGACGCCTAACCTGAGCCCTAACCGACCCTCACGACGCCTAACCTGAGCCCTAACCGACCCTCACGACGCCTAACCTGAGCGCTAACCGACCCTCACGACGCCTAACCTGAGCCCTAACCGACCCTCACGCTTTGCATGTTGGGATGAGTGGTAAAATTTGGGACCGCTGTTGACAGGATTATCAAATTCTATTTACACCAAAATTTATCTTCATATTTTATTATTATTCAACAGTTTAACGACATCTTATTGCAACATAGGCTGTTGACGTCTTTAAAGTTACAGTATCAATGTATTTCAGTTCACTGTTGTTTGAATGTTCCGCAGTTTCTGTCTATAATGTCTATCTTTTTTTCTTTTCTTTTCATTGTTCTTCTTCTGGGATTTCTATTTCCATGTCGACAGTGTTCATAAGGTGGTTGCTGTAGGTCCTCTTTGATGCATTTGTCATTATTTAGTGTCACCATTTAACATACATGCATAAACATGCATATATTTAAATATACATTCATTTTCTGATTTTAATTTTAATTTTTTTTTATAAATTAATACATATATAATCAAATAGATTAGATATTCAACATTAATATGAAAATCAAATCATTCAGCCATCATCTATAAGCTTAAACAATAATATCAAAAATCGTTTGATTCAATGCCTATTTAATCTATTACAGAATTAGTTCACACACACACACACACACACACACACACACACACACACACACACACACACACACACACACACACACACACACACACACACACACATACACACACAAACCGCACTAAAAAAAGCAAACAAATACAACTAAAATTATAATTCACATGCAATACTTCTTACATAATTTTTCCATTAGTTATGGTCATAAGTATATTATAAGCTTCAAGATAAATATCTTGAATAGAGAATATATTTCTAACACTACATTCCACTTTTTTCTCTACACATTTTTTAAGTAGTAGGATTGAAATGTCATTCTTTTTACAAGCGAACAGCGTATGTTCGATTGTTTCTGGCAATTGGCATCCAGAGCACAGGTCTGTTGTGCTTTTACCTATCACTTTCAACCAGCTGTTATTAAGGACATGCCCCATTCTAAGTCTGGTAATTTGAACTTCTCGTTTCCTTATAGAGTCCATAAATTTTATATCAATTTTATATTTTATATCAGTATAAATTTATCTTCGTTAATCAAACTTCTATTTATACTATTATATAATCTAAATGGTTTCTCGTTTCCCTTCTCCTTGTTTCTAGAATTTTTTGTCCGACATAAACAATAGCAGGAAATAATTCATAATAATTATCACCAGATAAGATATAACAGAGCACTAAAGAAGTTTTAAACTTGTTCGAAGGAAATGTATGGAATGTTGAACTACAATTATTCACAAACAGAACAATCTTCGCTCAGCAGTTTGGCAGAAGTTTCGGTCGGGACCCTTAAATATGAGTACTAGGCTAACTTTGAAAGGATGCTATTGCTATATAAATCCTCATGATGAATGAATGAACGAATGAACGAACGAACGAACGAACGAATGTATGAATGGAGCGACCTTCCACTTTGATCCGCATAATTTCTTCTCTAAATGAATTCCTCCACAAATTGGAGGTGCATATGATAGTGTAGCCACGAAATATTTAGGCTAGAGATTTCCATATCGTGGTGGTTTCCAACAGACATGTTAATAAAATAAGTAAGTAAGTAAGTAAGTAAGTAAGTAAGTAAGAGAGTAAGTAAGTAAGCAAGTAAGCAAGTAAGTAAGTAAGCATGCAAGGATGCAAGCAAGTAAGTATGTAAGTAAGTAGGTGGGTAGGTATTTTTTTGTATGTGCACTTGTTATAGCGCCCCTTCAAGCTCTCTCTACTCAGAGGCGCTCCCGATGCAGAGCGGACACTGCATCGGAGTTTCACGCCGAAGCGCTGAGCAATTGTAAGTGAAGGACTTGCCCAAGGTCCTTACGCGGCGATGGTGGATTCGAACCTCGGACCTTCCGGCTCCAAGGCAACGACGCCACCACTAGACCACCGCGCCCAGGTAGGTAGGTAGGTAGGTAGGTAGGTAGGTAGGTAGGTAGGTAGGTAGGTAGGTAGGTAGGTAGGTAGGTAGGTAGGTAGGTAGGTAGGTAGGTAGGTAGGTAGGTAGGTAGGTAGGTAGGTTGGTAGGTAAATATGTAAGTAATAAGTAAGTAAGTAAGTAAGTAAGTAAGTAAGTAAGTTGGTACGTAGGTAGGTAGGTAGGTAGGTAAGTAACAAAGTAAGCATTAAGTAAGTAGGTAAGTAAGGAAGTAAGTAAGTATTAAGTAAGTAAGTAAGTATTAAGTAAGTAAGTAAGTAGTAAGTAAGTAAGTAAGTAAGTAAGCATGCAAGCAAGTAAGTAGGTAGGTAGGTAGGTAGGTAGGTAGGTAGGTAGGTAGGTAGGTAGGTAGGTAGGTAGGTAGGTAGGTAGGTAGGTAGGTAGGTAGGTAGGTAGGTAGGTAGGTAGGTAGGTAGGTAAATAAGTAAGTAATAAGTAAGTAAGTAAGTAAGTAAGTAAGTAGGTAGGCAGGTAGGTAGGTAAGTAAGTAACAAAGTAAGTATTAAGTAAGTAGGTAAGTAAGTAAGTAAGTATTAAGTAAGTAAGTATTAAGTAAGTAAGTAAGCAGTAAGTAAGTAAGTAAGTAAGTAAGTAAGTATGTAAGTAAGTAAGTAGCCTTCATTTGCATCTGACAATCGCACATGCAGAGTACTCAGAATATTTATTTTTATTTTTTTAAATTCATGCATCAGAGGGACTTTGAACCCACCCATAAACCCCAAATATAACGTCCATGTCCATACAATTCCTATGTACACACAAACGCTTGAAACCGATTGTGCAAAATCTAATGACCTTTTACATTGAGTTTCGCGATCAATGCAAGATGGCGGTTTATATCGATTGCGGACAAAGCTTTATTAAGTTGCGTTCATGTCTGCCTGTCTGTCTGTATGTCTGTCTGTCTGTCTGTCTGTCTGTCTGTATGTATGTCTGTCTGTATGTCTGTATGTATGTCTGTATGTATGTCTGACTGTATGTCTGTCTGTATGTCTGTATGTCTGTTTGTCCGTCTGTATACCCCTTTATCAAATCAAACGAATTC
Source organism: Lumbricus rubellus (assembly GCA_945859605.1). Taxonomy (NCBI): domain Eukaryota; kingdom Metazoa; phylum Annelida; class Clitellata; order Crassiclitellata; family Lumbricidae; genus Lumbricus; species Lumbricus rubellus. Next base: position 4,318,368 of record OX243818.1, read on the forward strand.
TCGTATCAGCTTAATCTCACTCCTGTTTGGATTAAGCAGATGAGCAATCAATATGACTGTCATAACGATCGCGGAAAGAGGCAGACAGACAAACAGACAGACAGACAGACAGACAGACAGACAGACAGACAGACAGAATGACAGAATGACAGAATGACAGAATGACAGATAAACAGACATACACAGAAACAGACAGAGTGAATAGAGAAAGATGGAGACTGACAGAGACAAAATGATAGAAAGAGTGAGAGAGATAAAAAAAAGAGAAATAAATACATACAGACATACATGCAGATAGACAGACAGACAATCAGACAGACAGCCACAGACACAGAAACCAAGACAGAGAGATAGACAATTACAGATAGAAGTAGAGACAGAGATAGAGGCAGAGATAGAGACAGAGACAGACAGAGATAGAGAAACAGAGAGAGACTGAGAGAGAGATAGAGAAAGACAGACAGAGACAGAGAAAGAGAGATAGCCTAGACATATAAAGGCAGACAGAGACAGAAACAAAGCCAGAGACAAAGACATAGAGAAAGACTACCGTTATCATCATAATGACGCTTCATTGATCCCTTGGGCGAGCATGGCACGTCTTCCAACTGCCCCCGAATGAAACTGGATGCTAAGAGCACACAAGGGAGGGGAAGGAAAGCGTGCGCAACTAAATTGAGTCGGACACACAGCTGCAAGTGCCGACAAACCCCTTGACAAAAAGCAAATCGAACCACAGCGAGATTATTTTATCGACACAAAGTATGTGTGCGTTTGTGCGTGCGTGCATGTGTGCGTGCGTGCATGTTTGGTTTGCTTGTTTGTATGTGCACTTGTTAGAGCGCCCTTCAAGTTACTGCTTAGAGGGGCTCCCGACTACAGCGTGGACACTGGATCGGAAATTCACGCCGAAGCGCTGAGCAATTGCGAGTGAAGGACTTGCCCAAGATCCCTACACGGCGGCTTGAGGTGGATTCGAATCTGAAACCATCCCTCCCTCTGCAAGGCAACGAACATACCCACTACACCACCGTCCCCAATATTGTTGTAATATGCCAAGCAAATTTTTTCGAGGGCAACGGCCTCTGTTGTCATAGGCCCTCGTCAAATCTGGATCCATCCATCCATTGCAACAAGCTATGCCGTTGCTGGTCCTGTTATCTGCTCGCCTCAGACCCGGCTTTCTTGTAAATCCACTTTCATCCATGTTGATAATAATTATGCAGGGCAATAAAATGAATACGTGAGATTTCAATGTGATTACATGAGCACCTTCACGACATACGCCTATTGATTTCTACAAGTTCAGTGCGATTGGGAAAAAATCGTTAAAAATATCAGATGCATAAAAAGTAACATTAGAAATTATTTCTAAACGAAATTTTCAAACTGAGAATTTGGTTTTCCTTCTTCAAAGGCGTGGTACACTATTAATATTTTGATATTTGAGAACTATCTTTACACCCCTTTAAAACGCTGAATCTGTCGATATAATATTTCTAGGTATGGCGAACGTGGTAATAAGCAATCGCCACCGTGGTCGAGGGTCTGTAGAATCCGACAACTGCGATCATTAATATTGACTCATCATTACTGAAAAACATAATTAATAATTATATCACTACTGACTTATTCGAACAGAGACGACTTGACTACTGTAACTCGGTACTCTACGGTCTCCCTCAATGCACGCGAGCTTCCTATAATGTGGGGCGCGGTGGTCTAGTGGTGGCGTCGTTGCCTTGGAGCCGGAAGGTCCAAGGTTCGAATCCACCTCCCCGCGTAAGGACCTTGGGCAAGTCCTTCACTTACAATTGCTCAGCGCTTCGGCGTGAAACTCCGATGCAGTGTCCGCTCTGCATCGGGAGCGCCTCTGAGTAGAGAGAGCTTAAAGGGGCGCTATAACAAGTGCACATACATGCATATAATAGTTGCAGCATCAGACTGCATTATGAAAATTGAAAGTTTCAGATTCATAAAATGACAACGCAGAGAAAACAATTTCCTCACGGGCTGTTATTCTCCCTTCAGAGAACTCTAGGATTCTTTGGAGAAAGCTACGGCAAACTCTGATTTAGAAACCCAGATCAATAGAGAATTTTAGCAACTCGACGTTCATACATCAAATGTTCTCCTCCTCTTCATCCCTCTTTCGCTCCTTCCTTCCTGCTTTATCCTTCCTTCCTTTATTACTTTTAACGCGGAAATACTAATTTCCTTTTCAAGCTCCTCGCTCGTGTGCTTTCACTGCAACAGCAATTACTTATCTTCTCGCAGGCACGCACATCCGTACACAGATGGACACACGCACACACACACACACACACACACACACACACACACACACACACACACACACACACACACACACACACACACACACTCACACACACACACTCAGACACACCCATACACGCGCATTACGAACACGCGCGCGCGCGCGCACACACACACACACACACACAAATACACATGCATTGGTTCATCTGTATGGAATGGGCTTATCCCATCAGTTCACTCTGCCATCCTCTCTGGTATAGTGTATCATCGTCTTTCTCTCGTCTAAAACTTGCCTTTTCTCTCGGGGTTCAACGCACTGGGAGCGCTCTTGCTGCGAGAAGCGCTTTATAAATGGCCAGATACAATACAATGCACACAAAAACACCTGCACACGCCCACAAACGCACACACACACACACACATTGTTGAACATCATTTTGCAACCAAACTGCCTTCCTGTGTTAGCCTACTATTGATAATTATTAGTGTTTGTTAGATTGTAAAGCACCGTTCAGATATCTTTTGGTGGTATTATACGGGTGAAATATGGCTTCTAATCTTCTGTGCATTTTTTTACTTTGATCTAACTCCATTGCTTACACTCTGCCAGTGCCAGTCGCAAGCTTAGATAAAGAAGGATGGCGACTCTAATGATCTGTGTCATCACACAGTGTCGTTTAACAAACTACAACGACTGCAGCTATCTTGGGATGTTTGCACACCTTAAAATTGAAGATTTAAACTTTTATAAAAACTTAAATTAGTTTAAAAAAACTGATAGGTAAAAACTGATAGGTACAGTAACTGCTGGCGCGCTCATCCTTGTGGCTATTTTTACGCCCGTGTTTCAGTGTTTAAAATAAGTTAGTAACGGTTTGAGAAGTTTAATGGGAGAATGCCTTACAATAATTGAAAACTGTGTAATAGTTTGCTTGTTCAACCCACCTCAAACCGCCGCGTAGAGACTCTTTCCCCTCCTTCTCCTCCTATTTTTCTCCACCTCTTCCGTTTCCTCCTCCGCCTACGCCTCCTTCTCCTTCTCGTCCTCCTTCTACTTCTCCTCATCCTTTCCTACCTTTTCCTCCTACTCCTCCTTCTTTCCTTCCTCCTTCTCCTTCTCCTCTGTTCTAGCCTCCTCCATATCTTCAACCTTACCTCTTCCTCCTCCTCTTCCTCCTCCTTTTCCTCCTCCTCTTCCTCCTGCTCCAGCTCTTTCTCTTCTCCTCTTTCCTCTGTTTCTGCTCCATAGCCACCTCCTCCTCTTCCACCTCCTCCGTCTCTTCCTCATGATCTATCACGTAACGCAAAAGCTCCAGCCATACATCAAGCTCCATAAAAGGAAGTCCTCTCCGAAAAAATATCCACCTCTCTGCCCAACACAATACATTATTACAAACCTCCTCCGAATAGCCCACAATGCACAGCGACTGCGTAATCCAAATTAGACCACAGAATAGATACACAACGCATCGGATTGCACCTAGCCGAGCGCTTTAAAGGTGAAAGGTACAAACACACCGGATGGGATAACACCATAATTACTCCAAAAATAGACAAATCTAATCATTCATTTAAAAAATCATCGCTAGCCACTTTTTAAAAATCTTGCTCGTTACTTAATGCAGTATGAATGGAAATTTATATCCGGCTCTTTTATCCACCGAACAATCAGTCCAACGATCCTACTTTATCTAGCGCCTAACGACCGTCGGGTTTATTAGTCTCAGTCGTAAATCGCCGAGCGTAGGACTACATTGACCGCAGCGCTCAGCGTTTTCCCATCCGCGCGTAAAATAGTGCTTTCTGCATGATAGTCGTGCTATGAACTCTGTTTTCCCGCGCGCGCGTAGTTATCTGCACCGTGATGAGAATGATGGATGATGGGAAAAGCGGAAGCGGAAGTGAGTGTGGCTCTGGGGTCCCGGGAGGGAAGGGTAGGATTGAGACTGGATTGGGGAAATTGAGATGGAGCGCAAGAGATAAGCTGCAGGTCGGGCGGACTTATCGCAAGCAGGCAAAATGATAATCGATTTATATAGGACACTGCTTTATTGTTTTGATACCGGGATCCCTTGAACAGGCGCTATACAAATGCAATGATTAAAAGAATGAACGAATGGACAAATGGACACACAAATGAAAGAATGAACATGGGCGGAGTTTATCAGGGGCTGGAGGGCTGACTGGCTGAGCCCCCCCCCCAAGAAGGCCCAGATTCAGCTTTTTTGCCATGAAAATGGTATCTTTTTCCGGGCTTAGCCCACCCCCCAAGAAGGCATTACCCCCCCCCCCCAAGAACGGAAACCAAGCTCCGCCCACGAGAATGAATTAATCAAAGCGTTTGCATATCAAACAGAGTAGTAGACTACATATAAGCGAGAGTCCATTAGAAAATATATTCATGGTTAATATGTTGCTACATACATGGCTATAAATATACGCATGAAATATTGCATTGTATTGTATTTAAACATTTATAGAGCGCCTCCAGTATGGTGAACCGTTCAGAGGCGCTCCAAGTGCGCAAGACCCTACAAGAAAATCGGGTTTTGAGAAGAAACAGGGCAGAAGAGACTGTTAACGATGATAAGAAAAACTATTGTTTACTTTTACTTTCTTTCCGTTATAAAATTATGCATTTGCAAATTTTCACCATTATTGCTTGCCAGGAATGTGTCAAAATGCTATCTCCGTCTTCTGCGAATAAATTTAAAAAGTAGTTAATGACTCTAAAAGAGGTGTCGAAATTTCTTCATATTTAATATGGTCTCGCAGTGTAACGCCACCTTGCGGCAAGAAATTAAGACCTTTCCCGACGATAGGGTTTAATTGTTCCATATTTTCTGTGCAATGTTTTAAACAGCTATACTGTATTGATGATTTTCTTTGCACAACAGTTACTATATCGGTATATCCTGTATCTGCATGCAGGCATCGATGTACGCGCAAAGGGCAAAGGGGCAATTAATTATTTGCCCCTGGAAAAATTGCACCTATTTTCTAGCGACTAGTTTTGGTTCTTGACATATTTTTCAGAACAAACGCACTGATGCCACAAACAACTTTCGAATCTTACATTACAAACCCTCATTAAGAAAATATCCATGTTATGAATTTCTTGTTTTTGTCTTCATTTTTCAAGCTCTTGTAAAAAATTTCATCTAACTAGCGTCGAATCAATTCCAGAAGACGACGTTACTATAGATTATGCCATATTTATAAACGTTAGAAACGGTTACGAATAATTTCTGTCGAAGTCAGCAGTCCATGTTGACGTAAGACGTTGCCAAACTCGGATCTTATCCTACGCAGAAGTGAGATTTCGCGAGCGTTCCCACTTGACACCTTTATAACGTTTTAAAGTGACCCTTTTTCACTGATTATATGGATCGACAGTTTCGAGTATCTGAAATGTGCTGGTAAAGATCGAGCAGAATTAGGTTGGAGCAAACTGGCATTGTCATACCAAGGAAGCGACAGGGACCCGGTGTCTTACATCTAGCATGTAGTTTTAAATGTGAAGGAACTTCGAGCTTCATGAGAAACAATAATGAACAGATGTATAGGCTATGCTAATAGCTGCAGCGTCAGTTGAGAAAGCGCCAGCAACATTGCAAAGCTGGCGAGGCTGATTGATAGAGGAGCGACTGAGACGATTAAGATGAGGTGCAACCGTGCAAAAGTAGGTTCCTGGAACCCTTTCACCAACAAGATAACAAGTTGGTGAAAGGACTTCACTGATTTAGACCAGGGCTGTTTTAAAGGAATTTTTAGAACTGCACAACCCATTCTTTCTTTTCCCACTCACCATGGTAAATTACTCCAAAACGGAAGAAAGTTACTTGTTTGAACTTGTTTTAACGGCACAGAAGTGCTTCCACAACTGCACAAATCCATTTAGAACTGCACATTTTTTTGTACAACTGCACGTTTAAAAAGCCCTGATTTACACGTAGACTCCTTAAAACGCTCTAATAAAGACCCAGTGTTTAGGGCTTCCAACTACATTCATACTCGTAATCTACATGTACGTGGTACCCTGCTTTGCTCGTTATACTTTAAAACCTTCATACGAAGCTCCAGCAACAAAAATGTATACCACGCATCAAAGCGTGAATTTAAGAGACATTTACACAGGGCGCTATATAAATAGTCTGAATTGATAACCCGACGACGACATTTTGTTTCTCTTTACTCTCGTTAGTGACCGCGTGGCGCCGCCAAGCGTCTGGAGCCATCGCATCAATTCATCATGGCGTCGCAATGTCAAATGAAGCAAGATGGATCTCGAACGAACGATGTTCAGACGTGCTTCGACTTAACACGTCGTCGACTGCGCATAGAATAGCTAACGGTAGAATAGCTAACGGAGGACATCTCGTGAAATCTAACATTTATCTGGAGAGCAGGAATAATAATTATTGCCACTGGAGACTGCTAAGCGTTGTCATGGCGAGTTGCCATGGCGAGTTGCCATGGTGCTGCACGCATTGCCCCACGTGTTGCCATGGTTTCGGTGCAATTATTACTGCGGCACTTTGTAGACGATCTGCACTTCGAGTGTGCTGTAGTAGCGCCTCTTGGTATTCTTCTTGAAGAGGCGCTATATAAATGTTTGATATGAACGGGCGAATGAATAGATGAATGAATGGATGAATGAATGGATGAATGAATGAATGAATGAATGAATGAATGAATGAATGAATGAATGAATGAATGAATGACTCAATCAATCAACCAAATATTCAAGAAATAAATAAACAACTAAATAAATAAATCCACAAATAAATAAATAAACAATTAATCATTCAAAGGCGATGGAGCAGAACAGAATACAATACAATCAATACAACACAATCAATACAATACAATCAATACAATACAATCAATACAATACAATCAATACAATACAATACAATCAATACGATGCAGACAATACAATACAATACAATCAATACGATGCAGACAATACATTACAGGCAATACAATACAGAGAATACAATGCAGTACACTACAATTATACCATCACATCTCTAATTCAGTCTCTCCACTCCTCGCAACTAACCCCTCCCTCCGAAGACCAATAAAGTCTCTACCCTGCTGTTCATCGCTTCATCGCTTCATCGCTTTGGCGCCTTCGTCAAACATCTCAACCACTAGATGGCGTGAGACATTTCGCGCCAACGTCACCACGGTTGCTAGACGAGAGGTTGTGTCGCCACCCGTTCCCAAAGGAGTGTCTCGCCAGCATAGATGGCGCCACTTTGAAATGAACGCCGGGAGTTCTGAGGCCATTTCTGAGTGCCTCTTGAAAGCACCAATCGCAAATATTAGCTGACTATTACAATAAGAAGTGGGTGCTTGTTGCAATGTACTGAATTGCAATATATCTCACTGCAATGCATTGTATCGTATTGCATCGTATTGCATTGTATTGCATCGTATTGCATTGTATTGCATCGTATTGCATTGTATTGCAACGTATTGCATTTTATTGCAACGTATGGCATTGTATCGCATCGTATTGCATTGTATTGCATTGTATTGCATTGTATTGCATCGTATTGCATTGCATTTCATTGTATTTCATTGTATTGCATCGTATTGCTTTTTATTGCAACGTATTGCATTGTATTGCATTGTAATGCATTGAAGTGAATTGCATCTACAATATATGAATGAATGAATGAATGAAAATACATATGTATATTGTCGGCTAATATATATTATACACGCACATTATAGAGTCCCACAAGCATAATATACGATCATGTATTAATTAATAGTATATCATATTCTATGGAGTGACACCGCTTAATGTCATCTCAGAAGCGGATCAGGTGCAATCAGCATCGTCATTATCATCATCAGCAGCAGCAGCACATCATTATCAGCAGCAGCAGCAGCAGCAGCATCAAATCAGCAGCAGCAGCAGCGCCGCCGTCTCCGCCGCCGCCGCTCAAAGATACCTCTGCAAGCGCTATATAAATGGAAGAAAGACGAAACCACCCAGTCGATATATTTGATCAGTGTTTTTTACATGATCCATAATCAATATATATATAAATATATATACATCTGTGTATATATATGCCGTATATATAATATTTTATATATATATATACTATGTATATCAATAATTGTATTTAATGCAGACAAATTATATGCGCATATATATACGTAGAAATGCATTGGCATATTGGTGGCTGTATCTTCACACACACACTATGCATAAACACAATGCAGGTAGCACAGGTAATACAGGCAATGCATATTACATAGTCCATATAATACGGTTCTGGTAAAGGTAGAGCTTGTAAAATGCAGGTGACGATGTAGATAGAGGTAATAGACAGAGGTAAAAGTGACAGTGCATGTTACAGAGATGATTAAGTCTCGGTGCATGTGATGAAGGTAATCGAGACAACGAGGTAACCGAGGTAGTAAAGGCAATGGTAACGCAGGTAATAAGAACAATGAAGCCATGGCATGTAACGCAGGTAGGGTTTCAAGATAATGAACAGGTATGCATCGATCTGCTAAGACTCTAGAATTACTGGCGTCAGTCTATAGCTGTCCAAGACTTCGCTTTTCAGTTAGATCATGCACCACGGACTCTCTCCCTCCCTCTCTCTCTCTCATTATGCATCTTGCTGTAGGTCTTTGCCTGTATCTGTCTCTGCCTCTGTCAGTGGGCTTGCCTGCCTGTCTTTTTCAATGTCTCTGTCTTTGTCTCTTTGTCCGTCTTTCTAGCTCATTGCATCTGTATCTACATGTGTATCATGTGGTCTGTTTCTGTCTCCCTCTGTCCTTATCTCTCCATCTGACTCTATCCCTGCCAATCACTGCCTCTCTGACTTTCTGTTTGAGTCTCTCACTGTCTCTCTGTCTGTGTGTCTGTCTCTCTGTCTGTCTGTCTGTCTCTCTGTCTGTCGCTCTGTCTGTCTCTCTGTCTGTCTCTGTCTCTGTCTCTCTCTGTCTCTCTCTCCATGTCTCTGTCTCTGTCTCTCTGTTTGTATCTGTCTGTTTGTCTCTGTCTGTCTGTCTGTCTGTCTATCTGTCTCTCTCTTCCTCCCCCTCTCTCTGTCAATCTGACTAATCTGACTGAGCTGCTAGATATACTGTTATGTAAACAACTTGATTTTTGGTGCTCCTAAATAATGGTGGAGCTGCCGGCATCAACTGCGAGCGCTAAATAAGTTGAAAATAATCAATAACACTAGGTATAACACGACACATGATCATTATACAATGTATATTTTATGTATACATCAGTGACCTACCTTGCGTATGAGGATGGCTGGTGTTCCAGCGGTCAAGCGAGTGGTTTCTGTAGCCATTTCAAACGGTGTCTCCGAATTGCTGCGATGCAAGTGCTGAAGATAACGATTAAAGACACTTTGAGTCGAGAGACGACGGTGTGGTATCAGACCACCTCATGGTATGTGACCGTCTTTCAATTTGACGACGGTTACTCGCAAAGGTCAACGGACTTGTTCAGTGCATAGAACAATAATAATTGCTATAGATTGTATTTATTATGAATCTGGGTTTTTTGGCTCTATCAGTTGGCAGTAACCTAGTCATTTCGTTGGATTTCCGGGAGTGAAGGAATTGCTTTTAGATGTTCCCAATACCTGTTCGTACAGGTAGATAAGGCAAATTCCAGGTAGATTAGTCGAATTCTAGGCAGATTCTGGAACCTCCATGTATTATGTAAATTCCATTGGCTTTTGGATGGGCATGAAATGCTCCAACTAACATCGGCTAGATCAAGAAATTATTCCCTTCCACGCCTTGCAGACACTTAGATCAGGTAACTGCAGGTAAGATGTGCAACAATCAAGTGTTAGGGTGACTATACGTGTAATTGAAGCTTCTTTTCTTGGACAGGTATTCGTTGCACGGCAACCAGGCACCTGCTCAAATATAGGTAAATGTTTTGCGTGTTCTCCAATGAAAATTTCCAATCATCTACCTGTCTGTACACGTTCGTTTGGTTTCATTCTGGTTTTTATCACGAGTTTGGTGTTTCTCTGGGTATTCCTCCATATTTCCGTAAAGTTCTTAGCGCGCTAGTTGATGCTCTCTATTTCTTAATTCAGTCACTTTGTGTTCTTTTGATGTTCTTGGTTCTTGTCTTCAACTTGTTGGCTTTGATGGCTAATGTGGACTTACAAAATGTATGTGGCGCATCACAGAACATTCATACAGCGAGTTTGAGACGGATTTGAATAGAAAAATACCTGTTTAGCAAGGCTTGAGTGTCGTGAACGAATATATAGATGTAGGGCAACTGGAAAACCGTTGCGGTAGCAAATTACCCAATTTTACGGAATAATTACATGATTTAGCCGTAAGCATTACAGAATAACACTATACCCCTATTGCATTATAATTGTCTACACGCAACATGTGAAAGGCATCTATAGAAAGGACGAAACGGGCGGATGAGTAATTATACTACATGAAACGAGTAGTGTAGTTGAAGCAGTTACCCTGTAGGCCTAATGTAGTATGTGGTCAAATCAAATTCATTGAACGATTGCTGTATGATATTGCATTATTCTAATTATCTGTCTAAGATCTGTCTGATTTGTTTTCGTCTATCACTGAGTGCTTTAAATGTCTAAGACACTGTTCATTTGCACAGTGTGCAGTTTGTACGAATGCCTGTCCGTGTCTGTTGCCCTGCAGTATCGTATTGTATTGCAGAATTGCATTATATTTTATTGTAGCTTATTATATTATATTGTATTTTATTGTATTGTATTGTAATATATTTACGACAGATTCTATAGCGTCGATGGTAGCAAGATATAAGTCTAGTACCCTTTACACGCATATTGTCTTCGTCTATACCTGTGTTGGGTACCTAACACGATGTGAACATAATCTGTCAATCTGTCTGCCTATCTCCTTGTGTGCGTGTCTGCCTGCTTGCATGCCTCCTTTCCATCCTGTCAATCAGAAAACGTATCACCGTTTATTCCACAGATGAAACACGTAGTACGCATTGCCATCATCACTATTACTTCCATCAGATATCGGTTGACGTTGCCACTCGTCTGTCACTGATCCGGTGCTGTCGTATACAGAGCCAACCGTTTCTTAACGAGTCTCACGATCGCACGCTGCATCATATTCGCTCCAGCAACCAATTCGCCTGATGGCACGAGAACGATGATGGTGACAGCCGTGGCCGACTGGCTGGCTGCTGCTGCTGCAGCAGGCGCATCACCCGCATCAATTGGTGCGAGAAGATGCATCAGGCAGTGTTAGCATGCGGCAGCAGAAGAGACTGCAGCTGCTACAGATGCCATCGAAGATGTGGAATCAGTGTAGCCATCGTCGCTTGGAAGATTGTCCCTGCTGGATGCAGCCACCTATCATCAATCATTCCTTCTGTCTCTGTGTCTGTCTGTCTGTCTGTCTGTCTGCCTGTCTGTATTTATCTGTCTCTCTCTACCGGCTTGTCTAATTATCTGTTTGATTGTCTCCCTACCTCTAACTGTCTCTCTCTATCGCAGTCTGTCTGCTGTCTGTCTTTCTGTCTGCTGTCCTGCCACTATCTGTCTCTATATAATTAAGTCTATCAGCTTAGATGCCTGCCTCGGAGCCTCTCTGCCTCTGTATAGGCCTACCTTTATCTGCCTCTCTATCTGTCTGTGTGTTTGCCTCTGTTTGTACATCTACATGTATGTGTGTTTATACATGTATGTCCGAGATACTTCCTTCCACCTGCAGGGAAAGAGACACACAGAGAGACAGATAGACAGACAGAGACAGAGACAGAGACAGACATACAGAGACAGACAGATAGACAGACAGAGACAGACAGAGAGAGAGGGTGCGAGTTCGCTCTGCGGTTACAGTAGCGGTCAGTGGGCCGTCTATCCGTCAGCAGAGGGCTACATGTCACCATAATTATATCGATCTCCCCAGACACCAGCGATTGGACAATTAGATACGCGGCGCCATTTCGGACTCCTTCTATTCGCGGTGAGATAGGCCTCTTGACGATGCTGTTCACCTTTGTCTCATGAAATTTTGGAATCATATTCTTTGTCCACTTCTCTAAATATTTGTAAAATTTTAGCTTGATATGTCATCAGGTATTAGAGATATATGCAAAACAATTTGGCTTGGTTTTTTTTAACCGCGGTGTAGATATGCGTGTTCGAGGGGTGAGCTTCTGGTTCCGCGGGCTAGCTTGGCTATTAGGCAGCGCCGTGCTTTCTCGATTGTGGGGCCTTTCCATGCCTCTGATCCCAAGGAATGGAATCGACTTCCACTCTCTCTCTTCGTAGCTCAAGTTCCCTACCTACTTTAAAAAACGGCTCAAAATTCACTATTTCTTCTTGGATTTTAAGTATGTGGTTATCTACATGTAACTGCATCTTCCTTTGGCGGCTGACTATATCCGCGACTCCGATTCACATTTCGGTGCACGCGCCAGCAATTTATGTAATAATAATTAACCCAGACAGACTTCTGAACTAATTATTGGACGATGTTGCATGTACCCCCCCCCCCCCAAAGTCCGACCTGCACCTCGACGTGGTGGGGGGGCGAACAGCCAAGTAGGGGATCGCTTGGTGAGGCTATGCCATCAGGGGAGAAGGCCTCGGCCGAAGAACCTCCTAGGGCGTCACGCGAGGTGGACAGGCTCACCAAGAACCCTGAAAACGGCTGGCCAACGCAGGCGGCAGGTGCTGGAAGGACACCTAAGGGCGGAAGAGGTCCAGAAGGACCCAACGGCTTCCTTACCCTACCAGGAGAGGAATGGTCATCGCCTGGCAAAAAGACCAAGAAACTTTTACATGATGACGAAACCTAAGACAAATGTGAACAAGATCAGGAAGAGAAGACTCACGTGGTTTGGACACGTATCAAGGATGGATGACAGAAGATTACCAGCTGCGGCCCTGCACGGCAACGTGGAGGGAGGGAGAAGCAGAGGGCGCCAGAGGAAAACTTGGATGGACAACATACGAGAAGATCTGAAAGAAAGGAACATGGATATGAGGAATGCCATGAATATCATCAAGGACAGAACAGGGTGGAGACGCCATGTAAAGGCCTCATCGTCGGCGCGGCCGGACGGAGGAGAGCAATGATGATGATGCATGTAATATTTCGATCGTTGACTTTGTCATAGACACCACAGTTTCAAAATAATTATAGTCGAGACTGTCTGGGTCGGCGGTAGACCTATTATACAAGTAGGCCTACACTGTATATTAATACATCCGTTTGAAAACGCTAAACGGATCCAATTCACTCATCGAATAATCATTAATCCTCTTTCTTGCGAATACAATGTCCCGTAAACAGCAGCCACATCACGCCCTCGGCCTTCACAAGTTAGCCTACATGTACATAGTATGTTGTTCCGATTGATGGAATCAAATTGGTTGGTGGTGCCATTGTCACATTGTCATTGTCACATCGACCTTGGCAATGTGACAATGTCTATAGGACCCTAGGTTAATCAACTTTTCTGAGAATGCGCGTGACATGTATATGTACGCCAAAGAAGCTGCGTATAGGGAGAGCCGGGGCAAGTTGTGGAAGGGGCGAGATGATTACTGCACCATAAAATTATGATTCAGGGCAGGGGAACAGTCTAACAGGGAGTTTATTGAAGACCAAGGGAAGCCCGTCCTTTTGTTTAACAGCGACACCAGTGCATGATCTAGTTACCCTTCTTGAGGGGATCGGGTTTCGGGGTGGGGGGAGAGGGAAAAGTCCGTTTTGGTCGTACTTTTTGGGCGGATGACTGCGTCGCCGACCACACCTTCGTCGGTCACATTTTCTGACGACCCTCTTTCTAGTCATTTGGTAAAAATTTCCGAAAAGGCTGTACCATTTCCGCTACTAAAATAACGATGACTATTTGTTAGTCTTTCAGTAAAATTATCAAGAAAATAATTATGACCTACCATTTTTTTATTTCGCTGCTTAAATAACTGACGACCTATTTTTAATGTGCTTCTTTCTATTTTAGCAAAATTTCCTAGCGTGTCCATCTATGCGGGGTGGGAAAAAATTGTTACACATTCACTCGCCTCTAACTCCCCTAGTGACTCATAGACAACCACTCTGTTGATTACTTTACCCAGGGCTTTTTTAACGTGCAACAAAATGTGCAGGTCTAAATGGATTTGTGCAGTTGTAGAAGCACTTCTGTATGCCTACAGTTAAAACTAGCGCAAAATGGTCATTTTCCTCCGATTGGAAGTAATTTACCACGGGGAATGGGAAGGAAAAGAAAGAGTTGCGCAGTTCTAAAAATTCCTTAAAAACAGCCCTGACTTTACCGAAATAGTGATTCTAATCGTGAACTTCAAACTTCAGCAGAGGTAATCCACGGATAAGTGCCGAGCATCACTTTGTTCTCGTGCTCTGCGTCCCGCCAGAGGGGCTGTCTACTAGACAATGTCTAGAGCGAATTTTTACAGGAGTAAGAACTACGAACTTTTTGGCGTTTTTGGCGTTCTCGTCGCGTTCTTTATTCTCATTCAGGCGTTCTCTTGGCGTTCTGTTTTTTCCAACCCGCGTTCTTCTCCGGCGTTTGCGCCTTTGCGGCGTTCTGTCTGCTGTTCTTTGTAATTTGTAAACTCAGTTTAAAAACTTGTCAATGTTACAAATTATGTGACGATCCCTTTTCTGTATTTCTATTACCTTGTGAGATATTGACGACCTAGGCTACATGTTGGCCTTCGTCTGCTTGTTATTCGTTCTCTTCTTGAACATTTTGGATTGGACGGTTATCACAGAGTGATAGAATAATTATATGGCTCCACTGGGAATAATAATAGGCCTAATATTATTATTATGCAAGCGGATCATATGCTAGACAGAAGTAGATCGCGAACAGGTTGTAGTTTTCAAGTTAAACAGAGTTCTGCTAATACTGTACATTAAAGAGTTATAAGAATGCACACACACACACACACACACACACACACACACACACACACACACACACACACACACACACACACACACACACACACACACGTGCGACACATTTAAAAGACGCATTGAAAGCCCATTCGGGAGCATCTCTTATTGTTACAAAGTAAATCCGCATCTCTCATTGTTACAAAGTAAATCCGTATGCGCCAATAATAATTTATTATTATTTATGATCCTGTCTACTTTTCTGTCCATCGCAAGTGTGCTGTCTGTCCGTGCTCATGCCCTTGTGTGTCTGTATCTCTCCATCTAGGCTTGTCACTTATCAGTCCCGATGTGCCATACTTGTCTGTCTGCTCGCATGTCTGACTACCTGCCTGTGTAACTGTGCGTCCGACCGTCTGTATACAATGTATGTTTGCCTCTTAATTATCTTCGTACGTCTGTTTCCCTCTGTAGGTTACTGTGGTCTGATCTTCATCAATAACTTCGCCTCATTTCGTTGAATTCGTTTTAACGCCCTCGCTCATAGCGACCATATCCCCACGTCTGGTCACTGCTTCGTATCGTGATCTTCAACAATTTAAGATCGTCACTCTGATCATAAAGACTCAATGGGGGTCTAGCGCCAAAATATCTGATCAATGTTATACTTCGTCCTCGTTCAGCATCCTCCCACCGTCCACTTCGTTCATCCAACAGATTTGACCTCTTGGTTCCTCGGTCTAGAACTGCAATGGCTCAGTCTCGATCATTTGCCTCAATTGGTCCTTCTCTTTGGAATGCTTTTTCTCATTCTGTTCGCTCTACTCTTCTGTCTGGCAGTCTCTCCTCTGCTTTGTCTCTTCTCAAAACCTGTTTATTCTCGCGTGACCCTGCGCACTGGGAACGCCTCTGAACGGTTCACCCTATTAGAGGCACTTTATAAATGCAATACAATGCAATACAATACAATACAGCAACGCAACGTTACTGTTTCTTCACAACTTGTTATAGGTCTACTGAACTGATCGACTCTGAACAGCAGACCACAACGTGAAGCATCCCTGTTCGTCCAACTCAATTCCATACACAGATATGGGATATGGATATTGGCGCATTGTCACAGTCTTACTATGTCATACACGTAAAACAAATAATATGACTGTATTATAATACTACTATAGTACATACAAGTCGTAGATCTATTTAAGTCGTATTTCCGCGCCTCAGATTCACATTTCGGTGTGACCTTGCACGCGTTACAAGTTTAGGTAAAATAATGATAATAATAATTATAATCAGCGTTGCCACTCTAAAAATGGGGAAAAAACAAGTTGGAGGGACGAAAAAACCCAAGAAAGTCTGAATTGAGAATCGGACAATATACGTTCAATGGTTGAATTTGATCCAAAAATGTGAAAAGGAAATTTCAAATTCTAGTTCAGTGTCCTTTAAGTTGTGATGAAACAGTTTGACTTTAAAGATATTTTCCTAAGGTTAAATTAAAACTATACGATCAGTCAATGGAGCTCCTCCTCTCTTTGCATTTTGCATAGGGATAACTCATAACTACGACGTCTCATACGGCATTTCCGCAATAACTCGTTCTCAATAATTTTAAAGTTGCAAAGAGGAAGATAGTCGTGCACGTCCAAATACTTGTCCCGTTGTTGAGTGCAGAAGAACTTTAATTAGCTTGCGTCTCGAAAAAAGCGGTCACCAACACAATGATAGATTCGAAAAGCATTTTATTGACCTTTCTAAAACTTGTCGCCAGCTTATATTGTATCATTTTGTGCCCACCTTGAACAGGCGTTGCTGGCGTGAGTCTTCCTTACTTGACTTACTTGACTTACTTGACTTATGGCCCTGGCGAAGCTTGCGCCTGCATCAGCCGCTTCTTTTCCTTACAACTACATGTACCACAAATTACTTTGTTCTGTTGTAACCAATTGCACAATAATTATTTATTATCAGCGTCCTGTTTAAGGCTGTGATGTCATATAGGCCTAGCCTGACATTTAAGTTTCATTTCGGCATGTTCTGACTTCTGAGTAGTCCAATTATAATTAATAGTTAGTTTCCTTAAACTAAGCAATTATAAGTACTGTAACAGTTGTACTTGGAAGTCAAGGCACGATCCAATCACAGCACACCCACGTAGGCCACTCATGTGCACACAGGCGCTTTGCTGCCTATATAAGCACGAGATGCTGAGGCAATGTCATATTCGCAGTCGTTGCTTCCAGGTTCTGCTATAGCTGTTCATCAGTCTGACGTGATCGTCAAAGGTATACAGCCGTTACTGTATCTACATGTGTACGGTATAATTGTATAAACGTGCATGCATAGATGTCTGTCTATATTATGTGTAAACATGAAATGTCAAACATGTACATGTGTGTACTACATGTATGTATCGACAGGGGCAACTTCCGTTACACCTACTTTGTTACGACTTATCTCGCCTTTAGACAAGAGTGACGGACAATTTTTTACATGTAGGCCTATGTAGATAGATGTATGCTTAATGTGAATGCATGTAGGCTTATGCATATATATTTATATATATTCATGTAAAAAGCATTTATTCATTTGCCACATTTGCTTTTATACATGTATTATTCATTGCCACATTTACAAATTGAAGTCAATGTTACAATTCCAGCGATGATAATTAATTTATAATCTAAGTAATCTGACTAACGTTGAGTAACGTGATTCTGAGTAACAACTAAAGCTTTTATTAGTGTTTTTAAAGCCTGGTGGATCATAATGCCACGGGCGCAAGAAAGTAATAATAACTATATCAATGTCTATGAACCGTAACACAGCCATGCCGCCACAAGGGCGCTGCACATGCTACATTGTATGCTAACAGCAGGATAGGCCAACTGGCAAAGACCAACACTACCCGCCAAGCAGACAAGCCCAAGCGGCACTACTACCCCAAATTATTATGCCTCATGTTACCCTACCTCTTTACCGCAGACTATAATTATTATTGCTTCTTAATGATAATTTACAATACGTTTTCCCAGTTTGGTAGTAGGCCCTACTCTTCAATTTCCTCCGGTGGAATATTCAACGTGTCCGTTCCAAGAATGTCAATCGCAACCCCTCGTGACTCCGACCGCGCTCCAGTGGTGATGGTATGCCCCACGGATCCACCTCCGATTACACGCATGCCTCAACGTCCTGTGTTGATTCCAAAGACTTACATGGAAATCAAGAGGCAGTGTCAGGCAAGTGGAAAGCTGTGGGAGGATCCGGACTTTCCGGCAGCCGCTAGTTCCATCTTCTTCAAGAATCCACCGTCTGTGTGGCCGAATGTTCAGTGGAAGAGACCAAGGGTCAGTGGTTTCATTTACTTGATTTCTTCGTTCTTTTAAATAACAGATGTTTAGAGCGACAAAACAAAAAAAAACGGAATAAAACGTCGTTTACTTTGTTTAAAAAGATTAGAAAAACGGCAATCGAAAAATAGTTGGGCTTCGTGTGGGTCTTGTAGGCCTACTGCAGTTTAAAATTAAAAACCTTGATTGCGCAATTTAGTTTTCATCAACAACCAAATGACACAGCTTAATTAGTAAAGACTGAGTAGCCTAAAACGGTCGAATTGTGACCCGAATTGGCTGAATTCTTGAAAGTACGGAAACAACCTAAGGGATATCAGATGAAAAAAATAAACGAAATTTATGCAAACGGTAAATAAAAAAATTCGGCCAGATAAATAAATAAAGAAGGGAAAACGAGACGAGAAATATTTTTAAAAACACGAAAAAGGTGGATTTATTTTAGACGCATAAAAGACGAAAAAAACTTGTTTTACAACATTTTCATCAAAATAATATTCATAACGTTGAGCGTAAGAAAAGACGAGCTGTTAATGTTAGCCTACTTGAGATAATCAAATTAGTGGCTCTGGTCAGTGGTGGCGCCAGAATTTCTTTTTTTAGGGGAGGGGGCTGAATCTCGTGGAAGAACAATTTTCAGAATTTCATCCGCCAGAGTTTCTGACGACCTTTTTAGTCATCAAGTCGAAATCCAATGGAAATGCCGCATTTTAGGGGGGGGGGGGGGGGCTAAACGTCTAAATAATTCATTTTTACCTGGGAAAAATACCGATGGCCAATTTTGGGGGCTTAGCCCCCACTAACCCTTCTAGCGTCGCTTACTGGCTGTGGTTATGTTAACCAGAGGCCCTCTATGATGCGTCTATGATCGGATGACTCACAGAACTGGTTCGGTAAAAGAGAATTATGGTTGTATTACGTTAACGTATATATATATATATATATATATATATATATATATATTTTATATACATGTAGATATATATTTCATATATATATATCTATATATATATATATATATATGTCATGGTGTATTCCATGCATGGTGCCTTATGCTAACAGCTTTGTTTCAACTTGTTTCAGGAAATTTGTTGTGAGTCTCAGCTGTTTATCGATGGGGTCAATCGTCTGGACGTCGTTCAAGGCGAATTAAGTACGCTACATGTGCCATCATTTCAATGGCTTTTTCTCTCTGATTTTCATCTCATTCTCGCACAATTTGTTTGCAATTTCAATTCTTATTTTGGTGCCAGCTTGGGTGCATCCTGTTTATAAGTTGAGCTAATTTTTCACATTATTATTAAGAACGTTTAAAGAATACTGGCAAATGTATGGGACGCGGTGGTGAAGGGTATGTTGAATATGTTCGGTGCCTTGGAGCCGGAAGGTTGCGGGTTCGAAGTCACCGCGGTTAGGGACTCAGAGCAACTGAGATTCAGTGCACGCGCAGTTGTCGTTGGCGCCTTTGAATAGTATTCTAAGGGGCGCTATAACAAGTGCTCATACATACATATATGCATACATACATACATACATACATACATACTTACATGCATACATACATACATACATTTATGCATACATACATACATGTATATACATACATACATACATACGTACATACATACATACATACATTCATTCATACATACATACATACATACATACATACATACATACATACATACACACACATACATACATACATACATACATACATACATACATACATACATACACACACATACATACACACATACATACATACATACATACATACATACATACATACATACATACATACATACATACATACATACATACATACATACATACATACATACATACATACATATGTATCCTTCTGTTCGCTCTAAACTTCTTTCCGGTAGTCTTTCCTCTGCTTTGTCTCTTCTCAAAACCTGTTTCTTCTTGCGGGGCCTTGCGCACTGGGAGCGCCTCTGAACGGTTCACCCTACTAGAGGAGCTTTACAAATGTTTAAATACAATACAATACAATACATACATACACACTCATATGCATACATGCATACACGCATACATGCACACATGCATACATACATACATGCATACATACATACATACATGCATACATACATACGTACATACGTACATACATAGATACGTACAAACATACATACATACATACATACATACATACATACATACATACATACATACATACATACATACATACATACATACATACATACATACATACGTACATACGTACATACGTACATACGTACATACGTACATACGTACATACGTACATACGTACATACGTACATACATACATACATACATACATACATACATACATACATACATACATACATACATACATACATACATACATACATACATACATACATACATACATACATACATACATACATACATACATACATACATACATACATACATACACACATACATACACACACATACATACACACATGCAATCATAAATACAAAATAAAATGTTTATATTTGATATTTTTCACAGACGACTGTTGGTTGGTGGCCGCTGTAGCATGTCTGACCACAAATCAGACACTTCTGCACAAGGTTATCCCACCCGATCAGTCCTTCGACAAAGATTACGCAGGTATCCAACCTATTTCATCTTCTCTTTTGATGGAGTAAGCTTATGGCACGATTAGATTGGTCAAAGAAAATGCAAGATTAGTTAAGGTATTTTATGGCCTCAGCATAATGAGGGCAGTTCAAAAGTCCTCCCCTCACCCTCTCAGTGACAATGTTGTATCTGTGTCCAGGCTGCAAGAATATGCCCGTTGTCCAACCTGATTATCATTTACAATGTTTTCATCCTAGTTCATTCATCCACGTATATATGACATGAGAGGCGTTTGGGTTTTTACAGGACAGATTCTAGTAGGGTATCTGAATGGATTTTAACCCTCTTTGGGAAGCTGATTACTCACCTGGGTAACCCCATTCAGAGTTTTTATCTTTCCTGTTTGCGGAGGATAATAATTGTCCTCTTGGAATTGATATATTTCTGATATACTAGTCCAGGGGTGTCAAACCTTTTTTAGTGGCGGGCCAGTGTGAACATCTTCCAACAAGTGGAGGGTCAGGGTGTCGAAGCCCCTGTAGCAATGTGTCTTTTGTTTCTCTCAATCCATTTATAAAACGAAGTCATACTCTAACAAGATAGGCCTACAATATAGGTTTACATACAATAAACCATGAATATTTGCAAGATATTTGGCGCTGTCTGTACAGTGTACAATAAACAAATTTGAACTATTATCCTCTAATTTTTTAATCTTTTGGGAAGGCTCCGCGGGCCAGAAAAAAATCGTCGGCGGACCAGCTGTTTGACGCCCTAGCCCGTTGCGATCTTCGCTCTTCGACAAGAGTCAGCTTTTGGTTCCACGTGCTCTCGCTTCTACAGTATCAGACAGCGCCGAACTTTTTTTTATAGTGGGTCCCGCCATCTGGAACGTTCTCCCATTAACCTTGAGAGTGATGCCTATTATACTTTAGGCAACGATGGAACATTGTGCCAAATGTCGTTCTTTATGGATGATTGTACGTTACAGGAGTGTTCCGATTCCAGTTCTGGCAGTACGGACAATGGGTGGAAGTTGTGATTGACGATAGACTTCCAACGCATGACAACAAACTCATCTACATGCACTCCAAGGATCGACATGAATTCTGGAGCGCTCTTGTCGAAAAGGCATATGCAAAGTAAGACTCAGTCATATTTGGTTCATATTCTTCACTAATTTGTTGTGAGCCATTTTGTGATTATGCATAAATAATTATGAAAACGATTCTTCATTTCTCGTAAGTTGAATTAATAACAACAATGACAACAGCAGCAGCAATAATTATAATAATAATAGTAAGCAAAGTAGTCAAGGCCGTTTTAAAATGCATTTGTAGGCTACTCAAAATGTGCAGTTCTAAATGGATTTGTGCAGTTTTTGCAGAAGCATTTCTGTACAGTTAAAACTAGCAAAAAGGTCATTGTCGTCCGATTGGAAGTAATCTACCATGGAGGATGGGAACGGAAAGAAGGGTTGTGCAGTTCTAAAAATTCCTTTAAAACAACCCTGATAGTTGTAAAATGATAATAATTAATGATCACATCGATGCTTAGCGATACTTAACGACAGATAACGATAGAAATTTTAATTAATAATAACAACCATTGTTTTTATTATAAATGTTACAATAATGATCATAGTAATCATGAATGTTTAATATCGATAACGAAGACGACAATAATGACGATGAGCACTGCATTGTAGGTTGAACGGATCGTATGAAGCTCTCACCGATGGCCTGGCAAGTGAGGCTCTGACCGACTTCACCGGAGGAATTGTCGATAGACACGAGCTGAAGTGCAACGCACCAAGCCATCTTTTCCAGATCATGCTGAAGGCACAGAAGAAGGGATGCCTGATGGGCTGCACCATCATTGTAAGTTAGTTTAGTATTATACATACAATTGTGCGTATAATCACAAATATCTGCAGCGCAACTTCTGTAGAAATACGTCAGTGTTCTCTGCGCTTTAAACGATTCACGATTTCGTCAGTTCTTCAGAAGTTTTGCAGAGTTTTTTGGTTCGTGAACCTCTGCAGCAAATAGTGTATCTCAAAGTCCACATTCTTTTGTAATTTCTATTGGATTTCTGCCATGGGCGGAGTTTGGTTTCCGTTCTTGAGGGGGGCAACAAACTTGGGCTTTAGTTTAGGCCGTGACTTGGCCCAGATCGGGGGGCGCCGGGAAAAAATTGTTTTCTCGGTCAAAAAAGTCAATGACCTTTTTTAATCGAGTTAAAATCTCATAAGAACATACTATTTTTCCGGTCAAAAAGTTGATGACCATTTTTGGTCATCGAGTTAAAATCTCATAAAAACATACAATTTTTTCGGTCAAAAAAGTTGCTGACCTTTTGTAGTAATTCGATTGAAGTTTTGTTCGTGAAAAGAACCATTTTTCCCGAATAAATTTTCGAGTCTGGGTCTTCTTGGGGGACTAACCCCGGGAAAAGATATTATTTCCATGGTGAAGAACCTGAATCTGGGCCTTCCTGGGTGGGGGCTTGAGCCTCTAGCCCCTGATAAACTCCACCATGATTTCTGCTCTAGCAGGCAGGGGCGGAAACCTGGTCCGAACTTTGGGGGGGACGGACGAGCGGCTGAAGGTCGATCGCTGAGGCGCGAAACGCCGAGTTGGGAGGGGTGAAGGAAGGCTGTTTTTTAATGTTCACATCTAATTGTAGCATTTTAGCTGTCATCAAAAATAAAAAAATATCCATTTTCTGAGTCCCGATAGAAGTAGTTCAAACTGTAACTGTAATTTGTTATTGAACAGGATTGTATTAGACACCTCTTTTGAAGCCTATACCATGAGTTTATATAATGATGGAATGTGCCAAATGTCACACAATTAATTACTTTGCAAAAAGCATTCGAAGTATTTGATATAGACACCTCTATAATATATTAAATCAACGAAATATATTTTAAAAAAACAAACAAATTACTGAATTTTACTCAAATTCATGACTAAATTCTTTGCGTTAATTTTTTACATGCAAATTATGTTTAATAGAAAGACTGGAAAGGAAACACTGATAGAAATGAAAACCTACTCGTGTCTATATTATTATACCTGCAATCAGACCATTTCAAAGGAAGTTTCAGAACTGTGTGACTCTTTGTCAATCTTTCGATATCCCCTAGTAAAAAAACTGCCAATCAGATGACAATGGCTTTTAAACACTATTTTTAGCTGCGAGGATGCGATTTTACAACTGTCTGGAAGTCTAAAGTTGCCCATTTGCTCCCTGATCACGAGACCTGGCTTGTGACTTGTGATCTGTGAAGTATTTCCAATGATTTTCGTGTGTCAAAGAACATTTTTTTGATTCTCGTACCATCAACGATTTTCGGGTGTCTAAGAACAACATTTTTGATTCAAGTATTATCAACGATTTTCGGGTGTCTAATGACAACATTTTTAATTTAAGTATTACCAACGATTTTCGGGTGTCTAAGGACATAATTTTTGATTCCAGTATTATCAACAATTTTCGGGTGTCTAAGGACATTATTTTGATTCTCGTACTACCAACGATTTTCGAGTGTCTAAGAACAACATTTTGATTCAAGTATTATCAACGATTTTCGAGTGTCTAAGGACATCATTTTTGATTCCAGTATTATCAACGATTTTCGGGTGTCTAAGGACATTATTTTGATTCTCGTACCATCAACGATTTTCGGGTGTCTAAGAACAACATTTTGATTCAAGTATTATCAACGATTTTCGGGTGTCTAAGGACATCATTTTGATTCCAGTATTATGAATGATTTTCGGGTGTCTAATGACATTATTTTGATTCTTGTACTATCAACGATTTTCGGGTGTCTAAGAACATCATTTTTGATTCAAGTATTATCAACGATTTTCGGGTGTCTAAGGACATCATTTTGATTCAAGTTTTATCAACGATTTTCAGGTGTCTAAGGAATCATTTTTGGTTTTAGTATTATCAACAATTTTTGAGTGTATAATGACATCATTTTGATTCCAGAATTATTTAGGATTTTCGGGTGTGTAAGGTAATCATATTGATTCCAGTATTATCAACGATTTTCCTGTGTGCAAAAATGTAAAAACATCATTTTGATTTTGGTTTTATCAACGATTTCGAGTGTGTAAGGACAACATTTTGATTCATGTATTATCAACGATTTCCGGGTGTGTAAAGACATCATTTTGATTCCAGTATAATCAGTTTGCGTACCACAGTCTCTATGTCAAGTCCTCCTCGATCTTTTCTTCCACCTGAACGTGTAACTGGTTACTCCCTTATGCCCCACTCGCATAATCTGCAGATTCAACGATGTGATTCGTTGATTGGAAATGGATCTATCACCAGAATTCTATATAGTTAACTTGTTTGACGATAATAGTTTAGATTAGTAATTTTTCAACTTGCGAATTAATTCGTATGTTTTTATTGCCTATTACTACTTCGATCTATTATAATGATGCTCTATGTCCCATTGTTCTTTTTCAAGAGAAATAATATACAAAATACTTACTTACTTACTAACTTATTTACTTTCAATATTATTTTCGATGTTGGACATGACGCTGATTCGAGCCTGAAGTTAAGCTGAAGGGGATGTAGCAGAAGCTCCATTTTGACGTAGTCAGTTTGTGACGTTGTGTGTTGGCAAGGCTCTTATAATAATTGGTAACAAGTTAAAAGAGGTGTCTTATCTATACTGTATAATGTTCGCAAACTATCCAACGTGGGACTTAATAACTTTTGGTTAGAGCCTGGATTGCCCTGGAATTCGTATCATTATAAATATTTACTTCATCTGCTAAACTTTTTTCTCTAGTCCTCTACTGAAGAGTGTGTACATGTCCTAACGCTTGAACATTGGGGGGGACAAATGCATGGGCCGTCCCCCCCAACGTCTTCATTGGGGGGGACCGTCCCCCCCCAGTCCCCCCCTAGGTTTCCGCCAGTGCTAGCAGGTTTTACATTGCTGCACGCAGCGTGTTGCTCAACACTTCAGGAATGTTCCCTCATGATCTATGATTCTTCTAACGTCTGCTAATGTTCTCTGACTGTTGGAATGTCCTGATTTCTTCGCTACATTATCTGATGTTCTGTTAAATGCACTATAGCTTTCGATTAATCGATTCTAGGATTAAACCTGATGTAGTTGGATGTGTTTTCATAGAATTTTTTCCTCTTGTTAACTGACAGGCATCAGAAGGAAAAACTCATCTCAGCAACCACCTGATCAGTGGTCATTCCTACAGCGTTACGGACGTCAGAACGGTAATACACGATACAATAATTCTACGCAGTACAAAGAGATGCAATACCATGTATTCCAAAGCCATGCAGTGCAATAAAAACAATGAAACTGAAGACAATGCCACAAGACACCCTGACTAGAAGACAAGGAAATTGAATTAAATTGATTCCGAGAATTTATAATAGAGGCTCTTCGAGGGAATACTCAGAGGCGCTCCCAGCCCAGCCACAGTTAAAAAGTAGCATTTTATCGACTTATTGAGTGCAATGGAATAGAACTCCGAGAAGCAGATTACATTGCAATAGATGAGTAAACTGCTGTGCATGGCAGAGCTTAGCTACATGTTCATTTCGCTTAGGTCTGTATTTGCTTGAACGAGTCTTGATCTATTATTCTATTTGATAAGTTCATGACTTACTGATTAGAGCACTAATTGCAAATATTTTGTTTAATTATTTAAAGACAACAATTATAATTATGACAAGTGAATATGCAATATTAATCAACATAATTATTTAAAATATTTTAAAAGAAAATTTAATTTTGCAATTACAAAATGGATGAATAAATAATTAAATAGTCAGTCTGTAGAGTATTTTGACGATATCTAGTTTCATAATCGGCACGAGAATGAAACCTCTATTTAATTTGAATTTAGTTTGTTTATTTTACTGATTATTTTATAAAGTGTAATTATAATTGACGAATTACCATCACATAATATTGCAATTCTTAATTTTATGATATAAGCTTACTGACGATTTGTATGCTCATCTGGTAAAGCTATTATCATTTACAATATTATTATTATTATTATTGCTAAGAATTATATATCTAAGCAGAAAGAATTTTTTTAAGCAGCTGTGACCATGGCAACTCGAGTAGGAATTCTGAAATTGCTTTGCAGATTCAAGTTAAGACATGTCATGGCTCGGGACAAAATCAGATGGTCCGTGTTCGCAACCCTTGGGGTAACAGCTGCGAGTGGAATGGAGCCTGGAGTGACGGGTAAAAGATCCTTATTTGTCTTCATTGGTATTGTGCATCTACAGGCGCTACAGAATCTTCTATGTAACTGTGACTAGCCTACCTCTTCGTCACTAGTTCCTCGCCTTGTTATCTGGCACGTTTACTAGGAAGTCCGGTTTTAGAATTGATTTGTTCAACTGGTGAAATGGTCAAACCATAGATCGACGGTTTGATTCTCATTTTGGGTTTTGACTGGTGAATTATAGTATTCAGCCATAAATAAGGTCCCTCTGGCAACGAGAAAGAGAAACGCTCACCCGTCCGAACTGCAGAAGATGCAGATTAAATTAGTAGACTGCAGCTCTTCTACTGCGCATCTTCTTGACACACGTCGTACGGTTTTTATAATTATGTAGGCCTAGATAATAGGCTTCAATTTGCACGGAATCGAGAAATAATTTTATAGTGTTGTCTTCTATTTCAAAGCAATGAGCTTGAACAAGCAGGTTGCATTATTAGTCTATCATTGTCATTATGAAAATCATCATCATCATCACCGTCGTCGTCGTCATCATCTTCATCATCATCAATCATCATCATACACAACACACAAAGCACTCACCATCATCATCATCATCATCGTCGTCGTCATCATTGCGGTCCTCATCATCATCATCATCGTCACATTATAACCAGTTCGCCACTATCATTATCGAATCAACACTATGATAGTTATGATCATACAAAAATACTAGTAATAATAATAGTAAACATAATAATTACGATAATAATAAAATCAAGGTAATAATCATAATTATAATAATTTACAATTTATTTTACCCAAGGTAGAAGTAATCCCTCAGGTTCATAGAAACTATCAGAATAGTCACTTATTATTATTATCGTTATCATGGCTTTTATTAATATTATTGGCATTATTATTGACATCGTTGTTGCTGTTATTGTTTTTGTTGCTGTTGTTTTTGATATTATTACCGTTGTCATTAGTATTGTTGCTGCTGCTTTGCTCCGAGCTGTCTTCCAGCAGATCTTTTTGAAACTGATGTATTCACAGGTCGCAAGAGTGGAAGTCGGTTTCCGATGATGAGAAGCGTAACGTGGGTCTCACCTGCGAACATGACGGAGAGTTTTGGTAAGTCGATCCTGGAGCCGGATAGGTATCGGGTAAATCTTTGCTTTGTGTGTTGTGTATGGATCCAATGCTGCAATAATTACCACGGTATGACTATGATTGCATGAAAAGTCGGTTAATGGGAGTGCATTATTGACGCTTTCGAAATAGAAGCTGGATGAAGATTCTTTTACAGGTGCAATAGAAGCTGGATTGATGAAAAAATGGTTAAGAAATGGAAGCTGGATCAAGGTGTTTTTATATCTGAAATAGGAGCTGGATGCATGTTGAAGTATATGAATGAAAATCATCAATCCAGCTTCCAATTAGGCTAGGCAAGCATGAAAGTATTTTCATAAATCCATCTTCTACTTCATAAGTGAAGAGCCTTCATCCACCTTCCATTTCTGAAGCTCTTTTCTTAAATTTCTCATTAATCCGGCTTCTATTTCGGTGGACAAATTATCGTTGGACGAGTTGTCTGGGGGTCACTGTTGTCGTTGGACCAGTTGTCGGTGGACCAGTTGTCGTGGAATTACTGACACACAGCAGTGTGGTGATGATTGACGATTTGCAATTTGGGGTAAAGAAACAGTTTGTTAGTACCAATTTAAGAGTAGGTGCAGTACTTTGCAAGCAATCGTGTGGGAGTCGGCTTCATACTTGAATGTATTGTATCTTGATGATTTTCGGAATTTCTAGGATGTCCTACAAGGACTTTGTGTCCAACTTTGATCGTCTGGAGATATGTTATCTTGGTCCGGACAGCTTGGTGGAGGACGAGAAACTGAAGGGAACGCGCAAGTGGGAGGGATGCTGTTTCGCAGATGCCTGGCACCGAAGGTTCAATGCTGGAGGCTGCAGGAACTACAAATGTAAGCTGTGGTTCATGTTTTATTTGAACAGGTTTTTTTCTGCTAAATATAAAATATAGTATCTTGTTATTTTTTGGAATTCGTTAGGTGTTGATTCCATGGTTGCCCGTTTCTCGCAACGAACGTCTGACACAATTGCCGCAATGTGCACCAATCCATTTTCACAACGTAAACTTGGCTGCAGTCAAAAAATACACACGTTACCATTTTCACAATCGAAACCGGGCTATGGTTCTAGGACAATTTCCCCCGGAACATTACCCCCAGAACAATTACCCCGGACAATTACCTCCGTATAATTACCTCTGGACAATTAAACCCCCGAACAAGTGCATCTTAACATCTAATGGACTTGTTCCACAAAAGAAGTTTTTTCGATTCCGGTATTCCCTAGTTTTTGTCTAGAATCTCTGAATAGATTCTGATGCGTTCTCCGCCATAATAACTTTCTGACAACAGTTACACTAGTTGTACAAGAAGTTCTTTACAATAGTTTGCATATAAGTCATTGTCTTGCTTGTAGCGACGTTTTGGACAAATCCTCAGTACCGCGTGAAGATCTCGGATGCAGATAGCGATGATGAGGATGTTCACGGTTCGATAACCATCGGCTTGATGCAGAAGCAGAGACGTCAGTTGATGAAGGAGGGAAAAGGAAACCTCAACATTGGATACACCATCTACAAGGTCAGTCAAGCGATGAAAATGATGATTAAGTTGACGAAAACGATCACTGTGATGATGATGATGATGATGATGATGCTGATGCTGATGATGATGATGATGATGATGATGATGATGACGACGACGACGACGACGACGACGATGATGATGATGATGATGATGATGATGATGATGATGATGATGATGATGACGATGACGCCGACGACAGCTATAATGATGACGGCGACGAAAATGATGACGATAGCTGCGACAATGCTGTCGTTGACGAGTTTAAGATGATGTTGAAAATGAAGCCGAATAAATGGGACTTTGATAAAGATGGTGATGATGATGATGACGATGATGACGATGATGACGATGACGATGACGATGACGATGACGATGATGATGATGATGATGATGATTTCGGTGATGATGACGACGACGCTCATGATTGTGTTATCATAATGATAATGACAACGGCGATTATTTAACTGATGCTGATCAGTGATAAAGGTTATTGCCCATAAACTCGCAATTATTTGAATCTTTTTTGAGTTTCCATGTGAATATCTGATTTGGTTGCAGACGGATTCGGATGGTATCACTACGATTTGTGACCAGAGTTTCTTCGATCGACCAGTGGTCGCCAAGTCAAAGGAATTCACTGATATGCGTGAGGTCACGTGCCACCACAAACTGTCCCCTGGTGAATACGTCGTCGTACCATCGACCTTTGACCCAAACGAGGAGGGAGAATTTATCCTGCGCATCTTCAGCGAACGACAGAATGATCAGGCTGGGTACGTGATCTAATAAAATCAATGATATAATGATACTATGTAATTAATCTAATCAGATATAATTATGTTCTAGTTTAATCTTTAATCTGATCTTGCAACTTTCAAGCCAGGTCTTCCAACTCATTCCTTAACCTCCACTCCTCTCCGGTCTGGTTTCACCAAACACCACAGAAACTCTACTTGCTTCGCAATCGTAATCCCCACACTTCTAAAGTGACGCTCTAAAATCAAGCGCAAAGCACTGGTCTATTCACCTGCGCCGCGCTGCGCTGAGCCAGAGAGGTTATCCGTAAGAGTGGAACTCCAAAGGTGGCCCGAGTCCGGTTTCTATCTACTCTCTTTCCCTTTCCTACTCCCATTCTTTGTGGTTTAAATGTTAATTAATTCTTGTGTACATGGTTGTCTGTCTTTGCCGTTCTTCTGTAGGAAACTCGATCATGTTACGACGACTGTCGATATCCAGGTACAACCAATTATTCCCTTTCAATTCAGTTTCCACGTCATTGAATGCACTGTAGACTCAATAAACATTTTCACGTCACGTTACAATACCTGTTTTAATCATAATTTATAGGCCTACGTTGATTAAACATTCGATACGCTAGAGAGATTCTAATCTGGGACTTGCAAGCAACGTTCCCTCTGAGCTGCGCGATTGCGCGGCCGCGCAGAAGGAAAACTCCTGCCGCGCAGAAGATTTTATCTGCCGCGCAAAAAATCCGTTTGAGTTACTTATCATTTTTATTTTGTTTTTGTAGCAATTTTGGTTAAATCTGCATTTTGGCATAGAAACCTTAAATGGCCCATTCAAATGGGCAATTACTTATATTGAAGGGTCTCTCCTGATTAATTCGTTTAAAAATAAACAGGCACTAAGCCATACGGTCGCTATGTTGGAATCACAGTATGCCTATAATATTTACCGAATAAATTTATCGTTTTGTCTTTTATGATCGTAGTATTCGTGTTGATCGAACGCGTTCCGTGGCATGCATACTTACATACATGCATTCATATGATAGGTGTATGTACGCAGACATTAATACACCCACAATACAAACATGTAGGCCTACGCAATAGCACACTCTACCCAACAAGTTATATGGGATGTCTGCTCAGATGTATTGGAACGGTGTTGAGGTTGTCTCTTTTCGTTTCAGGATCATTGCCTCGGGGAGAAACATCCCAATGAGAAGTGCAGCAAAGAGATGGGACGTCAGCAGTTCCTTAAGTTGGCTGGAGCTGATGGCGAGATCGATGCTTTCGAGCTGCATGACATCCTCAACACCACCTTCAAGAAAGGTTGGTCATGCGAATTTTTTAAAACCTTGTCTCGTTAGAGTGCTCGCCGTGTAGTAAAACGGATTGATTAGGTTCAAAGGGACAAGCATTATGTGGAGGGATGAGGGGGGCATTGACCAACTTACAGAGCAAGAAGACCTTGACTGACAGTAATTATTGCTTAGACCCTTCGGATGCTGCATGGTTATTGTATCGTGGACGATTTAAAAGCGTTGAACAGTCGTCTGATTTATTATTCAAAGTATAACGTTATTGCGATAATATTTATTCTGCTGAGATGCGGCTTACATGTAGCATGTAGAGGACTAGTTAATTCCATCAGCCGTAAGCGTCGTAATTAGTTAACACATCGTTGGTGCTTACTTTTAAGGCTCTTTCTGTCTGTCTGTCTGTCTGTATGTCTGTCTGTCTGTCTGTCTGTCTGTCTGTCTCTATCCCCTCTGAAGAGTTTTTGACAAGATGATTATTGGCAACTTCCATAACGACTGTTCCCATTATTTTATTGCAAGAAGAGTGTACATGTATGGCTGACAACCGTTGTGTCCGCGTCTTGCAACGTTATAAAATAATCAACTTGAGACAAAGAAGCAATCTGGTTAATTATAATTAATTGTTAATCTGGTTTGCTTTGGCAGCTTTTGCTTTCGAGGGCTTCACCAAGGACATGGCAAGGAACATGGTGGCAATGCGTGACGTATCCTTTTTACCACGTCGTGTATTCCGTGTGATGTTCCATTGAAGCCAAGCGCAGGGCACCAGATAGTTAGGCTATTCACGGGCGTTGGGTTGAGTCGAAGGGGTTGTCAATTGGTATTATAGTCCGGAGGAGTCGGTTTCTGGTTTCTACGTGGAAAGAGATTCAGTCAGATATAATAATAGTATCAATAGCAATAGTATTGAAATGAACAGCACTCTGGTGTAGAACCGTTGAATGGTACTGACGAATCAGTCACATGAGTAAATTTATATAGCGCCCTTTCAAGATCTCTACTCAGAGTCAGTTTCAGACCTGCAATTGAGAAATAATTCTGTAGGTACCGGTATTAAGTGAAGAGATTTGTCGTGAGAGTAAGAATGATTGCAGACTGGTGGTCATGGTGAGCGGTCTTTCCTTAGCGATTCTTTCTCTTAGACCGACGCGTCTGGAAAACTTGGATACGAAGAATTCAAGAAGCTGTGGAAGGAATTACTGATCTGCAAGGTGAGACATTTCATCGGTTCTTCGTTAGTCTTCAGCTCTGTATTTCTGTCACCCTGCTTCTCATGGGGGGGGGGTATTATGGCCGGATGCTTGTGTTTTCTTATATAATTGGACAAATAACCATTAAAAACGTTTTTTCCTAGGCCAATGGGGGAGGTTATCGACCAAATCCCCCTTGTCTACGCCACTGTACCCATGCACTATCGGTGGGAGGAGTTAGAGGACTCGACGCATAACTTCATATGCCAAGACTAAGAAAATGGAGTCACTAACTCTTCAAAACTGGATTGTGCCTCTTGGGGACTTGGCGCCTTACACGAGGAGCTGATATTTTTAAAAGTTTCTTTGCTCATTGCA
Source organism: Lumbricus rubellus (assembly GCA_945859605.1). NCBI lineage: Eukaryota > Metazoa > Annelida > Clitellata > Crassiclitellata > Lumbricidae > Lumbricus > Lumbricus rubellus. Next base: position 4,352,068 of record OX243818.1, read on the forward strand.
GAGAGTTTTCAAAGCGATGGATGCAGATGGTAATGGATACTTCTGCAGCTGTGAATTCCGCAACGCACTCAACACCCTAGGTACATCTAACTTCTTCATTTGTCTGTCTAGTGTTTTGATAACATCCTTTTATAACCGTTGTTTTTGCCATAATTATGACTTAAGAAGCTCGTTGGTAATTATATCTCACCGTGTCGCTCCTTTAGTTCTTCGCTCAGATTCTGTACACTGTGTTTTTGAGTTTTTAGTGTGTCATCATCATCATCGTCATCATCATTATTATCATCATCATCGTCATCGTCGTCGTGTTCGTCATCGTCATCACCGTCATCATTCTCATTATTATTATTATTAAAGTTATCACTGTTGTTATTATTAAATTTAAACTTATTGCTATTAATATTATTATAGTTATTATAATTATTTTTTAAATGATCGTAATAATTGTAGTGATAACCAAGTTTACACCATGTCGGTTGATCGTTGTTAATCGTAGGATTCCGTGTGAACAACTCAACCTTCAAGTTGATTGTCATCAGATACAGCGACAAAGATGGTCACGTGAGGTTCGACGATTTCGTCAACAGCTACTTTGAGCTGAAGACTTTGTTTGGTGAGTGATTCGGTCGGCGGATGGTTATGTGAGTGATTCGGTCGCCCTGTGAGATGATGGTTGGTCTTATCAGGGGACTACTTGTTTAGTCTGGAGCTGTGCCTCAGTCTTTACTGTGCATGGATTAGCCATGGTAATAAATGCAATAGATGTAACGACGACAATTTCTATGGCGCCATAACACACGCACGCTGCTACAAGGGCGCTTCGACAAAGACAAGCACACATACAGAGACACATGGGTGGATGGACGAATGGGTGGAAACCAGGGTATACGCGGGTATACAGCGTATACTCAGTTTTTACTCCCCTTTGCAAAGTATTTGGGTGTATTTTCAGGAAATTTCGGAGTGAATTACTAAAAAAGAAGGTCGTCAGAAATTTCGGACAGGGAAATGTTGACATTATTCACGAGAAAAGTCGGTTTTTTTTCATAGTCAGCGCGTAAGCTTACTGACTTCAAAATTTACCTCTACAGCCCTGCGCTTAATATTGACCATCACGCTTCTTATGACTTTTCATCCACCTCCTTCCAGTTGATCATCACTTTGGGATTGGCTGGTAAAAGAAGACTCCGACATTTATTTCACTTGTGGTTGACTGCCATCTGTCGTTTCTGTTTTATAGAAACCTGCAAAGAATTTGAGTCGATTGGCGACGGATCTGCGGTTAGTAATGAGTTCACTAATTTTGTCTTGTCAGGATAGGCTACTTCAATTGCGCTGCACAATAATTATAATAGCATTTAGTTTAGGTGAGATTTTAAATATATCGGGTAGTTGTCGCCTCTAAGCAGAATAATTGTTGTCGGAAATAGCGCATTTAAAAGCGGAACCTAGACTTCATGCGTAAATCTACTACTACGAAGGTGGGACACAAAGTCTGAAATAATTATACAGCCTCCTAATACATCGTAATGTTTTTACAGACATAAATTTATAGCTTCATCCAAATCTGCTCTCGTGGAAAGCTCTACAGCGGGGTTCACTACAATCTTGACAAAATGTTGAGTTCCTTGCCTTCTTTGATATAACAGGACCTGCGTCATCATCTTGACCATCCTCATTACTGTGGATCGAAGATCAGACCCAACGACGTCAGTTTCCTTCATCCCTTTCTGTCCCTTGCACTCCTTACGAAATCCGCCATCGATAACCCCATCCACTGCTCAATATCGTCCATCCAGTGTCTTCTATAGGTCTTCCACAACCTCTTTTACATTCACATATCCCTGACATGTGAAGGCTGGTAGATTGTCCGCTCTGATCATAATCCAAAGTAGTTCAACTTCCTTCTCTTCACCGCCTCCAACAGACGCTGTTCATCACGAGGCAGGTTGCATATGTAAACTACAGAACATTCGGCTTTTAAAATAAAACTTTTCACATTCTTAGATTTATCTCCGGTTGTAGGATACTCAAGGAATCAAGAAGGAAAACCAAAGCGAGGATGCTCCAGAGGTCGTCAAAAAGGTACGTCGTAGGCTATCATAGAAATGTAACAAAACGAATCTCACGCAAGAGATATTATATTAGGCCTACAACGCGTATAATTATACGAATTATAGATTTTGCAGTATTATCGCAGTTATTGGTTGGCTATTTGTCGGTTGTGGCTACACTACTAAAATTCCCCAAACGATCCATATAGCACTACACCTCAAATTATGGAACGAACTGCCCTAGAAATTCGCCAAAATCGCCACTCATCTACATTCATCTGCCTCGAGTTCCTGCTATTGCCACTTCACAAGCCTTCCACACCAGACTGAATAATTGTCAACACACTGTTCAGTGTTCACGAGATCCTGCCCTATTATATACTCCACCTGATGCTACAACTTTGAAGCTTTCATGACGAATCCTACTTCGGAGCTCATTTACCTCCTATATATCCGATAATCTGGACAACGAACTCGAATGAAATCCATTGTTCTATGCAATACCACTCTCAGAATTCTTCAATGAGCAGGTGATCTGGAGATGGCTTTAAAGTAGAGCCTTGTATAATACATAGGCCTATTTAGTTTCAGTTCATTGGTACTAGAAGTTAGCCGTATATATATATATATATATATATATATATATATATATATATATATATATATATATATATATATATATATATATATATATATATATATATACATTCGTCAGACTGGAATAGAGGTACGGACATTTTTTAAATTCTAGCTAACGTAACTGATTATTGTCTTATAAAGTGCTTATCAATCACCAAATCATACAGTGTATATAATTATCTAAAAATTAGGCGGAGGTTACCGGATGCCTTTTTCGGCGCTTCAATCCGTGTGGCTACAATCCGTGTGGCTACAATCCGGGTGGCTACAATCCATATCCCAACTTTGGATACAACTCTACCAACATAAATACAAATATCAACTTTCGTGACAACTATGGCATTATAAATGTCAACTCCTACAACAGATGAGCAAGAAAGTTCTTCCGACAAGAGGTGTTCGTGTACATCCCTCGCAAGACCACTACCGAATACTTCGAAAACCACGAAACTTTTTTCTATAAGCTTACTGCTTCTGCTTAGGCCTATTTAGAACAAAGTAGTTATCGCTAATTCGAGTTTCAACTTGAATCGAGTATTCAAATCGCATAGTCTGCTTATCTGCAAACGTTTAATAACTGCTAGCTTCTTAGAAGTAACTGGCTATACAATTGAATTACAAATGAAAATGTAAATTGTTTTATTCTCGAATTGCCTCGCACTGCATTTATCTGACGGAAATAATCTATTGAGATAAGGATTCAAACAGAAAGCATATTGCCTGTGAATTGATGTGATTCCTTTTCAACAACCTCGAACCAACCTTACTTAAACGCCTTCAACTCATCCAAAACTCACTCTCAAAGAGCCGTAGCTAAGGCACCCCATTATGACCAAGTCGTTTCTGTCATGAAGTCATTCCACTGGCTAAAAATACCTGAGACAATCTACTTCAAAGTCCTATTGCCAACCTAATCTTCACTCGAATATTATCCAGCTTGAGTACATTGACAAGCACTTCATCCATCACCCAGCGATCTCACCCTACCCGATCAACCTCACTCTGTCCCTCCCCCAGTGACTACACCACTAAATTTATCCAACCGATCCATATAATTATTATCGCGCTGCACCTGGATTTCTGGAACGAGCTTCCCTTGTAATCTGCCAATATTGCCACTCACCTACACTGTCCTGAATCCCACGGTCATCCTCCTGTATGCTTACTTTCCACTCCACAGGAATTTCGCTACAAACTGAAGTATCATCGGTTCACGAGATCAAAACCCTACTTAACTTGATCGTCCACCTTTGCAGCTTTCTCGACGCATTCACTCTTGGGAGCTACTTTGCCTTCTCTGTATGTCTGTCTGTCTGTCTGTCTGTCTGTCTGTCTGTCTGTGTGTCTGTCTGTCTCTCTCTCTCTCTCTCTCTCTACCTCTCTCTCTCTACCTCTCTCTCTATCTCCATCGTTATATGCACAACAACTCTCAAAATCTTGAATGAGCAGGTGATGTGGGTTTGGCCTTAAAGTAGAGCCTTAGAATTGTTCAGTTTGCGCTCAATCGTACCAGCATTCAGCCGTTCATCAGACTGGCATTCCAGCTAAAGTAGGTGTGTTACAAAGTGTTTATCAATAATGTATATTTAAAATTAGGCGGAGGTTACGGGATGCTACAATCCGTGTGGCTACAATCCGTGTGGTTACAATCCGGGTGGCTACAATCCATATCCCAACTTTGGATACAACTCTACCAACATAAATACAAATATCAACTTTCGCGACAACTGTGGCATCATAAATGTCAACTCTTACAACGGATGAGCAAGAAAGAAAGTTCTTCCGACTGGAGGTGTGCGTGTAGACCTACATTTCACGCAAGCCACTGTCGAATACTTCGAAAAACAAGCAACTTTTTGTATTCTCGCTTCTGCTTATTTGGCGCTATATTATCGCTAATTCCATTTTCAACTTTATTCTAGTATTCAAATCGCAAAGTCTGCTTAGCTGTAAAAGTTTGATGACTGCTTGCTTCTTAGAAGTGGCTACGCTGGCTAGAGGATTGTCACAAGAAGTCAAATATAAATTGCTTCATTTACAAATTGTCTCGCACTGTTTTTATCTGACGTAAGACGCGATTGTTTAATGTTTGATTGATGTAGCGGAATATTTCCAGTTGCAAGTTGTAGGTCTATCCGATCATTGTTAAACCTTGGCTAATTCTTGCCAAGTCAGTTCGGATCCTGTGGGTCATTGTAAAGTTGCAGATGTAGGCAAATATTTGTATAGTGCCTCTACAAAAGAGACTCGTCAGTGACGAAATTTCGTTTTTATCAACAATTCATCACCATTCTGTGGAGTCACTGAGATGCTCTTTGGCTCGCAAAATATCTTTTCTGAGACGTTACCGGCATCGACCAATCCGAGAAGTACTTTATGGTAATCTAGAACAGTGGTTCCCAAAGTGGTGGTCCGCGGACCGGCGCCGGTCCGCGGAGGTATGTTCGCCGGTCCGCGGAGAAGAATTAGAAATTTAAAAATAATGTAATTATTAGTTTATTTGTTTGAAATTGTGAAATTATTCGAATTGTTGTCCAAAATTTGTTCATATTTCTGTCTTAATATTAAATTTTTTGAAATAAATCAACGCGCCTTAAACAAATAAGGCTTCAAGGGCATGTAAATGTAGGCTAATTGTAAATAGCCTTGTATTAATTATTTTTATTCTTTTTATTATTTGGGTTGCTTTTGTTTGCCGTCGCCATTTAGGCCTAAGTTAGCGCCATTTAGGCCTAAATTAGCGGTCCACGAGCTTCACCACAAATTATTGCCGGTCCGCGGCTTACTGAAGTTCGGGAACCACTGATCTAGAAGACACTGTGGCGCTTGAAAATTCAGACAATTTTAATCACTGTCTATGAGCTTCTATTTCTGAAATTGAAGTTAACGATGTTTGACTGACTTCAGTCGGTTTTTATAACTTGTAGCCTAATTCGGCAATACATTTAAAAATTAGGTGAAAACTGATATCATACGCTGGAAGGTAATTGCATCACTTTGGCTTTGCTGTTTATTTAGACGACCATACTTTGAACATTTGTTTACTATACCACTAAGCGTTAAACTACATGATTGTTTGTTTTTAAGAAATACAATAGCAAATGTAGAACAGAGTCTTGTTTCTTACTGATGTTAGTTACGCTAATTCATTTTTTACATTAGGCCTATATGATAATGCTAGTGGACTCTGATTATTTTGAATAGCATGCTTTAAAAATGAACAGAATAGTTATTAAAAACGTTTTCACGATGCTGATGTTTTATTTTTGTGAGCACATTTGGCATATGAACGTCCGTAGAGAACTAGGGAATGCATGACTAAATTGCGGACAATATTTTGTGGGCAAGGGGAGGGATCCAAAGACAGACAGATGGTCAGACTGGCAATATTAAGAGAGTTGCCCGCTTCCTACATCTTTCAGCCGGTGGCCATAGAGACCATAGGTGCAATCACGTCCTAAAAGTTGGGGTTGACCATAATGAATCACGTCCTAAAAGTTGGGGGGACCATAATAATAAAGTTAGGGGACCGCTCAAAAGTTGGGGGACGCGTCCCGTAGGTCCCATAGGGTGGTTGCGCCTATGATAGAGACATTTGGTCCGTTCAATCCTTGAGCATCAGACTTCGTAAATTAAATTGGCAGCCGCATCTCTTCTATCACTGGTGACACACGTGAAGCTTTCTTTCTTTTTCAACGTCTGTCCACTTGCATTCAACGCTACAACCTGGTCGCTTCCAAAGGCACTTTTGCCTCACACCCTGAAGACGAGGTCTGACCCACCAGACATACACTCTTCAAATAATAATAGAAAAATAGTCCATAAGTCCCTGGGGGAATGTCGAATGAAGTACCTCAGGGCAAAAAAATAATAGGTCTAATTTTGCACGCAGAAGTTTAATGCTATCGCATTTCGTGGCACTTTTACACAATTGACCGATGAGGAGGACTGCTAACTCCAGAACAACACAGTCTTTAGCATTGTTTTTAAAGCCTGGGGGATCGTATAGCCTATACCTCGGGCGCAAAAAAATAATAATATAAAAAATAATAAAAATAATAAAAATAATTTTCGTTTATTCAACAATCCGAGATTGGGACTAAGGGAGATATGATGACCGACATGGAAAAGAACAAGATTAGGAAGCGTTGATTACTCGCTTAATTTAATCCCACAATTTAAATATCTTGAGTGGAAAGCAGGTTAAAGTTTCAATAATTGATTTTTTGCAAAGATTCCCCTCTGGTTCAATCTCACGAATCTTGTCCAAAACACTTCAGCCGTCTAAAAAATTTATATAATCTTGTGCGCTCAACAAAAAATTCCACCCTTTGCAAACGTCCTACTAAAATAATGCCTTTCACTCAAACTTAAAACACCGATGTTTCGCAAGATAGGAGACTATCCAAAATTCCATATTAATTTTTCTCCACTTCCCCTTGCCTCCCTCGCCCTTTCGATTCCAGGCCCTATCCGATATATATATATGTATATTATATATAGCCTATATTATATATATAATAGTCATATATATATATGTCTACACTATCTGCATTCCTGTCCCCTTTGGATATCGACCTTGAACCTATTCTGACCCTCCTGCCAATCGATTTATTCTATACGCGCCTGTCCATTAGCTGGTTCCCGCTACCCCGCTTTATTTTAAGGAGCTGTGTAAACCTCATTATTACAGGACCGATAGCGCTCCTATAGGTCTATATTATGACGAATAAATCAACCCCCATAATGATTAAATATGCCTATGAGTCATAGAAATAGCGGGATATTGTTATATTACATGTATGTTGTATAACTGTACGGTTCATGGCTGCCACAAGAACGAAAGAAATGCTGAATAGAGGACGAGAAACTAACGAGCCTCAAACGCTTTACGTCTGAATAAAGAGAGACTCATAAATTCATCTCTCCTGACTCCTGAATTTATATTTTAAAATATTTTTGATCGTTGGCCCCCAGGATATGCCTATACACTCACGTGCTGCTTGTAACGACCTTATCTTGAGTTTCGTCGTCATTTAATTTATGTTTTCGCTTGAGATTATGTTTGCTTCCGGGCCCATGATTGCTTTGTGGCTATTCGACATGTAGGCCAGGCGTTTCACGTTACTTCAGATGTCTTTGAGTCCGAAAAGAATGACGTTTTAGCTATAATTGTTAACCCTCTTAACGTGTAGACTTGGTTTTGCTTGCATAGTATATAAAACTATGTATAATTGTATATGGATATTTATATAGCGCCTCACCTTAACCTTACGAAGGCGTTTGATGCATGATAACTCTCAACAATTCTAAAGAAGTGCGACTTAAGTGACTTTGGTTTCTTGTTTCTGTTTAACGACAATGCCATAATAAAATTATTATCAAAGATGATTGGTGTCGCCCTCCTCCTTTATCCAGTCTTGGGACTGGCATTGGTAGAGTGCAGCCAGTGGCGGAGTTTGGGAATGTTTCATGTATATTTTATATATTTAAATATATATGTATATATATATATGTATATACAATTATACATGCAGTACAGTGCAGTCTTTCATAAATACATGTATGTTGACTGTAACAGTACCGTCAACTGGGGTAACTTTGACATGCGGGGTAACTTTGACCCCCCCGGGGTAACTTTGATAATTGTTATGGAAACTTTGGAAACGGGACCAGAACAGCTACGATTTGACTGTTTCAGAGTACATGAGTGGTTGAAAATGTTTACAGCAGACATACATACATACTGTACATACATACATACATGCATACATACATACATACATATTAACATACGTACATATACATATATACATACATGCACACATACGTACACACATACATACGGAGTTACACACACATATATGCATACAATACATACATATATACATACTACATACATACATACATACATACATACATACATACATACATACATACATACATACATACATACATACTGATCTCAGTAAAGTGACAAAACACTACTTGGAACAAGCAAGGTACTGCCGGTACCGGTACTGCATGGTACCAGTACCAGCAAAATGACGTAAAGGTCAAGAGGTAGAAACCGTAGAACCATCCTCCGATTCTGAAAGTGGTGGATCAGTATCATGCCAAGATAGTAGTAGCCTACAGGTACTACCGGTACTTCGTATGACTCGGCAGGTGGTGACAATGCATCACCAGTGGTCGCCATAAAGTACCAGTAGCCTATGGACATGACCAATGGACTGTTGTGAAGTATGAAGGAAAGAAAGGTTATCTCAACTACATGTACATTGTCAAAATTCTTGATGCAAAGCCAAGAAGAAAACTTCTCAAAGTGCAATAATTTGTGAAGAAACAACCCGGCAGCAATTATTTCAGATTTACTGACATAGAAGCTGATATAGACCCTGCAGTTCCATATAATTCATTGTTGAAAAACTACAGGAGCCTACAGAAAACGACAGACATCAATTCCAGTTCAAAAATGTCACCTGTAAAGTCATGAATTCAAAGAAACTGATAAAAAACCTTTGAAATGCGTTGTCCCTTTGACAATGGAAAAGAAATTTTTTGGATACCCTCTCAATAGTCAGTTATCCAGTTAGGGACTTTTTTGGATCCCCAGATGGTTGGGGATACGTGTTTCTTTTTTAAAACTGAAGAAAACTATCAAAGTAGCCCCTATTGGGTCCTTATTTGATAACATATTGAAAAGTAAAAAAGTATCAAAGTAACCCCACCCCCTGGGGTTACAATGATAACTCTTTGGGCTTTAAAAAAATATACCAGGTATACTTTAAAAAAATAAAATCGAGTTTCATCGCAACCACAAGACATCATTTGGTACAATAAAGCAAAAAAATCAGAAAAATATTTTTAAAAAGTTCCATTTATGGAACCAAATATGCAAAAAAACTATCAAAGTTACCCCAGTTGACGGTAGTACATCAACCCATGCTGGGCCAGGTAGACTTCTGACATAATAAAAAAAAAATATAGGACTATGTTGCATATACATGTAGGCTAATGTTGCGATCGTTAACTTTGTCATGGACACAACAGTTTCATAATAGTCTATTATACTGTCTAGATCGTCGGTAGACCTATTATACAAAAGGACCTACATCCGTTTGAAAATGTTGAACGGTCCAATTCGCTCATCGAACAATCATAATTAATTAATTATTCCTCTTTCTGCGAATACGTAACCGTAAGCAGCAGCCACATCATCACGTCAACATCCATCACAAAAAATTATAGCGCGCTGTTCTGGTTGATGGCATCAACATCGCTGTTGACAGTGTTGGTACCATCCTCAAGATCATCAAACGTATCAATATTTTGGTTAATTGACTTTTCTGAGAATGCGCGTGACATGATTGTAGGCCTGGGGAACACTATCCCACGACACCAGCTCCCTCTGGCGACTCATAAGGCAACTATAATAGCTTAAATCCTATTTTAGCTCTGGCTGGATTGGGAGCGCCTCTAAGTAGGTTTCTTGAAGAGGCGCTATATAAATTCTTGAAATGAATGAATGAATAATATACTCGGGCTTTGTTGATTAGTCTTTATCGAAATGGTGATTGTAATCGTGAACTTTAAATTTCATCAGATCTAATCCACGGATAGGCGCCAGACATCAATTTATTCACGTGCGCTGCGTCACGCCAGAGGGCAGGGCTGTTTTAAGAAATTTTTAGAACTGCACAAAACCCTTATTTTCTGTTCCATTCTCCATGGTAAATCACTTTCAATCGGAGGACAATGGCCTGTTTTTTTCTAGTTTCAACTGCACGGAAGTGCTTCTACAACTGTACCAATCCATTTGGAACTGCACATTTTTTGTAGAACTGCACGCTAAAAAAGCCCTGCCAGAGTCCGTTTCTGCTAGAGAAATAACGACGAACTTGTTGGCGTTTTGGCGTTCTCCTCTCGTTCTTTACATTCATTCTGGCTTTCTATTTAACGTTCTTTGCTTTCAGACTGGCGTTCTGATGGCGTTCTTTTCTGGCGTTTTGCGTCTTTGCGGCGTTCTTCCTGCTGTTCTTAGAAAATGTGTAAACTCATTTTTAAAACCTGCCAATGTTAGTGTTGACGATCTCTTTTCCATATTTCTATTAGACCTAAAATTGACGTCCTATACAATGTTGACGTTCGTCGGCTTGTACTGTAATTCGTTCTTTTCTTGAACATTTTGGATTGGATGGTAATTACATGTATCATAGAGTAATAAAATTATGTATGTAGGCTATGGCGCAACCGGAAATAATAATATTACTTGCCGATCGCATTTTCAGACGGATGCAAATGCAGATGGGTCATAATAATTAGGCCTATAATTATTACACTGGAATTTCTCGAACAACCGAACATTGCAAGGTTGTAGTTTTCTAGTTAAACAAAGTTCTGCGAATAGGACCTACATTAAATGCACGAATGCACATGCGGCAATTTGAAGGACGAATTAAAAGCCCAAATCGGGAGTATCATAGGCCAAAGGATATCCGTCTGCACCAATAATGTTTAAGATCATGTCGACTTGTCTTTCCAAGTGTACCTGTCTGTCTGTGCTTATGCCTGTGACAGTCTGTGTGCCTGCGTGCCTGTGTCTGCAATGTCTCTGTCTACGCTTGTCACTTATCCATCCCTCTGTGTTCCCGCCTGGCTGGCTATCTGTCTGTCTGTCTGCCTGCCTGTCTGCCTGCCCGCCCCCGCCTGACTGCCTGTCTGCCTGCCTGCCTACCTGTCTGCCTGCCTGCCTACCTGTCTGCCTACCTGCCTACCTGTCTGTCTGTCTGCCTGTCTGCCTGCATGCCTGCATGCCTGCCTACCTGCCTGCCTGTCCCAGGCTGTCTGTCTGCCTACCCGCCTGTCTGCCTGCGTACCTGCCTACCTGTCTGCCTGCGTTCCTGCCTACCTGTCTGCCTGTGCTACTCTGCGTCCATCCGTCTGTAAATTTTTGTCTGTTTTCTCTGTCTGCTCCTTCGTAGGCGTATAGCTTACATCTGCTTTCCTTTGTGATGGGTCGCCGTGGTCTGGTGGTCGTCGCTCATTTCAACTCATTTCGTTGAATATTTTGTGTTAACGCCCTCGCTCATGATAGCGCACGTACATGTAGGCCTATGCCACATAGGCCCACACATCAACTGCTCACTGGTCCATATTGCGTAAACTATTAATCTTCAACAACGCAAAGTTACTCTTTCTTCCCAGCATGCTATTGAACTGATCGATTTTGAACTCCAGACCACATGCTGCAGCGTGCCTCCTCGTCCAACAAAAGTTCCAGATACATAAAAGGAATTGGGGCACTGTCACAAAGTTGTCCTCTGTCGTATTATACACGCAAAAGACAATGTTATAATACATAGCAGTCATATACTACTAAGTCTTGTACTCGTATTCATTTTGTTTCTTTGGCAATAAATAAATAAATAAAAATAAACAAATATCGTTTAATGTGTAAATAATTTGGTGCAAATAAGCAAGAAACCTGTAAGATGTAGGCCTATGTCCACGTAAAAAGTACTAGTCTACCTCACATAAACACATGATGCATATTCTTTTGGCATATTACGTAAGCACGCGACTCGTTGAGACGATAATGTTATTGCAGTCAGAATCACTGGACCATTTTTATCCATTAAGCACAGCAGAGGCCAGAGCTTTTGAAGGAGACTTTTAGAACTGCGCAACCCTATCGTCTATCCCTTCACATATCTTGCATGGTAAATAACTCCAAAACGGAGTTTTGGATCGACGTGTGTGACGTCGGTGTTTCTTATAACTACCACAAAAATTAATAATTTATTACCCTGTTGTGATCAATGGCACAACAATAATATTATCAGCGTCCTGTTTAATGCTGTTATGTCGTATGACATTAAAATTTTATTCGACAAGTCCAAGTAATAGGCTACAATTAATTTCCTTTAAAGTAGGCGTAAGCAATTAAAAGTTGTAGACCCTACTTGGAAGTCCAGGCACAAACCATTTACAACACACCCACGTATCATAATGTATACGTACAGACGCACTGTAACTTTTGCCTTTATATAAGCACGAGTTGCTGAGGCAATGTCATATTTGCAGTCGTTGCTTCCAGGTTCTGCTATAGCTGTTCGTTCATCTGTCTGACGCACTCGTCAAAGGTAGCTATAGTTGTTGCCTTATATCTTCGTGTGTATGTGTATTCTATGCAGATGTGCATGTATGGATGTCTGTTTATGTAATTATGCGTAAGCCTATATATAAATGCATTTGTGTATTATATCTACGTGTATGTAGATGAAGGTATGCATGTGTGTGTGTGTGTGTGTGTGTGTGTGTGTGCATGTGTGTGCATGTGTGTGCATGTGTGTGCATGTGTGTGTGTGTGTGTGTGTGTGTGTGTGTGTGTGTGTGTGTGTGTGTGTGTGTGTGTGTGTGTGTGTGTGTGTGTGTGTGTGTGTGTGTGTGTGTGTGTGTGTGTGTGTGTGTGTGTGTGTGTGTGTGTGTGTGTGTGTGTGTGTGTGTGTGTGTGTGTGTGTGTGTGTGTGTGTGTGTGTGTGTGTGTGTGTGTGTGTGTGTGTGTGTGTGTGTGTGTGTGTGTGTGTGTGTGTGTGTGTGTGTGTGTGTGTGTGTGTGTGTGTGTGTGTGTGTGTGTGTGTGTGTGTGTGTGTGTGTGTGTGTGTGTGTGTGATAATGACTCTATTCTCTGCACCTTACGTCACGTCGTAATTTCTGTTTAGTCTTCTTTTTTATTATCTAAAATTCTAAACCCTATCATACGTTCATGTCACGTGTATTGAAGGCTGTCTGTTCTGTTAGTAGTTAAGATTTGTGTCTTCTGTCATTTGCATTCCTGCGAATTATTGTCAAAATTGCATAACTGCCGGTAACAACCGTATTATTATTATTATTATTATTATTATTATTATTATTATTATTATTATTATTATTATTATTATTATTATTATTATTATTACATAGCATGGCACTGTGTTACACAACTTCATCATTATAATCTTTACCTGACATCATCCGACCATCGTCCAATACCATGTCTCCTATAATAGGCCTAATCACCCTACCTCCTTACCTCATTTTATATTGCTTCTTATTTATTATGTGCAATACGTTTCCAGTTCGATAGTAGCCTACTCTTCAATCACTTCCGTTGGAATATTCAACTTGTCCTTTCCAAGAATGTCAATCGCAACAGTCGGTAACACAGGCCGCGCTCCAGTGGTGTTGGTATGCCCTGGCACGGATCCACTTCCTCAGCCGATTCCGAAGTCATGCATGCCTCCAAGTCTTCCTGAGCCGATTGTGATGGTATGCCCCACGGATCCACCTCATGTGCCGATTCGGATGACATGCATGCCTCCACGTCCTGTGTTGATTCCAAAGACTTACATGGAAATCAAGAGGGAGTGTCAGGCAAGTGGAAAGCTGTGGGAGGATCCGGACTTTCCGGCAGCCGCAAGTTCCGTCTTCTTCCAGAATCCTCCGTCTGTGTGGCCGAATGTTCAATGGAAGAGACCAAGGGTAAGTGGTTTCATTTAATTTATCTCTTCGTTCATTTAGATTGTAGATGTTTAAAGCGCAAACCTAACAAAAACGGAATGAAACGTCGTTTTGCTTTAAAAATTCTTTTAAAAAACGGCAATCGAAAAATAGTTGGACTTTGTTGGATCTTGTAGGCCTAGGCTACTACAGTTAAAAATCAAAAACCTTGTTTGCGCAATTTAATTTCCATCAGCAACCAAATGGCACAGCTTTACAAGTGAACACTGCATGAGCTTAACGGTAAAATAGGGATCTGAATTGGCGGAATTCTTGAAAGTACGGAAAAAGCATAGGGATAGCAGACGAGAGTAGCCTAAAACGAATGAAATTTATACAGACGCTAAAGACAATAATTTGCTCAAAGTTAATAGATCTAAATAAATCCAAAAAGAAGAAAAATAGACGAAAAATATTTTATAAAAAAACACGAACAACATTTCATTTATCTGAGACGAATAGAAAACGAAAAAACTTTTTCACAGCAATATGATTTAAATTATTTATGTAGCCTACTATTCATCCACTGAGCGTTAGAAAAGATGATCTGTTAATGTTACCTGAGGTAATAAAATCAGTGGCTATGGTTATGTTAATCAGAGGTCCTCTTTGATGAGTCCATGATCAATTGATCATAATTACGAATCACATAATTATCTACAAGTAGGCCTACATGCAGTTCGGTAAAAGAGAATTATGGTTTTATTGAACTGACGAAAGTCTTGGTTATTGCATGCGTGTAGTATTAGGTTACGCTTTCATTTTTGTTTCGAATTGTTTCAGGAAATTTGCTGTGAGTCTCAGCTGTTCGTCGACGGGGCCAATCGTCTCGACGTCGTTCAAGGCGAATTAAGTACGTTACATGTGCCATCATATCTAGGCCTATGTGTTTTTTCTATCTAATTTTCATCTCATTTTCGGTACGATTTGCTTCAATTTCACGTTTATTTTGAGCCAGTTTGGGTGCATCTTACTTATAATTTGAACTAATTCTTTTAATATTTTAAGAAATTTTCGCGAATGCTGGCAAGCGTATGGGGTGCGGTGGCGTAGTGGTATGTTCAGTGCCTTGAAGCCCGAAAGCATCGGGTTCGAATCCACATCAAACCACCACGTATTATAATAGGGACCCTGAGAAAGTCCTTCACTCGTTATTGCCCATGCGTGATGGCATGAAACTCCGAATCAGTGTCCGCGCTGTAGTAGGGATCGCCTCTGATTATTAGCTATCTTGAAGGGGCGCTAAAACAAGTGCTCATACATACATACCATACATTCATGTTTGTACAGTGTACATGAAAGTATGTATGTATGTATGTATGTATGTATGTATGTATGTATGTATGTATGTATGTATGTATGTATGTATGTATGTATGTATGTATGTATGAGCACTTGTTATAGCGCCCTTTCAAGATAAAATGTTCATAGACTATTTGATATATTTCACAGACGACTGTTGGTTGGTGGCCGCTTTGGCATGTCTCACCACAAATCAAGCACTTCTGCACAAAGTTATCCCACCCGATCAGTCCTTCGACAAGGATTACGCAGGTATGAGACCTCTTTCATCTTCTTTTTGATAAAGTATGGTATGATTAGATTGGTCAAAAAAGGCAAGATTTGTTAATGTATTTTTCGGTACTTTTACGATAGCCTATTTGTGGCTTCAGAATTATGAGGGCAGGACATTAAAAGTCCTCCACTCATCCTCTCATAGTATCATAATGAAAATGTTGGATCTGTGACGAGGCTGCGAGCATATACATGTATATGTTCGACCTGATTATCATTCAGAATGTTTTCATCCTGGATTTTAACCTTCTTTGGGAAGCAGATTACTCACATGGATAGCCCCTTTCAGAGTTTTATTCATTTCTGCTTGTGGGTCCCGCCATCTGGAACGACCTCCCATTAACCTTGAGAGTGATGCAGCGAAAAAACATTGTGCCAATTGTCTTTTTTTTATCGAACACTGTACGTTACAGGAGTGTTCCGATTCCAGTTCTGGCAGTACGGACAATGGGTGGAGGTTGTGATTGACGATAGACTTCCAACGCATGACAACAAACTGATCTACATGCACTCCAAGGATCGACATGAATTCTGGAGCGCCCTGGTCGAAAAGGCATATTCAAAGTTAGACTCAGTCACTGGTTCATATATTCTTCACTAATTTGTTGTGGGCCATTTTGTGATTATGCATAGGCCTATGCGAATGATTCCTCTGTCTCGTAAGTTGAATTGTTGACTACATTGACAACAACAACAATACCAACAATAATAATAATAATAATAATAATAGTAATAATAATAATAATAATAATAATAATAATAATAATAATAATAATAATAATAATAATAATAATAATAATAATAATAATAATAATAATAATAATAATAATAATAATAATAATAATAATTTAAAAAACTGATAATAATAAGCAGCATAATAATAATAATAATAATAATAAGTGGTGGCAATAATGATAATGATAATAATTAACACTAATGATAATTACCAGTGTTATTTTTTATAAAAGTAATAATAATGATCTTTATATGAGTGTTTAATAATGATTACGATTACGAAGACGACAATAATGATGATGTTGTCTTGTAGGTTGCATGGTTCTTATGAGGCACTTACCAATGGCCTGGCAAGTGAGGCTCTGACCGACTTCACCGGGGGAATTGTCGATAGACACGAGCTTAAGTCCAACGCTCCAAGCCATCTCTTCCAGATCATGCTGAAGGCACAGAAGAAGGGATGTCTGATGGGCTGCACCATCATCGTAAGTTCATTTAGTAATTATTGTACTTAAAGCCACAAATTTATATAGCGCATAGTTTTTGCAGAGTGTTTTGGTTCTTAAACCTCTGCATCCAATGAAGTGTCTGATATTGCACAGTCTTCTTTGAATTTCTATTGGATCTCTGCTCTAAACAAATTTACATTGCTGCCGGGAGTGTGTAGGCTACCTCAATACCTAAGGAATGTTCCCGCATGATCTGTGATCTTTCTATAACGTCAATTTAATGTTCTCTGATCGTTGAAATGTCCTTATTTCTTCGCGACAGTAGGCCTAACTGTTCTGCTGTTCTGTCGTGCTCTATAACTTTCGATTCATCTGTTCTAGAATTGTTGGATGTGTTTTTATAGAATTCTTTTCCGACGGTAAACGGTCTATTACCAGAAGGAATAACGCAACTCAGCAACGGCTTGATCAGTGGTCATTCCTACAGCGTTACGGACGTCCGAACGGTAATATACGATACAAATCTATGCAGTATAAAAAGATAGAATACCATGTAATCCAAAGACATGCAATCCAATTCAATAAAATATAAAACAATGCGGTTGCATGCAACGCAATTAAAGATTTTGCAATTGAAGCGATACAACTGAGTGCGATAGAAAGTAGGCCTAATTGAACACTATGTAATTGAACACAATACAGCAAGACACTACATGTAGGTAACAGAAGACAAAGCAATGGAATGAAATTCATTAATTCATTCCGAGAATTTATATAGCGCTTTTAAAAAAAGTTAAAAAGACAAACCCAGAGGTTTCGGGCCAATCCAGCTCAGCCACAGTTAAAAAGTAGGATTTGAGCAACTTATACATGTAGATTGCAAAGGAACGCAATGCAGTTGAAATCCCGACGATTTGTATGCTTCTCGGGAGTCGGGTAAAGTTATTTTTATCATTAGTAATGTTCATTTAGGCAACATGGCTACTAGCGCAAAAACAACAAATGTTTGTTTTCCAGATTGAAGTTCAGACATGTCATGGCTCGGGAAAAACTCAGATGGTCCGTGTTCGCAACCCTTGGGGTAACAGCAGCGAGTGGAATGGCGCTTGGAGTGATGGGTAACAACAAATCCTTATTCTGTTTGTATTTTTTGGTACGGGTATTTTGCTTCGACACACGCTAGCCTATGAGCCTATAAATGTCTTGGTATACATGTATGTTATTAGCTAATTGTCCTTGGTTTATTTCTCTGTTTTGCGACTCGTTTATTAGGAAGTACGGTTTTAAATGATTCTCTTGAAATGATGAGGTGGTCAACCCAGAGGCAGGGGTTCGATTGAGGGTGGGGGCTGCTCTGCTACTGCCGGTCTACAGCAGAGCACGTCTTACGGTTTTTGTAACTTTTAAATTTATATAAATTAGCGAAATGTTAGCGTCTTAAATTTCTAAGTATTACGCTTGAGAGTGTAGTAGGCTAAGTATGTTTTTCATTGCTTTTATTGACATCGTTATCATCACCAACATCCTCATAATATAATCAGCATCTTCATCATCGTATTTGTAATAATAGTAATAATGATTATTATTAGTTGTAGGCCTAGTACTGTTATTATTACTATATTTATTATTGTATTAGGGGTTGTGAACTTCTATTATTATTGTTGTACTTTCTGTTTTTGAAGTAATTGCTGTTGCTGTTATTGTTGTCGTCACTGTTGTTGTTGTTGTTGCTGCTGATGCTGCCCTGTTGCTGCTATGCACCGAGTTCCCTTCTAACAGATATTTTTATCACTAATGTATTCACAGATCGCAGGAGTGGAAATCGGTTTCGGATGACGAGAAGCGCAACCTGGGTCTCACCTTTGAACATGATGGAGAGTTTTGGTAAGTCGATCCTGCGATTCCCAAGTGGTTTCTGATCGCTTCATTAGGTAGGCTAATTAATTATGCATAATGTCATAGACATCACAATTTATCGGACAAAATAGCTTCTGTTGAAATAAAATCGGTGACATAGTCCATAATATATAATTATTAACTTGACTTTTCTTGGCTTTTGTTAAGATCCCATCTTGGCTTTTCTTAAATTTTGGAGCGGTATCCCTGGTGTGGAAGTCGCTTCAGAGTTGAATGACTTTGTATTGTATAGCAATCTTGATGTTTTTCGGAATTTCTAGGATGTCCTACAAGGACTTTGTGTCGAACTTTGATCGTCTGGAGATCTGTTATCTTGGTCCGGACAGCTTGGTGGAGGACGAGAAGCTGAAGGGAACACGAAAGTGGGAGGGATGTTGCTTTGGAGGGGCCTGGCACCGAAGGTTCAATGCTGGAGGATGCAGGAATTACAAATGTAAGATGTGGTTATTTTTTATTTGGCTAAGTTTCCGCTACTAAATAGAATTAGTCTCTTGTTATTCTTTGGAATTCGACCCGATTTCAGCAATACACACTCTGATCATCCATTTTCCCAATGTAAACTTGGCCATATTGAGCAAATGCACATCTTTCCTTTTGACAGCAGAAACCTTGCCATATTCTACCAATACACAGCTGTCCACTTTCGAAAAAGACATAATGATGGAAATAGAAACGCACAGCTGGATATGTTTTGTCTCCCTATGATATCCTGTGTACCTGTATTTCATTTTCTTACCTTTCTTTGCCTGTATTCGTCTGTTTTTTCCTGTTAACATATAATGGAATTGTGCCACAATTTTTTCCCTCGATTCCTGCATTTCATGGTTTGTGTTTGGAATCTCTAAATAGCTTCTGATGCGTTTTCTGTGAATATAAATTTCTGACAACAGTTACTATTATACACTAGTTGTGCCTAGAATAACTTTTACAATATTTTGCTTATGCGACATTGTCTTGCTTGTAGCGACATTTTGGACGAACCCCCAGTACCGCGTGAAGATCTCGGATGCAGATAGCGATGATGAGGACAGCAATGGATCGATAACCATCGGATTGATGCAGAAGCAGAGACGTCAGTTGATGAAGGAGGGAGGAGGAAACCTCAACATTGGATACACCATCTACAAGGTCAGCCAGGAGATGAAAACGATGATGATGAAGATGATAACTATGACTGTGGTGATGGTGATGGTGGTGGTGATGATGATTATGGCGATGATGACGATGATAACGACGACGACGACAACTATGACGACGATAGCTGTGATATTGCTGCTGTCGAGGAGTTGAAGATGACGACGAAAAATGATGCCGAATGAGTGGGACTACATAATAATTATGATAAAGATTGTGATTGTGGTTGAGCTGATGATGACAACGATGCTCATGATGGTGTGATGATTATAAAAGCGACAACGGTGATACAATGTAATTACTCTGATGATGATGATCAAGGTTATGTACTAAAGTTTGAATTTTTACTGATTTTCCATCAAATTCCATGTGAATATCTGATCTGGTTACAGACGGATTCACAGACTGGTATCACTACCATTTGTGAAAAGAGTTTCTTCGATCGTCCAGTGGTTGCCAAGTCAAAGGAATTCACCGATATGCGGGAGGTCACGTGCCACCACAAACTGTCCCCTGGTGAATACGTGGTCGTTCCATCGACCTTTGATCCAAACGAGGAGGGAGAATTTATTCTACGCGTCTTCAGCGAACGACAGAATGATCAGGCGGGGTACGTGGCAATGTTTAATCCTAATCCAATCTAATCCATTTTTCTTATATGATCTATGATCTATGGTCTCATATGTACATGTAAGATTTCTATTCCAGTTTAATCTTGAATGGAATTGTGTAACTTTCCAACACACGCCTTAACCCTTCCAGTCTTGCATCACCATGCACCACTTCACAGAAACTCTGCTTGCGTCGAAAACTCAAGACTTCTAAAGCGCCACTCGAAAACCATCACTGTGTTGATCCATATCACGGGTTGTCCATAAGAGCAGTCAAAAAGGTTATCCGAGTCCGGTTTCCATATAACTCTCTCTCGCTCTTTCACTTTATGGTTTCAATGTTGTGTTATTCTTGTCTGATTAATGCAATTGTCTGTTTTTGCTTTCTTCTATAGGGAGCTCGATCATGTTACTTCGACTGTCGATATCAAGGTACAACTTCCAATTCATTTTTAAAACACACACACACATCCACACACACATACATGCTCTCTCTCACACACACAAACACACACACACACACACACACACACACTGTAGACTCAGGAACCACTTTCATCTCACGTTGCGATGTGCACATTATTATGCACAGTTTTGCACACCCTGCCCAACAAGTTATAATTATGGAATATCTGCTAAGATGTATTGGAACGGTGCTGATGTTGTCTTTTGTCGTTTCAGGAACATGCCCTCGGGGAGAAGCATCCGAAGGAGAAGCACAGCAAAGAGATGGGACGTCAACAGTTCCTGACCTTGGCCGGAGCCGATGGCGAGATCGACACGTTTGAGCTGCATGACATCCTCAACACCACCTTCAAAAAAGGTTGGTTTTTCTAGCTGAACGACAGACGCCAGTCTGGTAAAAGTGCTTGCCTAGCTGTAGTGATAATACGAGTTCGATCCTCATATCTGAGATGGGAAGAAGGATCCCGGGAAAATCCTTCGATGCCAAGTTGTTCTGCTACCAAGAGGTTTAATATTTGGATGACAAAATTCCATTTCCCTTCTGTGTTTTTTTTCTGTCTCTACTATGTGTCTCTGTGTCTCTCTTTACATGTTATCTCAACCTGTACCCTCACCCGCTGTCTGCCTATATCTATTTCTTCTTTCTGTGCTTTTATTCGTCTTAGGTCTTGCTGTCTTTTTGACGTCTTCTCTGTCTGTTTGTCTTTCTGTCTATCTTATTAGTCTTTTACTGGATGGTCATTGGTCAACTTCTGCCGCGACTCTGTGCATTGCAAGAAGAATCGATCTGGTTTGGTGGTGTTAGATTAGCTTCATGTAAAAGGAATATATCATAATTTTGAAAAAGTTAAAAAGTGTTTCTCTGTCCTGCTCCGACAGATTTCGCTTTCGACGGCTTCACCAAGGACATGGCGAGAAGTATGGTGTCAATGCATGACGTATCCTTTTTGACCACATGCTACACTCTATGCAGTTGTTTCATTGAAGCGGGGCTTCGAGTTATTCACGAGCGTTGGGTTGAGTCGTCACAGGTGTTGACAAAGGGTTGTTCGATCCTAAGGAGCCAGTTTGTGATTTCTAGAAGGTAGTACAGGTATTCGTCCAGATTTATATGTCATCCTTCGAAGAGCAAAACTATCCATTCTTCACTTGATTCATTGGCGCTCACAGATAATTTTGCAGGATGGGACAACTACTGTAACAGTGGTAAATGATTTATGAAGAGCTTGCAAAACAGGGCTTTAACCCTTTCCCACCGGACCGGGTCACCTGTGACCCGATTAACAGGGTAGGTATCAAAACAATTCCGGCTGGAATGGGTTAAGAAGAGAGATCATAATTATGTACCTCGGGTAAATAACATTTCAAGTAATAATAGTATTAATATGAACTCTGAGATGAGAATGGTACTGGCGAGACAATTTCAGAGCTGCACTTGACAACGATTTCTGTAGGTGTTAAGTAAAGATATTTATAAGGGTGGTAGTTCT
>OX243818.1:4379677-4446041 GCA_945859605.1 Lumbricus rubellus
TCAGGCGGACAAAACGAATGTCGTAGGTAGAGATTATAGATCAGGACGGTGAGATATATGCTGACGTACATGGGCGTAGAAAGAGTAAGAACAGTGAAAAATCGTTTAATCACATGATTCAAATGTCTTCAACGGAAAACAGGTTAAAATTTTCATTAAGTTGCTAGGCCTAATATGATTGCATCGGCTGTTCAAGCTCACGAATCCTGCTCAACACACTTCATCCATCTCAAATATCGAATCCTGCACGCTCAACAAAATTCCAATCCAAAAAATATGGAACTGGTCAGGTCATCCTAGGTAGTCTTGGCACTTTTAGATGTCGGTCAGAGACAGCCAGCCAGTCACCTTTCGATTTCTGTTTCGTAGTCCAATCCTATTTCAGAAAATAAATTAGGTGATCGGAGTGGCGTCGCTGCAAGAGCCGTAAACTCCGAATTTGGTGTTTCGTTCAATTGAAAGCACCGTTATTCTGCAAAGTAGTTTTTTTTATTTAATTAGTTTTATTTATTTCTCTCCATTTCTAAAGCGTCTCTTCAAACTCGCTACTCAGAGGCGCTCCCGACTACATCGCGTAGGTCTACACTGCATCGGAGTTTCACGCCGAAACGCCCAAGCAATTGCGAGTGATGGATAATGAAAGAATCAAAGGAGTATTAATTTCATCCTGTGAAAAATATTTGAAGCACAGCCAGTGCAGCATATTCGCGGGGCGCGATGGTGTAGTAGGCGTTTTCGTTGCATTGTAGAACGATGGTTAGAGGTTCGAATCCACCTCAAGCCGCCTCGTATGGACCTTGAGCAAGTCCTTTGTTTGAAACTGCTCAGGCGTTTCAGCGTGAAACTCCGAGTCAGTGTCCGCGTTGTAGTCGGGAGCGCTTCTGATTGGTTACTTGAGGCAAGTTGAGGGGCGCTATAATAAGTGCACATACATGTACATGACTGAGTAAAAGGTCAGAAATCGACATTGTGAGTTGTGACGGCTCGAGACCCAGTGTCACAACCAATTATATGCTTACGCAAAGCACATATTCAGCCGGATAATGTAAATCCAGACAATCCTTCGGCTTAAGTTTCCCAGACAAGACAACATCAGAGTTTTTTTTATTAATTTCTAGTTAAACCGGAGTTAGACGATCAATGTCATAAAAAAACAGGTCTAATAATTATTATTTAACACACACACACACACACACACACACACACACACGCAACACATGACAGACGCCTTGAAGATCAACCATGTAGGTCAAGTAAAATCTGTCTGCCCGGATAGTCTATGCCAATAATAATAAATATGCCTACGATCATGTCCACTTGTCTATCAAATTGTGCATGTCTGTCTATGCACATGCCTGTGCCAGTCCGTGTTCCTGTGTCTGTACTCTGCAGTCTCTCCCTCTAAAAGCATGCCACTTATCTCTAAAAAATGTGCTAATGTGCTGTATTATGCCAAACAAATTTTTGTCGAGGGCAACGGCCTCTGTTGTCATAGACCCTCGTCAAATCTGAATCCTGTCTGCCCATACTCCCGCCCCCCGCTTGCCCGCCTGCCTGCCTGCATGTGTTGCTCTGCGTCCCTCCGTCCGTCCGTCTGTATACATGTATGTGTGCCTCTATTCCCCAGACAGCCTGCCTCATCGCACCTATGGGGGCCCACTGATGAAAAGCATCTTTATTCTGTAGGGGTCGGTTAAGTATGGGCCTTCCCCAATGTGCCACCATCTCAGTGATTATCGAAGAATAAGTCTTTCCCATGGAGGCCCTTCGAGAGCCAACGTAAATAGGCTAACGAGATGTAGGCGAGATGTGGGTCCAACGTCTGCCATTGTGTATCACAGACTTGGCCAAACTGGGTCCTGCGGCCAGTCAAAGTCTGGGTGGAGGGCTTGGAGGGGTAGGGTGCTGTCGTGAATTCATTATGGAGACAAGAGGCGAGGGGAGAGGAGAGGAGGCCGCAGCGCATCCCATGTTTCAAATTCATTGGCTTCAACTCGCAAACAATGGGTCATCGGTATACGCCCAGACAGCTTGCCTCATCCGGTGGTGGGCCACTAGTGGTATACTCGTCTTATATACGTTGGCTAACTAGATTCTTCCTCTACTTTGCCATGGTCTGAGCGACTGTCGGGCCAACAGTAACTTGCCATCGAGGCCCGTCAGTCACAGACTGGGTGGGAGGTGTGGAGGGGATAAGGCGCTGCCGTGAATTCGATAGGAAAACAATACGGGAGGCGAGGGGAGTGGAGCTCACAGTTTCAAATTCATTGGCTTCAAACAATGGGACCAAAGTAGTTATCAACGGCGTTCCTTCTACGTGTGCAGCAAGGGTCATTTTGGCGCCAATTATCTCTTTATTATTATTTTATTGGTGCTTTATAATTATGGTAGTTAGCGAGCAAGCATATGATGCATATTATGTGCATGCGCACTTGGCCGATGCTAATATAGACCACTTCATTTGTAGTCCTAATATGATCCTGCTATAAGCTTATAATATAGTGTAAGAGAAGATCAAACCTATACAAGAGATATATTGGCCTACATTATGGGGAGTAGGGGGTATTTTACATTACGGTGTTTTCGGTGCATTTGAGCCGGAAAGTTTCGGGTTCGAATTCATCTAAAGCTACCGCGTACGGACCGTGAACAAGTCCTTCACTCGTAATTGCTCATGGCCTTGGGAGTGAAAGTATCCACGCTGTATAGGCGCGCCTTTCGATAGAAATCTGAAGAGGCGCTATAACAAGTGCACAGACATAAATGCATGCATACATACATACATACATACATACATACATACATACATACATACATACATACATACATACATACATACATACATACATACATACATACATACATACATGCATGCATGTACGCACGCACGCACACATACATACATACATATATACATACATACATACATAGGCCTACATACATACATACATACATACATACATACATACATACATACATACATACATACATACATACATACATACATACATACATACATACATACATACATACATACATACATACATACATACATACATACATACATACATACATACATACATACATACATACATACATACGTACATACATACATACATACATACATACATACATACACTTGGAGCCGGAAGGTTTGAGGTTCGAATCCACCTCGCCGTGTAAGGACCTTGGGCAAGTCCTTCACTCAAAATTGCTCAGCGCTTCGGCGTGAAACTCCCATGCAGTGTCCGATCTGTAGTCGGGAGCGCCTCTGAGTAGTAAGAGCTTGAAGGGGCGCTATGACAAGTGCACATACATACATACATAAATGCATACATGCATGCATGCATAACTGCATACATGCATACATGCAGACGTACAGACAGACAGACATACATACATGTACATACATACATACATACATACATACATACATACATACATACATACATACATACATACATACATACATACATACATACATACATACATACATACATACATACATACATACATACATACATACATACATACATACATACATACATACATACATAAATACATATATACATACATACATACATACATACATACATACATACATACATACATACATACATACATACATACATACATACATGTCATATATACATGTCATATATACATATATATACATACGCACGCATGACTAAATTATTATCATCATAATCGCAATGGGATAACTCATCTCCCTGCATTACAACTCGATTAGAAAGGTTCACAATGTAGGTGTCATGAATCCTATCATTTGATGTGAATATACCGCGTTTTCTGTAGGAACAGGTTGGAAAGACAAGAATTAAAGAATTGCGATTTCAGGATTCAACACGTGTCCGATATTATTACCTCGAGCCTTGCGAGTAAGAAACCACATGCGGCATGCTGTTGTCCTTCCCACATAATTCTTTTTACCATCTGCTATAATTCTCAGAGCTGCATAAAATGTGTGCAATATTATCTGACACTGTTCTGAAAGTTCGAGAGTCAAAATATTCAGGTATTTAAATATTTTTACTTTTGGGGGGTTCGGCGCACAAAAACCTCTAGTAAATAAAATTCATCTAGGCCTATATTTTATGCAAGAGCGGAGTCATAGTGGGAAGCATCACTTAGGGGAAGGGCAGTTTGTAATGTTCTGACAATTTATGCCGTCCTTTACCAGAATTATAGGTATTAAAAAATCGGCGAGTAAAGTGCTGAGTGCTTCAATAAAGCACATACTTGCTTACTTGATCGCTTACGTTTAATAATACACCCTTACTTACTTAAATTATTGATCGAAATGCGATGGCCTTTAGACGAGTGCGCATGCGTAGGTATACTTCGCGGGAACAAAAGAATCATTGTGATATTTTGTCAATATATTTGTAATTTCATGGTTTTGTGTGCTTTAGCAATTTCAAGACGGTGAGTTTATAATATTATTTTGATTGCTTTTCTTTTTTCGTGAAGAAATCATTTCTGAGACGGATATGATGACGACGCAATAGATCCCACCCTCACCACGCCGCTTTCGGCCAGAATACTAGAAACCAGAATCCCCGTATATAGTAGCAAAATTTCGGCTGAATCCCCGAAATCGATTTTCACAGGGCCTAATGATTTGGTAAACGTCAAGACTGGCTGCCCGTACTCCAAACATTATGGCTGCCAACGAATGCAATAAAATTAGAGCGCGACCATCGACGACATTGTTCATCAATTCAGCTTCAATTTCAGCAGAATGACTGCACTAACCCTAAAACTAACCCTAACCGACCCTCACGACGCCTAACATGAGCCCTACAGACCCTCACGTTGCGATGTCGTCTATATGTTGCGCTCTAATTTTATTGCATTCGTTAACGGCCATATTGTTTGGAGTACGGGCAGCCAGTCTTGACGTTTACCCTTTCTGGAATCGGGTGCTTGTGTTTTTTAATTAGCGTTTTAAATATTCTGGTTCCGAAATTCAGGATGACCCCAAAAGCCAAACATGGCCCTTATATTAGGCTTGCGAGTGAAGGACTTGCCCAAGGTCCGCACGAGGCGGCATGAGGTGGATTCGAGGTAAACACGTGTGTATTTTAGCGTCGTAAATTATTCGCTCGTTGCAGCAGTATTATTATTTTTATTCAGTCCGACTTCTAGTTTTGTAGGAATCATTAACATTGATCCAGCTTCTGTTTAGGTAAGAAGCTCATTTGATGTGTATGTATGTGCACTTGTTATAGAGCCTCTTCAAGATTATTACTCAGAGGCGCTCCCGAATACAACGTTGACACTGAATCGGAGTTTCACGCCTAAGCGCTGAGCAATTGCGAGTGAAGGACTTGCCCAAGGTTCGCACGAGGTGGATTCGAGGTAAACGTGTATTTTAGCGTTGTAAATTATTTGCTTGTTGCAGTATCATTATTTTTATTCAGTCCAACTTCTAGTTTGGTAGGAATCATTAACATTGATCCAGCTTCTGTTTAGGTAAGAAGCTCATTTGATGTGTATGTATGTGCACTTGTTATAGAGCCTCTTCAAGATTATTACTCAGAGGCGCTCCCGAATACAACGCTGACACTGAATCGGAGTTTCACGCCTAAGCGCTGAGCAATTGCGAGTGAAGGACTTGCCCAAGGTTCGCACGAGGTGGATTCGAGGTAAACGTGTATTTTAGCGTTGTAAATTATTTGCTTGTTGCAGTATTATTATTTTTATTCAGTCCAACTTCTAGTTTGGTAAGAATCATTATCATTGATCCAGCTTCTGTTTATGTAAGAATCCGTGTCATCATTCCCGCTTCTATTTCGGCAGCAATTACTTTTCATCAATACAACTATTTAATTAATAATTATTGTTTATAAATGCAGCTTCAATTTCAGCGAGATATTTTTATAAATCCCACTTCTATTTAATTAAAATTTATTTTGGTAAACGTGTATTTTAGTATCATAAATTATTCGCTTGCTGCAGCATTGTTATTTTTAATCAATCCAACTTCTAGTTTGGCGAGAATGCTTTTCATCGATCCAGCTTTTGTTTAGGCAAGAATTAGAATTGATTAAAATGTCGCTGCCTAAATTATAAGCTGGGTTTCATGATGAAACGAATTCTTGCCTAAGCAGAAGCTGGATGGACAGGAAGGGTCCTTGCCAGACTTGGATTGATTGAGATAAGGAGGAGAGCAGGAGTAACCTTCCTTTGATGCTGCAACGAGCGAATAATTTACGCTGCTAAAATATACGTTTACCAATCCCACTCCTATTTAAGCAAAACCTATTTTTATAGATTGTATTGTATTGTATCTATAGGTTTATATAGTACCTCATGCAGAATGACTATTCAGAGGCATTCTCAGCTAAAACAACCTCTGGAGTTGCATCATTGTTGCCTCAATTGTAGACTTATAATTCTGATTGTGGCGACTGTTATTACGATGACTTGTGTTTGTTTTCTGTTTGCATTTGGATCATTGTTGGGCCAAGTTAAGACGGTTATAAAATAGGCCTACAGTGAATTACTGTTAATTAAAGGCATACTTTGCCATATAAAAGGTAAACAAATCAAATGGGGCTTGTAATTGACAGGTCGCCTGAATGCACGTCCAATCTTGCCAGAAGACCTTGACCTACCAATGGACAGTATGAGATTTTCTCACCACATGGCTGACTGACTCGTGGGTGAAGCTGGTCTGAAGAAAATCTGGTAAATTGTTACTTGTTCAAATCAATATCAGTAGCCTAACATCAATATTTGGTGCATGTTCAGTGACCAATATATATGTTTTTATGGTTCATTTCTGAGTCCTGAGCCTTTCCCACCTCTAGCAAAAACCACCTATAACTTACGCCCCAGACTGCATCCTTTTATTCTACCATTTGAAAGGACGATAGAAATTTTATTCCGATCAGTGATATTTTACTTCAGCAAATAATTTTCGTTTCACTTCTATTTCAGTTCGGACGTCCTCAATTTCAGTTCTAGTTCAATTACAGTTCTTAAAAAAATTTCAGTTATACTTCTAATTCAGTTTTTAGAATAATTTCAGTTCTCAATTAAGTTCTTGCATAGAAATAATTTCAGTTTTACTTCTTTACAGGCCTAGAACGTGCCTCAAATTAAACCAAGTTGAAGCATTTTCAATATCGATGCGCCTCCTAATTCTAAAAGAACTTCTTATTTTCAGCGACATTAGCAGATCACCAAAAATTTCGCCAACCCTCCTTCGAAATTTCTGCATCCGCCCTTGCGCCAATTATAATATTCCATTGAATTGGTCGAACACGTTACATTTCTTTATTTACACATTATGCAACGCTAGCCTAAATGCTTTCTCTGTGGTGAAGTCGCTGACTCGAATCAGCCACATGAAAGTTTCACGCCAAACCTGAATATAGTTCTTGGCATTCTGTGTGCGCTTATTCACTGAAGAAGACAAAATTAAATTGTTGACAAGTTTACCAGAAACTCCACCTTACTGCACGTTAAAAAGCTCTGACTTATAGGAAAGGCCCAAATGCAATAGGCCATAATAAATTGCACACGGAAGCACGTACTAAGCTAAAAAAGTCAGAAAGTATGTGCGCCTTTTAAATTTATGTAAACTCAACTGCACGTAGGAAAGGTTATGAACTAAAAAAAATTAAAAATTTCATTAATTTCCGTTCTGAAATTAATTTTGGTTTTTATTCTAATTTCAGTTTGCTGTGCTTAATTTCAGTTCTAATTCAGTTTTCGTTCTCAAAATAATTTCAGTTAAAGTTACACTGAACGGAAATCAATATTTTCAGTTCTAATTTTACTTATCGTTAATGAAAATATCACTGCATGCAACACGGAGAGTACAGTTTCAATCTTCATCCAAAACCATTGCTAGATGCCCTGCATTATGGTCCTTTGTGCACTCCTGGACTTTGGAAGAAGGGCAATTTAACTGTCTATTCTGACTAGAACTATGTTGGTATAGCTATATTTGTGTGCAGGAAGTTGCCTTTTTACGGACATTGCTGTCTAAACAGAAACTTGCTCTTAATGAACTTTAATATTAATCACTTATCCTGCTTTCTTACAAGTATAGGGCTTTAAAGTGGTCTTTCATTCATAAATGCTGTTACAAACATATATGGTATATGCAAGCACTGGCTCTTGTCTGTTATATGATGCAGGTGAGTTTTTGGCATCATCGAGTGGACTGTTTGAGCATGACCGTTTGTCGTGAAAGCACTGATGATGCATCCTCTGGCCCTCAGATTTTATCTCGAAAGGAAGTCATGACGACCAGAGTTTCTCTGATTTGAAACTGTTATTTGTTTGCGGTAAGCATCTTCCTGTAATTATATTGTCCAATCTAGTCTGCTATGTTGAATGTAAGTTGTGGCAATGGCTTCTTGCTAAACAAAGAATGTGTATCAAATTATGTCTTGAATTAGGTTCATTGTGTAGAGAAACGGAATTCTATCCACTTAAAATATTCACCAAATTTAGTGCTTTTATCTTGGTTAAATATCACTTTTCATCAAGGTCCTGTGTACTTGCCTATTTTATTAGTCTCAAACAGGTTAAGCATTTTGTTAGCATTTGCAAGTCTGTCATTTTGTTATCGTTTGCAAGGTTGCCAGTTTGTTAAAGTTTTTGCGTAAAAGTTATTTTTTCAAATTGTTTACCTACCTTAGTCTGTCTGTCTTAGCAGACTTGCCTTCTGAACATTGGTCTGGTTTCAGGGGTTGGGCCACGAGTGCTTCTGAATAGCCTACCTTGAAAAGGCGCTGAATAAAATTTCTGAAATAAATATTTGGTTATTGATGTCCAGTGTTACTGAGAGAAAAATAAAAATGCAATGATGGAAAGTATAAATTGCGGCTGAGGTATGGCTATGAAGAGAGAAGATGGCTGCCAGAAAACTGATTTTAAATCAAATCAAATTTTAATATAAAGAAAATGATTAAACGTACTCTTGAAATGTTAGAAATTGCCTCTAGAAACTTGGGAATTTTTAAGTCATATTGCTGTGGCCACCCTGTATATATATTTAGTAGGCCTACCAGCATATATTTGGTTAACACATTGGCGCGGAAATCAGCAGAGCTGAGTTTGATTCTTGAAGCCCTCCCTATTAGATCGATGTGCTTTGTAGAATGCTATTAGTGTCATTGCAGGCTGTTTGTGCTGTTAGTGTTTAAGCGCCTTCGTGAGGTTATTGTAAGGCGCTATATAAATGTTCATATACATACATACAAGAATGATGTTAATTAAGATTGTTTCATGTAATCATAGTGTGTTTGCCAGTATGAATTCAAAAAAGAATTTTTATATTTTTGGTCATTATGTATGTGCATGTATGTATCTAAAAGCTTACTATGGCAACCTTTGAGCACCTCACTAAATTTGTGATGGTTAAGCAGCATAGGTACAGGAGATCTTTTTGTGGAATAATAATTAAATTACTCATTTTTACCCAAGGAAAAGCTAACTTCTTTTAACTTACTTGCTTTTGTCATTTGCTGCTGTAGATGCTGTTCCCATGAATGATCCCGTTGCCACTGCAAATTGCTTGGCAGTGGAAGAAAAGATCAAATCATGGTTTCGAAGGACAAGACATAGAGCGGTTGGAAGGAAAAGACGCTATGAACTGTCGGTGATACTGTGGTCATTGGTTGGTGATGGCTCACACTTCAAATGAGCATGACAGTGATCTTGAAGAGGAACAACAAAGCCCATTGAGCAACGAGGGCCTCTACTTCTAAGGAACAATTCCTATCATCCACATGGAGTGGCATTATCATATCTTCCAACCTCGAACCAAACCCACCCACTGTCCACTCAATTCCCATGCCCTTGACAGCATAAACGACTGATGCACAAGGCAGTTATTGCTCTAATGCTCTCTTTCCTCGGTATTCCTAGAACATGTTAAATCTGGGAGTGCTACAGCATAGACTTTATTCTTTGTACAGACTGTTTAGTCAAGTTATAATTATATCTAGCTGCATTCCAATAATCTATTATATTGTAGAATATTATAGTCTTGTTTATTTAATTTTCAAATTATTTTTATTTTATTGTTTATAGATATATGTATTTTGTCAGTTTCTCTATGTGTGTGTATATTATATATTTGTTTTATATAATGGGGAAGGGTTTAGGGTAGGCCCTAATGGTAGCACTCTTGTCATGAAGAGCACATGGATGCGGGATTACTCCCTTCTACCCTCCCAAAGGTCCATGCAACCTTCCATTCGGCAGATGGCATAATTAAACTGAGCAATAAAACATGATAGAGCCTTGCAATGGCTGTTATATAAAACACGACTCCTGTAGTAGCTTTTTTGTTATTCGTTCATATTATGGATTGTAATCACAATGCAGTTTGAAATTAAACGAAGATATTAGATATTTTATTACTTCAAACTTACTCCGCAGTATGATTGAAGTTCATGTTGTGAATTGAAATAATGATCACAAGTTGGGGAGTCAAATTTAACGCAGTCATGCACTGCTCTATTTTGTCCTGCTCATTTTACCAATGCATCTGCCCAATGTTAGGCTGAGCCGAACCTTGGGTGGGTAGTAGGAAGCTATCCTGTTTTTGTGCACTCTTTATGCCAGAGTGTTACCATAAGATATTCTGAAACCCCTCAACTGGTTTTATTTATATGGTTTAATATCTCATTAAAGAACCAGGTTTTTCATTGTTTATAAAATTGGTGCGAAAGTTTCTCAACGTATAATGATTACGTTCTGCAATAGTATAAAATTATTTACGTTTTCACAGGATTAATATTGTTAAGGTTGCTACTTCTCATTTTTATCCATTTACTGTTATGTTTCTGTGGTTGCTCGTTTCATTTAAGATTGTATGCGTATTTATTATGTTAGTGTTACTGCCTATGTTTGTGTTTTATATCAGACTAGATAAGCCATCTGCTTAGAGTGCAATGGTTCTCAGGATTTGCTGAAAATATATTTCAGTGGAAAATTGTATTTTTCTTGCAATAAGTAAGATGTTGCTTTAATCGGAATTATTATTCGTTATATGCTATTGTGTTTAAGTCAGGATATTGCGATAATTAGAAATAATAATCATTTTAATATCTTGTTAGGGACAAAATGCGTATTTGAGAATGGTCCGCTAAGACATTTTTGTTTCTTACAGGTATTAGTACTCAAGAAGGTTCAATCCACGCGGCCACATTACATATAACAGTAATAGATATAGAGTTAAAATATAACCCTAATTTAACTAATTGTAAGGATTCTATTTTGGACTGCATTGTGTAATTTGTGTGGTTATAAAGAGAAAGCAAGTGAGCTTTTTGTGTAGCACCATTGTTCCGTGTGTAGTCATTTCTCGAAAACATTTGAAATTTAATATTTAACGTTCTCAGTTTTCAGTAGATTGATTCATGAAGTTTTTTTCAAGTCAAAACATGGATATAAATTCAATGTTCACACATCATTTTTTCATTCAATGTTTGATAATAATTATAAAGATGATTGTTTCCTGCATTTTAACAAATTGGATATTTGTTCTATGACTATGTTTTGATTGCTTTTTATTGCTTCTAAGTTGAATATATTTCCCTAATTTAGCTGAACCTCAGTCTCTAGTATAAGCTTTTGCTTTACGAGAATCTGCAATTTTTTCTGAATGCAATGTCGATTTCAAGGTCTTCTGTATAAATAAATGATTGATTGATATTTTGACATTTCATAAGTCTTAGTGTTTAAATGATTGAACATGTAGTTATAAATTTAGCTGCAGAATGTTCCTTTTGCCATTTGTATGAATTTAGTTATTTTGATAATTTATTGTATTATGCATTACTGTCATAAATATTGTTTTTATTTCTAATAATACAATGAATGGTGTGAACTTTGTTAAAACTATTTTCGTGGAAACTTGTGTGTTCTATTTCATGTAAGAAGTATATTTGATGCTCCTGAATACAATCTCAGAAGTGTGTATTCTTTTGGGATTAATTTTAAGATAAAAATGTGGCTGTAACGGATTCTCATATGAATTTCTGCATATTTAATATACAGAAATTCATATGAGAATCCGTTACAGCCACATTTTTAGGTCTACAACTGGACCTCGTATTTGCCATTAGAGGCGTTGTGAGGGCAGACTGTACGCAGAATGGTTGGTTACACGTAGGCCCAAGTACATCCAACCTCGTAGCGCCCACAGTGGCTGACCATTTGCCAATAGCGGCCCTATAGAGGAAGTGTCAGATTAGACATGAGGAACAATAGGCGGTCCCTTACAATTGCGAACGCCTAGCCCATAGCTAGCGATGAATAGCCAATAGCGTTCCTACAAAAGCCATTAGAGGCATAGTAAGGGTAGACATGTGAACAATAGGTGGCCCCCTACATATACGAACGCCGAGCCGACGGCTATCGATGAATTTCCAACCATTGGGCCTGTAGGGGCCGACGCTGTTAACAATGAATGGTAGCCTGCACTCATACACCGTAGGTCCGGCAGATTACCCCGTAGGCGCAGCCTGTGAAGCGCGCTGTGCTTAATGAGGCGATGAATATAACGTTGGCCCTGTATCGGCAAGATCATCCGCGCCATCATGGCGCGGATGATCTTGTCTTTACAGGCCAATTTAGCATTCGCCATATCTTCAAGATGAAGTTAGTACACATCTCTAAGATGTGGGCTAACTATATCGGCATGGCACGGGCCCCGCGATTTCTGGCTGTCTGGGTCTCTGTATGCCCTTCGTCTGTTACCAATAAAAATTGTGGATCGCTGTGATCTGATCCTCGTCACTCATTTCAGCTCAATTCGTTGAAGTTAGGCTATACGTCAATACCCTCGCTAGCGTGCTCAGACTTACATAATTATATTATGCTTAGGGCCTACTGGTTTATATCAACCGCAAACATAATTTTTCCATCAACCTTGACCGTATTCTACGCTCTCCAGTGCCTCTGGAGAGCGTTGGTTTGGCGTTTAGTAGCTAGGGAGTCTCACATCATTGTGTGGACCGTATTCCTCATTTTCCCTTTTGGTTTGTTGCTTCTTTGCTTTTCTATACAGTTTCGTAGTCCAATTGCGGCATTCATCACGCGGTCAAGTTGTCGCCTTCAACTTTTTGTAGCCCTCCATCATCATTATTCAGTCCAATAAAACCATCATCGATTTTTTCCCTGTTTCCTTGTTTTCTTTGACTCCATTCCTCCCTGCATCATGGTTTTGGGAAAGGGAGAGCCCGGTTATATTTATTCTGTCTGTATGGATGGATCCGATTTGACGAGGGTCTATGACAACAGAGGCCGTTACCCTCGACAGAAATTTGCTCGGCATATTACAGCACTTATGAGTAAGGTACTAGACCAGTAATTTTATATAGCCAATAGATCTCTTGTGCACGTGACGTCGTGTGTTCTCGTGAGTGTTCGTATGTGTGTGTTGGTGTTTAAGTACTGTGGGGGGTGATGTCTGGATACCAGTCACAAATTATCTTTCGATGAACTTGTCTGTGACTGGTATCCAGACATCCCCCCCACAGTACATAGACCTAAACACCAACACACACACACACACACACACACACATACGAACACTCACGCGAACACACGACGTCACGTGCACAAGGGCTCTAATTGGCTATATAATCAGACAACATTGTAATATATGAGACAGACTGAATAAATATAACTAGGTTCTTCGGCAGCAGCTTTCATCCGTTTGACATCTTCATAAAGGTTGGCCATACATTAAGCTATTTTTCATCATTCTGTATAGGCTACGTGTTCATAGATGTACCGGTAAATTATGTAATAGAGGAAGATGCAGTTAGAGATCAATGTGCTTGAAAGCCAAAGAGAAGTAGGCCTAGTAAGTTTTGAGCTGCGTTTTTCACTTTCTTCCTTTTCTATCTGCATATTCCTGTGGCGGCTGACTATCCGTGCCTCAGATTCGCACTTCAGTGTGACCTTGCGCGCGTTATAAATTTAATTATTTAGTAATAAAAATAGTAATAATAATAGCAAAAATAATAATATAAAACATAATAATGTGAAACGCTCACGGCAGTGGCCAATAATATGTATGTACATAATGCAAGTATGCATGTATGCATGTATGTATGTATGTATGTATGTATGTATGTATGTATGTATGTATGTATGTATGTATGTATGTATGTATGTATGTATGTATGTATGTATGTATGTATGTATGTATGTATGTATGTATGTATGTATGTATGTATGTATGTATGTATGTATGTATGTATGTATGTATGTATGTATGTATGTATGTATGTATGTATGTATGTATGTATGTATGTATGTATGTATGTATGTATGTATGTATGTATGTATGTATGTATGTATGTATGTATGTATGTATGTATGTATGAATGCATGTATGCATGCATGCATGCATGCATGTATGTATGTATGTATGTATGTATGTATGTATGTATGTATGTATGTGTACATGTATGTACATGTATGCTGTTTTCCTTCTCTTCAAGTGTACGGGATCTGGGTGTTGTACTTGATAGCTCACGTACCTTTACTGAGCATATTTCCAATGTGACACGCTTGTAAGACGTCTCAGAGTCATTCGTCGCTCTGTCTCCTCCTCCATCTTCACTACCTTAATTCGTGCTTTTATATGTTCACGAATTGACTATTGCAATGCTCTCCTCATTGGTCTTCCTAAAGTTCGTCTTTCACCGATTCAGTCGGTTCTAAACTCAGCTGCTAGATTGATTGCCCGCCTTCCCAAGTACTCTCACATCTCTACCTTTATGTTTCATGAACTTCACTGGCTTCTTCTCCGTGCTCGCACCCAATCTAAGCTCCTCACTCTGATCATAAAGGCTCAACGAGTTCTTGCCCCAAAATATCTGACTAATGTTTTACTTTGTCCTCACTCGGCTTCCTCCCACCGTCCACTTCGTTCATCCAACAGATTTGACCTCTTGGTTCCTCGGTCTAGAACTGTTATGGCTCAATCTCGATCATTTGTCTCAATTGGTCCTTCTCTTTGGAATGCCCTTTCTCCTCCTGTTCGCTCTACACTTCTTTCTGTTAGTCTCTCCTCTGCTTTGTCTCTTCTCGAAGCCTGTTTCTTCTCGCGGGGCCTTGCGCACTGGGAGCGCCTCTGAACGGTTCACCCTACGAGAAGACCTTAGGCAAATCCTTCACTCGCAATTGTTCAGCGCTTCGGCGTGAAACTCCGATGCAGTGTCCGCTCTACAGTCGGGAGCGCCTCTGAGTAGAGAGATTGAAGGGGCGCTGTAACAAGTACACATGCAAACAATGTATGCCCTGCATGCATTGGGGAATTGCACACGAGTGCGGTGTCGTAAGACACGGTAGGTCTGTAGGATCCTTGCCAATGCGAATAGCTGTGACCTCTGTTTGAAATTTGTTTCCCTGCAGTCAGAGCTGATAACCAAGATGGCGGCGCCAAAGGAGCAATGGCCGGAGCTCGTTGGAAAGGTAGCCTACCCGTCATATGATATTGTATGGTTTGCAAAGAGGCCTACTTTCGCTAGAATAACATTTTGACATTTAAACTTAATTAATCATTGGTCACATTACTGACTGCTTTTGACCAACAGCGGCAGGGAGGACGAATGAGAATCATGGTTCTGTACAACTACAGCGTTTTTGCCTGTTTTTTTAAAAAATTAAACGAATACAATTACATACATTATTTAGTGCCTATTTCCTATGAGGTTATGCTGATGGTTAGGCTAGTCTAATGGTTTAAGACTTTAAGCGAACAGCCGTCAGAAAAACATTTACTATTTTAAAATGAATTTTCTTTATATTAAGTAAATATTCATTTTAATATTTTGTTAATTTTTGGAAATATAGCTTTTACTTTAACTGTATGATTGAAATCATAGTATTCAAACTACAATTTAAAAATAATCGAACTGTAATTAATTCGTCTTTATGAACAGACGGGTGAAGAGGCCAAGGAACAAGTGCTGAAGGACAGACCAGACGTCACGGTATGTACATCTCTCTTATTTACATAGGACATGGTATGTCGGTCCTACCTAATAATTATTATAGGCCTAATCATAGCATGAAATAGCAGGATATCCTACAGTATAGCTTCATTACTTCGCGTAATATGATCGTGACAAAACATAGCAAGGCACAACATTATAGGAAGCATGCTAATTAAATAGGTTACCACGTTGACTAGTCGTAATAATTATGTTAAAACTAATGTGACAATCTCGTGTTATTTCAGAAATCGTCTTAAGATGTGAGTTACATATTATTAAATGAGAGAATTTCTTAAACTAGAACAGTTCATTTGTTTATTCAGGTTAATTGCCTAGCTTGCCAAAGATTTCAAGTGTTTTGTCATCCACGTAGCCTGTTTTAAATCACTGTAATCATAATTATTTACTATAAATTATATTCTAATGGCCTATACATGTACGAAGCACGCCAATTTGCCTATATTCTTTTATCACTATTGCTCTCTAGTCTTTACTACCATTAGACCTACTTCCATAACTACAATTGCCACAGCTACTGCTACTTCTACTACTTTGTGTACTACTCTTAATGAAAATACTATACCAAAACTACTGTTACATGTAGCTACTGCAGTCGTCATTGCCACACTACTGCTACTTAGATTGCTCTTATATCCAACACAACCATGCAATTCTGATTACTACTGCTACTGCTATAATAATTAAGCTACACTATAATTATTATTATTATCATTATTGCTGTAATTATTTTCATACCTATTGTAATTATTGTAGTCATTATTATTATTATGATTATGATTATTATTATTATTATTATTATTATTATTATTATTATTATTATTATTATTATTATTATTATTATTATTATTATTATTGTTATTGTTGTTGTTGTTATTATTATTATTATTATTATTATTATTATTATTATTATTATTATTATTATTATTATTATTATTATTATTATTATTACTACTACTACTACTACTATTACTATTATTATTATTATCATCATCAACAACAACTACAACAACAACGACAACAACGACAACAGCGAAATCATAATTAAATAACCACGTTGACTATATCCACTTCTTCTTCGTCTGCTCTGCCATCAGGCAGGTTCGTATGTCCAATGACGCCATTTTTTTTATTTATAATCAACATTAGTCATTGTGTACAAAAATAATGTGACAGTTTCGTGGTATTTCAGAAATCATCTTAAGACGTGAGTTAGGGCTATTAGAAGAAATTTATGAACCTAACACAGTTTATTTCTTTCAATTAGGTTCACATCTTGCCTGAGGGTAGTCCAATCACATACGATCTTCGCCATGACAGAGTGCGTATCTTCGTCAACAGTGACAACAAAGTCGTTGATGTTCCTCGTACAGGGTAGCAGTGAACCAGAACATTCCTCAGACACCCGTTAGCCTACTTGGTGTTTGAAGAACTAGGCCTAGCGTGTGCAGGAGAGTAGGACTGTATGGTACTACACTCACTCCTCATACAGAGTCAATGCTGCAAGTCCACGACACTGACAAGAAACATTTGTAAAGATTCTATTCAATCTAGCGATGCCATGAACTTCGGTTTTAATACTAAGTCTTAATGGCAGCGTTATGCCACCAGAATAATGTTGAAGTCTTTAGCTAGTTGATTATACGCTTAACGTATGAAAATTAAAATAGATTGCTAATCATAACTTGGCTTGATTTTGCAATATAAATGAGGAAATCGTTTGCAGGATTGGATTAGACAGACCTTTCATGATAATAAAACGAATTTTTTAGAAGCATTTCGACTTCTGAAAATATAAATTGCTTCACAATTCATTCGTTAAAATCATTACTTTCATCATTCATTCATTAAATTCATCGAATGTGCCTGGCACCTTTTCAAGAGAACTATTCAGAAGCACTCTCAGCCCACCGCAGCCAAATAAAACTGTGTTAAGCTGAGAGAGGAATGCATGAGAACGAGTTCTAGAAAGGGGCGGAGTGTCAAGGCATTAAGGTCATTCAAGGTCGATGGTTCTACCACCGAGAAGGCACAGTTCTGCACAGTAGTGGGCCAGTGGTGCGAGCAAAAGGGTTTACTTTGTTCAAAACTATTTGGGATGCGCTTTCTTCTTCTTTTCGCTCTACAATTTCTGTCTGGCAATCTCTTATTTGCTTTCTCTTTCCGCAAAATCTGCTTCTTCTCGCTGGTCGTTACCCATTGGGAGCGCTTCTGAACGGATCACCCTATTAAAGGAACTTTACAAATGGTCAAATACAATGCAATACAATACAACGCAAACGCTTGATAGGTTGCCTCCGAAAAACTTAGTTTGATTTTAGACACATGCGAAAAGAAATGTGAATAGCCTATCACTGACGTGGTTGGATTGTAAAACTTATATACGAACATGAAAATTAATATTTAGAAACATTTAGATTTTCCAAGACCATGAATTGCCACATAACTCGATAATTATTATTTTAAACAACGTAGGTCTATTACGTTCTTCGCTATAATTTTCACGGCCATTTGCTCGTCCTACTGACAGCGCACGTTCAATGCAATCGTTGCGACCGCGTTGGCTAAAGACCCACGCACATTAAGTAAGCTTACATACTGACGAAAAAGTTGTGCTGCAGCTAGAACTTAAACCCGAGACCACTCGATCGGTTGCCAGTGCAACCCCTAACCCCTCAACCTCCACCTTGCACCTCTCCACTTCTCTTGCTGCACAAATAAAGAAAGTAAATGTGACGCATGAAATTAAATAATATTTGCGCGATTGCTAACCGGAGGCCTCAAGCAGCCTAAGAGTAGTCGACTAAGGGCTACGCCGATAAGGTCAGTTTGTTTTTAGTCACCGTACGAGCCGCCCCCGACTCCCCCACTCCACACCCCACCATCCATAGATAAGATGACAGGCGCACACATGGACAGACGTAGGCAGTGGCTATAAAATCTGTCGTTGTAAGGACGGTCTGATCTCAGCAGAACCTTCTTCTACCTCTCACATTCGTCTGAAGTGTTCGTACAAGGTAGGTCATACCATAATATTGTCTAATATGAACGTATATTACAGGCCTATGCATAGATGCGTGTATACGTATGTAGGCTATGTATAATATGTATGTATGTATGTATGTATGTATGTATGTATGTATGTATGTATGTATGTATGTATGTATGTATGTATGTATGTATGTATGTATGTATGTATGTATGTATGTATGTATGTATATATGTATGTATGTATGTATGTATGTATGTATGTATGTATGTATGTATGTGTGTGTGTGTTTATGTATGTATGTATGTATGTATGTATGTATGTATGTATGTATGTATGTATGTATGTATGTATGTATGTATGTATGTATGTATGTATGTATGTATGTATGTATGTATGTATGTATGTATGTATGTATGTATGTATGTATGTATGTATGAATGCATGTATGCATGCATGCATGCATGCATGTATGTATGTATGTATGTATGTATGTATGTATGTATGTATGTATGTATGTATGTATGTATGTAAAAAAAATTAAAATGTCTTGCAAAAGTAGCAGGAATTTGGAATTTTCCGATTTTCTTCAGATTTCGGCCCGGTTGACTAAAAAAAGTCGTCAGAATTTTCGGGCAAAAGCCAAATTTTTGCCCCACCACTGCTTAAGTGTTCCCTACGCCTATAAAATTATGTTGATTCAGTTGCTTGTGAGCTTGCAAGCTGTCTAGTAAACACCCACCCACTCTCCCCCCCCCCCCAAAAAAAAATCATGGTTACGGACTTGGTGTGCATCTGTTTTCAATATGCTATTGTCACGTTTATGACCAGCATACCACGACTTAAACTGAAAAAAGCCAGATATAGTCTACTCAAATACCGCATACAATGACATTGCAAAGGAAAATAAAATGTTATTTGGGGAGACGGTGGCGATGTCGCGACGCCAATGTTGGTTGACCTCTTCATTCAAGAGCAGCACCGCTGACGTTATTTTCATAACCAACAATAAGTCATTAAACGGCGTATACCCAGTAATAGCCTGCGTTTTATTACTCGTCGAATAATAGGATACCACGGGCTACTTAGGCCAATAAAAAGCTGGGGCTACTTCCAATAAAATGCTTTTATAGTTTTCATGCTAAGGCCTATTCCGGTACTACAGAGCTTAATGTAGTGACGTTTGTCTGTTTAGACTCTGCCATGGTGTAAGAAGGGATGGTGTGCGCACTTGGCTAAAATTTGTGGCTCAGGTCGCTAGAGGGCGCTGGCGTCGCTATTTGACGAACTTCGCCTATAAGCCTAATGGAATTTCATGATACTGTATGGCCATATATACTTATACTCCTTCACTGCATGTCCGTTCCTTAGTGCCAGTCTCATGTCTGGACGAAGGAGGAGGGCGACACAAATTATCTTTGCTATGTTCTGTTCCATCTGCTTTTTGTTTCCTTTTCTCTTGTGTTCCGTGTTCTCTGTTCCATGTAATGTTATTGTGTTCCCTGTGTTCCAATGTTTTCTATGTCCTCTGACCCTGATGCTCATTTCGATGTTCCGTGTTCCCTTGTTCTCTGTGATGTGCCCTCTGTTCCCTGTTAATTGATGTTCCGTGTTCCTTGTTCCCTGTGAAATTCCAGGTTCCTTATGTTCCATGCTCCTTAATTGTTTATATTCCTTATGTTCCACGGTCCTTGTTGTTTGTTTCGCGTCCTTTGTTTTCTTATGTCGCTGGTGTTGAATGTGATGTTCCATGTTCCTGGTGTTCCTTGGTGTTCCCTGTTTCTTATGTTCCACAGTCATTGTTACATATTCCGCGTTCCATGTTGCTTACCGGTAATATTTCTTTTGTTTATCCTGATGATTCATGTTCCTTTTGTTCCACGGCCCTTGTTGCATGTTTTGCGTTCCTTGTTCCTTAATGTTTCTGATGTTCCCTCTGGTGTTCCATGTTCATTAAGCTCCACAGTTTTTGTTGCGTGTTCCGCGTTCCATATTTTTTATTGCCGCTGAAGTTCCTACGATGTTCCTTGTTTCTTATGTTACCTTGTGTTTCTTGTGTTCCTTATATTCCTTGTTGCATATTCCTGGTTCCATATTCCTTAATGTTTCTTGTGTTCCCTCTTATGTTCCTTACAAGTTCCTTGCGTTCCACGGACCTTGTTGCGTGTTCCACATTCCGTGTTCTGTTTTCCAGCGAACGTTCCCTGATGTTTACCTG
Organism: Lumbricus rubellus; assembly: GCA_945859605.1. Taxonomy (NCBI): domain Eukaryota; kingdom Metazoa; phylum Annelida; class Clitellata; order Crassiclitellata; family Lumbricidae; genus Lumbricus; species Lumbricus rubellus. Next base: position 4,400,910 of record OX243818.1, read on the forward strand.
TTCCTTGTGTTCCACATTCCTTGTTCCACATTCCGTGTTACATGTTTCTTAATGGTTCTGGTCTTCCCTTTTATGTTCCATGGTCATTACGTTCCACGTACCATGTTGCGTGTTCCACATTCCGTGTTCTCTAATGTTTCTCATTTTCCCGTGATGTTCCAGGTTGTTTATGTTCCATGGTCCTTGTTGTATATTGCTTATGTTCCACGGTCCTTGTTGCTTGTTCCGCGTCTTTTTCTCTGATGTCTCTGGTGGCCCATGTGATGTTTCATGTTCCTTATGCTCTCTGATGCTCCCTGTTCTTTGCGTCCTCCATTCCTTGTTCTTCACTGATTCTAATTTCCCCTGATGTTCCATGTTCCGTATTTCACCTGATGGTCCATGTTCCTTGTGATCCAATTCCGGTTGCACTTTCCGTGTTCCATGTTCCTTAATGTTTCCTCTTATGTTCGATGTTCCTGAATGTTTTTGATGTTTTCTCTTATGTCCCACGTTCCTGAATGTTTTTGATGTTTCCTCTGATGTTCCATGTTCCTTACGTTCTACAGTCCTTGTAGCGTGTTCCGGAATGCATGCATGTTCCGTGTTCCTCGTCCTAGATTCTCTTATTCTCTGAACATTGTTATCTGGTGATGCTTCATGTTCTTTATGTTTCACGTTCTTTGTTCTTTGTTGTATATTAGGCCTATGTTCCTAGGTGTTCCGTGTGATGTTCCATGTTCCCTGCAATGCTACCTGATCCTCATCGCCACTAGTATGTTCCAAGTGATGTTCCCTGCTATGTTCCTGCACTCTCCTTGTCCCTATGTTCCATGTTTCGAATGTTCCTTACTTGTTGCTCTATATTCCCTGTGCTGCATGTGCGCAAATAGGGACAGCAGCGCCACCTGCTGAACTAAAATAAGTGGAGCCAAAAACGTTGTATGGCCAGTATAGGAAGTGCGCACACCATCCCTTCTTACACCATGGACTCTGCTAAACTCGATGTGCTCGGCTCACAACAGGCCACGCAGCCTAAATGTCGACTGTCACAGCCTAATTATTCGAAAATGCTCATGCAGAATAGTAAAGAGCGCTAAAATACTAAAATGGGTATAAACAGTTTTAAAAGATGACATAGATAGGGCCTACGTGTACGCTATAGCAGCTATAAGCCTATAACATAGCCTAATCGGTTTGTTTGCTCAAAGCCAAATTCTACCAAAGTTTATCACCTGCCTACAGCCGGTGTTTCAATTGCGCACGTGCTGTAATAATGCGCATACAAAACGTAGGACCTATAGCCGTTGTTATCGCTACCAGCAGTGGGTCATCAGGCCACGCATTCTATTTTATGTTTGTCTGTGTGCAGTCTGTGCTAGCAAACCAAGATGGCAGCGCCGAAACAGGAATGGCCAGAGCTCACTGGAAAGGTATGTACACGTTATAATCATACGATTATCAAACAACTGTTTTTTGCCAGAATAATAGTAGCCTATAGCCAGTAAGTATTATAGGGATAATACATTTTCAAAGTTAGGGTAAACGATTGTCTTTTGGTTTAGGCCGCAGCGCTTTGCTTGCGAAATGCAAATAGGCGGAGCCATTGGCCTGCGATAAGCTTGCTATTAATAGACCGGTAGCGTTGAAGCTTTTATGAATGTCTATTGTCTAGATGGTGTGGTCTAGATGCTATTTATTATGCATTCAGGGCAAGTTGAAGCCGATAGCACACTATCAGTTTTTCTTATTGTTAGCATGCGTATGTATACATGTATGCAATCTCTATTACTGCGAGGAAAGCGCCAGTAATTATTTGGGAAGATTTGTAAACTGTCGACATGTATTCCTACGCGTTGCTTCCTTCAATTGCTTAATGTCCCTCAGATTCTATTCAAGGAAAGTTGGAAACTGGCCTGGCATAAAAGCAGGTTTTTGTGGAAAAGACTTGATATTGCGCCCGCAACATTTCAGCTATAATATATCTCGCGTGAATTGGGAGTAGCGTTGACAAATTTCGAAACTGTGGGTTCGTTCGCGCCACTTTACTGTCACCGTCTGTCGGTACATGCTTCAGTACGTTTGATATGGGATGACTTATATTTAATTTCTTTGATGTTTATCTTTATGAACAGACGGGCGAAGAGGCGCAGGAACAAATTCAAAAGGACAGACCGGACGTCAAAGTAAGTATCTTCCTTACTTCAGATGACGGAATCAGTGGCGGCGCCAGGGGGGGCTAGGGTGGCTAAGCCCCCCTATCGGCGGCTCAGCCCCCCCAAAACAAAACGATGAAAATCTCTACAACTGCTAACTTCGAATAAGAAAGCTAGACAGTGACCAACGGCAATGAAATCAACTATGTAGATCAATCATAGCGTAGAGTGCTTATCCAAATAGACCGCATATAATACAGTTGAGGTCAACAGAGCTAAAAATGCGTTGGTGGCTGGGGCTCTGCCCCAGACCCCGTTGTTTTCATGATATTATCGTGCATAAATAGGTGTCGAAATGAGCCTAGAAGGGCTCCAGTTGAGGTCAACAGAGCTAAAAATGTGTTGGTGGCTGGGGCTCTGCCCTAGACCCCGTTGTTTTCATGATTTTATCGTGCATGAATAGGTGTCAAAAAGAGCCTTAAAAGGGCTCAAGTTGAGGTCAACAGAGCTAAAAATGCGCTGGCGGCTGGGGCTCCGCCCCAGACCCCGCTGGGGGAGCTTACGACGCTCCCCCAGACCCCCTAGTCGGTATGGGCTTCGTGTCTTCGGCACTCGCAGCTTCGCGCCTTCGCGCTTCATAAAAATTTTCTAATTGAGCTTAGGGCTTCAGCCTCCCAAACCTGAAATCCTGGCGCCGCCACTGGACAGAATAGCAGCGCTTTACATCAGATCAGGGTTTAAAGTGTGGCAGGACGGTCATGGACGGCGTCCTGGCACTTATTTTCAAATCTCTATGCCGTCCTGCCACTTATTTGGCCAGCACACCTGAAAATATAAGAGGCGACCTGGCACTTTTTTTTACACTTTTAGCACTGCATTAGATGGCATTCGGCCTGTAGCAATACAATGCTTCAGATCACATAACAGCACAATACAACATACATGTAGGCCGCCTATCTTTTTCCTCTGTGTTGCAAGTGTTTGTAAAAATTTAGGCTGTGATGGGGCATTGCAATTTTTAAGGAGGTTCTTAAGAGTCTTCGGATATGTGGATCTCCTTTCTTGGTTTGACCAATACTTTAGTGGCACAACTAGGGACTAACAAAAATGAGAACTTGAATTAGATGTGCTGGTCTTGTTTTATTATAGTCGTCGTCGTCATCATCATCATTGGTATTGGTACTAAGTGGTCAGCGTAGAACATAAGAGTCGCGTGCTATGTCCGAATCTATATGTTGCGATTAAATGAGTTCTAAAAAATCTTCAATTCCCGATCATGTATTGTTTTGAAACTATAGACGGAAATAAAGGGTGAACTGAGTCCTTGCACTCGCGACTATCGTGTCGACCGAGTCCGTATCTTCGTCAACAACGACAATAAGGTGGTCGGAGTGCCTCGAACTGGGTAACCATGCATGGAGGGAAGAGTCCACCGACATCTTCTGTGTCTTGGTGGTGTTGGTGTGTGTGAGAAGGACTAAACTGACCAAGTCCTACCTCTAGATGCGTTGCACCTCAGCAGAAATTCAGAGATACTTCGGATTGCACGAACTAACTATTATTTTTATAGAGTGCTTTTAATAATTTAGCGATAATATTTTCAGTTTTAGCTTAAATTTAAATAATTGTCTTGGCACAGCACATACTTAGGGGCAAGAGGGTCACTTGTCTCCCTTGAAATTCAACGCTTATGTTTACTAATGCTTTTTGGTTTTTACCAATTTTATTCACAACAATGATAGTTATGATACACATTGTGAAACTGAGCAACTCACATTTAGAAACCTCTAAAAAAATACCCATGTTCCAACTTCCTTCATTATGCTCCTCAAACTCTTGCTGAAAATTTGATTGTAACTGATGTGTGCCAACGACATGCATGAAAACAGCTTCAAACTTTAGATGGATATCAGCTTCTCTGTACACGCTTGATAGATTGCTTTCGTATACTGGTACCTTAAATTGATTTTGTAATTTTGCGAAGAGGAATTAGAGTAGGCCCTATCATAAATTTGCTATTGAGTATCTTAGAAAGTATTGACTGCATCGTAAGTTGATCATTTGAAACAATATTAAATATCTATTTTATTAAGATGATTGTTTTTCTATTTTGCGCTGATGAGTGATGACTATGTTTCATTCCACACATTGGCAGAGTGAATGGTCCGGTCAGACATACGTAACCCTCCCACACAATTGCTCACGTGCACTATGCAATATATTTTATATATATAAAGTTTTATATGGATGGATGGACGGACGGACGGACGGACGGACGGACGGACGGACGGACGGACGGACGGACGGACGGACGGACGGACGGACGGACGGACGGACGGACGGACGGACGGACGGACGGACGGACGGACGGACGGACGGACGGACTGACTGACTGACTGACTGACTGACTGACGGATAATAATCAGTTTATACGAAAATTTTATATGGAGCCGTAACCACCCATGCCACTACAAGGATGCCTCACAGAACAGCTTAATAATTGTCTACTATAGAGACTACACAAAAGAGCAAGTTGGAATTTAGCATAGATTTAAGGGTGTCCACTTAGTCGGTCAAAGGGACAGCAGGAGGAAGTCAGTTCCAGCATCGAGGACCAGCGGTCGAGAAGGCACGAGCGCCAAAGCACGTTCTCATCCTCCACACGTTGAGATCAGCTCTTTCTCTCTCAGAAGCCCGACGCAGAGCAATGAATTCCGGTGCAGTAATCGCGTATAGGCACTCTGGCACCACGACACCTAACCTAACCTGACTCTAACCGACACGTCTGTCCCCCGATACTATGGTATTCTTATGCCCATATCTCTGCACTCACAAGTCTCACATGCGCAATTGAACATGTACAATTGTACATGTACCACACGATGCAAACGCTAAGGCAACAACAACAATCCCAAGAGATTATAAGAGACAAAACTTTAAAATTTAGCAATTAAACTTGACTCGATTTGCCCAAAATCAATTTTCCAAAGCATCACAAGGCCACAACCGATTATAACACAAGACACAAATTGATGACGTCAACTAACAGTATAACTTGAAAATAGATCAGTGACATAATCCTGTTTATGACGTCACTATAGATCGCATGATTCAATTGACATCACTATGTTGGCCTAGTTACCAAAGCATATTAAACAATTCGTAATTAATCTTTAATTTTTCTATTCCCTGTTATGATTTATATTATGTTTAATTCTTTTCCTAAACTGAACGCAAATGAACATCCACAGAACGTCTCGTTTTTAAAAGCGTCATCGAGTTTTATTTGAGATCAAGAAATTATTATCATAGTCGTGTATTATAATTATTGTGGTTAAGTCTGGCTAACGAAACCATGCAAGAAGAAGAAGACAAGTTGAAACCCATGGAAGACCCGAATATTTTACGGAGTAGCCTAGGAGAAGAGGCAGGCCATATCCTTCGCATGTCCTTCATTGGTGAGTCATATACATGTAGGCCTACAATACATGTAAGCATACAACATCCTAACTTACCTTGCTTCACCGTATAAAACCTTAGACGCCGTGAGGTGCTTAGCCGTAGCTATAGTATCGGAAACCGAATGACGACACTAACCCTAATCCTAACCATAACCGACCGTCACGACGCCTAACCTGATTCTAACCGACCCTCACGACGCCTAACCTGACTCCAACCGACCCTCACAACGCCTAACCTGATCCTAACCAAGAGGTCGGTCCTCGATACCATAGTTATGCCGTGAGTGTCGGTTAGGATCAGGTTAGACGTCGTGAGGGTCGGTTCGGTTTAGTGTTAGGGTTAGTGTCGTCATTAGATAGGCCCACAGTTGTAAAACTGTCCAAAGATGATGCATAAGTTATGCTTCAGTCATCGGTATACGCACTATTACTGCAATTATATTATCACCATCATCACCGATTACTGCACTGGCAACACGCAAGTCTCATCAGCTTTTGACCTGGATTTTGAGGTGGCACCGGAAGCATATAGGCATTCCGTACCCGATTTCGTAGCATTGCAAGCCATAACGCTTTTTCATTGGCCGGTTCCAGATTATGAATATTCATAACCAATGACGTGTTTAGTGCCTTCTCGTGCGCTGTTGTTGCTGCTGCTGTTGGCGTATTACGGGGAAAAATGGCTGATTGCGGTGCGCATAAAGTTATAAGGAGTTTCCATTCGATAGTGAAGTAATCGAAAGTGTGAAGGTAGACTTCTAATCAGAGCAAAAATAAAATGCAAAGGCTACGCGTTGTTACGTGCGTGCCAGCAAATAGGCCTAAGTCATCCACCAACTCATCGCTTCAATAATACGCTGTGGTCAACGGCTATAAGCCTATTTGATGCATCAGGCGTCTGCTTCGTTGAATCAACCACCTCCTGCGATACCAAAAATCAAAACTGCGCTACAGAAGTCAACAGGGCCTAGCCTACATTAGATTTACTAGACTTCAGTTGCCTAAATTCACACCAGTTGAAATTAGTGTTCCACATATTCCCAATTGTAACTTTAAAAGCTCTAGGTTTATTCAGTTTTCGTGAACTGTCCCATTTTCCATACCCACTGTTTGACAACAAGTAATAATGATTTCGAGCGTAAGTACGGTAGTTCATGTCAATCTCAGTTCTAGTGAAAATCATCCTAAATTTTAACCTATGTGTAGTCAATGCGCAATTGCATATAGACTAGGCCTAGATACGTTTTATTAAGATGTGTGACGGTTATCTTCATTCAAATTATTCAAATTTGATTATTTTGAATCATGAATCAGAACCTTTGCATCCACGTTCACAAACATTCTAATTCCACGTTCTGACTTCCTGAAAGGAATAGATTTGTAGAAACACTTATGTACAGTTAAAAACTAGCAAAAAGGTCATTGTCCTCCGATTGGAAGTAATTTACCATGGAGGATGGGAAAGGAAAAAGGGGTTGTGGCCTAACGCAGTTCTAAAAATTCCATAAAACAGTCCTGTAAGAGCGAACGTTACTGCTTAATTATGAATAGCCTAACTAGTGAGTAGGCCTACCAATAACAGCATTAATATGAATGCAAGTAGCCCTATGGCTTTACATAATAGAAAGGCATTTGCTAAAAACATAAGTGTTACTCTGTTATCATTGCTCATCAATAAATAATATTAACTTTATTCAACAATACGGTTGACAGGCCGCAACCTATTGTCTAATGACAACTTGTCACCATTCAGACATAGCGAAGTCCCAACATTTACAGCTTGACCTACCTGCCAATTGCTTACATTTTAAATACAATTATTAAACTAAAATCGGGTGTTTAAATTTTTGGGTGAGGTAGTATAATAATAATAATTTTTGTCTATTCAACAATCTGGTTGAAAGACCGCAATCGGTTACAGTGTACAATTATGCAGTTGAAACAGTTTGCAGGAACTCAGATTACATCATTACAGAATACATAAATCTTAACTATACTAGCTGAACAGACAGCCTGCAATAGGCTACATGGAGCTAAAAGCAGTTTACAAAGCATATCCGTCCAATAATAAAGCACGCAACGCAGCTTTATCCCATTATATGCAAAACTGTTTGGTGTAGGCTATCTATTTATTAAAGCACTTTATAAATCTTAGCAGGTAACTTCCATATAGCCTACTAGGCCTAATGGACGCAAAGGCTGCGAGTTATTAAACATAATAGCCTAAGATTGTTGGTAATTATTGCCAACGCAAGCCGCGCAGTCTGTAAACAAAACGTGCTTAATGATGTCACTGGTTATGAATATTCATAATATGGGATCGGCCAATGAAAAGGCGATTAAGGCTGACAATGCTACGAAATCGGGTACGGAATGCCTATATGCGCACCGGAACGATAAGGCAGCTTTGCAATTGCGGACTTGATTCGATATAGTGCCGGTGATTAAGCTTGTCTCCCTGACTTGACTTTTGTGGGCACTGAGAAATAATCGGAGATTTAGGCTACATTACACTATACATTAAAGTGCATCCCGATTGACCTACCCTGTCTTACCTTACTGTTTATGACTTTGTCTTTTACGACCCTGTCTTATAATTATGTCTCTGTTTTCTATGGCCATCTTTGACTTGTACTTCAGATGACTTCAGAATAGTTTGCCCCATAGTTAAAAAAAGCCTTTTCAGTGGTTTTTATGAAAAAACAATGACGTTTTATTCGGTTCCTTTATTCAGTCTTTTGGTCATTTTTAACATCTATAATAATTAGGGCTGTTGATTTAATCGCGTTAACGCGTGCGATTAACGCGTTAAAAAATTGCGATTAAAAATTTTAACGCATTAATCGTACGCGATTAAAATGGAATCAGAGGCAGAAAAACTCGTTTAAACGAAAGACTCATACTTAAAACTAGTGATACATTCTCTGGCAAATATTCAAAAAAGAATTTGAGTGGGCTATTATCGTAGCAATTCTTTGCTCAATTATCGCCTAACATGCATCAAACGCTAACGACGAGCCGTCGACATCGGCCGCATCGCATCGTCCACTAAAGTTGTTTCCTCACCCCGTCAGACTACATTGTTTGAACTCCAAGAGATGGCAAGACCATTGGATCCAGGTTTCAAATGATAAATGTTTACCGAAGGACAACTGAGACGAGGTTTGGCAAGAACCGCAGCCTCTTGTGAAAAATTGTGACTAAATAATGAGGTTCAATATCGATCTATATAGTAGACCTACTGTTGCTAATTAATAAGAGCATCCCTTGAACCGACCAATGTAAATAAACTGGTCTGCATATACAATTGGCTGAATAAATAATTAATTTTGATAGTCAGAAAACGGTTGTCTAATTTTCATTTAGGTCTATATCATTTTAATTAAAGGTGGCTCAAATGAAAAAATAACGGGAGTTTGAGGTTTTGACTGATTTGAACAGTGTTTCAATTCAATTCTGCCTGTCACACAAAACTGTTCAATAAACTAAATGCAGATTAAATAGGCCTAAGCCTCTACTAAGCCAAAGGTTATTGAGTATGTTTGCAATAGAAATAATGCAATCAGTCATTAAAATTATATGCTTCAGGGGTCCTTAGAAAATAGTAAAATTAATATATTTGACGGAAATGTATTGCGATTAATTTGGCGTTAATTGCGATTAAAAAAATTAATCGCACGATTAATTTCGATTAAAAATTTTAATCGAACAACAGCCCTAATAATAATGGTTTCGGCTAATCTTTTCCTGACACAATCATCTCGTTTAATAATCTGTCTCATCTGATCCTCCACCTTCCAATTCCAGACCCAGACGACAAAACCGCCTTAGTAGCCGTTCCGCCCTTCTAACCCTATGATAACTCGACCCGGACCACAGTTGGACTACTCTTACGGACAACCCTTGACGCAACGCAGCGCTCATGAATAAGCTGGTGCTCCGCGCTTGGCTTTCGAAGTTTGGAGATTACGATTACGATTAGGCCTACGCTTAGCCTGGTATACCTGGCTTGCAGTGTTCATTGTTCAACCGCGCCTCTGAGTAGTTTTTTTAAAGGGCGCTATATAAATGCTCTGAATGAATGAATGAATGAGTGAATGAATGAATGAATGAATGAATGAATGAATGAATGAATGAATGAATGAATGAATGAATGAATGAATGAATGAATGAATGAACCACCATTCTGCTGTTACCTTTTTGTCTCTTGAAAAGACCCGATGATAATGGAACACTTAAGTCCCGCGACCGTCGGAAAGTTCCTGCACGCCAACCCGACCTTCCTCCGCCAGTGGATTCGGGCGAACGTCTCCCCGCAGGTGCTCGACGCCTGGCTAAAGGAGCGAACGTCCCATCAGCAACAGCAGCAGCCCCTCTCCGACCCCACCCTCCACCTTCGCACGAAGGACAACCACGTCGACTTCATCACCGAGGGACTCTTCAACGAGTTCGTCGTCGGCCGGCGTCACTCCGTCGCCCCGACGCGCCAGTTCCTCGAGACGAGACGCCAGGAGCTGACGAGCATGAAGGAGAAGGACCTCTTCATGGAGCTCGTCCGCGACATCTCCCACGAGCTGGACGTCAACCTCCTCTGCTACAAGATCCTCTGGAGCGTCTGTATACTGACGAAGAGCGATCGGGCAAGTCTGTTTCTCGTGCGGGGAACGAAGAACGATAAGTATCTTGTGTCGAAGCTGTTCGATGTCAGCGAAAGCTCCACGCTCTACCAGTCGCTGCACACGGAGGAGAACCAGATCGTTGTGCCGTTCGGAAAGGGAATCATAGGAACGGTGGCGATGAGGAAGGAAACGATTAACCTCCGGGATGCCTACAAGGTATATCTTGTTGAGAATCCCCTGTGGTTTAGGCATATTATTATTGGTCACAACTAGGTCAATAGGTCAACTGCTAATTGGGTCAAGGCAGTGGGTCTTATGGTAGTGATATAAGACTAGAGTCACTAGATGATATTCGTTAATTTCATTTAACAGATTTATATAGCGCCCATTTAGGACCATCAGCTCAGAAGCGCTGTCGACCCAACCCTGGTTAAAGAGAACAGTCTGAAGAGTATAGTAGAAAGATTGAAAGCAGTCTGAAAGACTCTATAGTCTTTAGACGGCTTGTGGACGTAATGAAGAGGTTTGGTACACTACCGTATCTGTTATAATAATTGTCGGTCGTCCCAATGTTATTGCAGTATTACATTCCGGTGCACTAAAGCCCATTAATTACTACTAACTTATTATGTCTATTATAGGATCCGAGGTTCAACAAGGAGGTGGACAATAAGACTGGCTACCGAACGAAGTCTCTGCTGTGCATGCCTGTTCTCAACCCGGAGGGTGAGGTGATCGGAGTGGCAGAGATCATGAACAAGAGCGACGGAACGGATCAGTCGTTTACCGCACACGACGAAGCGGTAGGAGACCAACCACCAACACACCATAACCATTTGTCAATGGGAGCGCCTCTGAGGAGTTCTCTTGAAGTGGCGCTATATAAATGTTCGATTACAATTACAATATTAAAAGGAAACTGAGAAATGTGATAGCTGTTCTTACTTGTACTTGAGTCTCCTGTCACTGCTTCAGTCTCGCTTCCCAGCAATTAATTTAACGTGGCTCAATTGGTCCATTTTTGCATGATAGAGTCTCGAGGTTGGACTAAAAGTGTTTAGCTAATTTATTAAACATTCTGATGGGCTAGAAGGTTGGTTCCAGTGTCAAGTCATGCGGAAATAATGCTTGATTTCATAGAAAAATAAAAATGTAAAGTAAAATTTTGAGGGTTGTTCCACTTGTGCATAACACCATCAAATATTTGGAGAGAATTCAGTGGCTATGTTTACTAATAGCTTCCAGCTGTTTTTACTGCAATTTGGAAGAAGTGTTGCGATTGCAAAATCGTTGCAAATTTTTAGACTTTATTACGAGCTGCTTTGTTCACTTCCAAGACTTTGTTTTCATGTAATTTTTGAATATCGCATCATAAAGCAAATTCGTCAATGCTTTTTGACTTCGAACTATTTTTTGTTTTGCAGTTGTTCAAAGATTTCCTGATTTTCTGCGGAATAGGATTAACGAACGCACAGCTCTTTGAAATGTCTCTCAATCAATATACGCAGAATCAGGTATAGAGATATAATAATGCTTTTTGTGTTAGACCTGGCGCTACGGAATGGCCTCCCTCTTCTTGAGTTGCGCCTGTTCCATATTTCACACTCTCTGACGCATTCTATAAGCATTGAAAACTTCTTTTTGGCCGTGCTGGAGTCGGTAGCATCTCTGAGTGGTCTTCGCGAGAAGGTGCTATATAAATACTTGAATGAATGAATGGGCGAATAAATAAATGAATGAATGAATGATTGATTGATTAATCGAATTTTTCCTAATTCTATGTTATTATCAGACGGGTAAGATCTAAAATTGGTACTGAAACAGGACAAGCACTGTGCCCCTTGACGCCTAAGTCTAACCAGACATTACAGTGGCCCTTCTAAGTAAACCAGACCAGAATTATAATGGTCCGACAGCAAGCAACAGCCAGTGCGCACTAAAATAGCACAATTTGTCTGTTGAATTTTTCGACACGCTAGTGCCTCCCTCCGACAAAAACTAGAGTTTAGTTAAGAAGAAGACTGGTTTCAGTGGTTTGATGGTTTTTTCATTAATCAGCTGTTGCTGAACTTGGTTTTCATTTCAGCTGTTGCTGAATTTGGTTTTCATTTCAGCTGTTGCTGAACTTGGCTTTCATTTCAGCTGTTGCTGAACTTGGTTTTCATTTCAGCTGTTGCTGAACTTGGTTTTTCATTAATCAGCTGTTGCTGAACTTGGTTTTCATTTCAGCTGTTGCTGAACTTGGTTTTCATTTCAGCTGTTGCTGAACTTGGTTTTCATTTCAGCTGTTGCTGACTTGGTTTTCATTTCAGCTGTTGCTGAACTTGGCCCGCGGCATCTTTCTGGAGCAGACGAACCTGGACAAAATGGTGGAAAGGATTCTGGCGGAGATCTCGCAATTGATCCAATGCCAGCGCTACATCATCTATCTCGTCAACAAGGAATCAGCAGAGGTCTGTATACGTCCGTCGTCAACCTCCTTCTTCATAATTGTTTGTATGTGCACTTGTTATAGCGCCCCTTCAAGCTCTCTCTACTCAGAGGCGCTCCCGAATGCAGAGCGGACACTGCATCGGAGTTTCACGCCGAAGCGCCGAGCAATTGTGAGTGAAGGACTTGCCCAAGGTCCCAACGCGGTTGAGGGTGGATTCGAAGCTCGAACCTTCCGGCTTCAAGGCAACGACGCCACCACTACACCACCGCGCCCCACAAATAATATTATGGTCACCAGTGGTCAAAATTAATGTTTGCTATGGTCATCCAGTGGTCAGCCTATTTCTTATGGCTAGCCAGAGGTCAGCCTTTTGTTATAATAGTCCATAAGTGGTCAAAACAAATTTCCTGTGGTCAGTCAGCGGTCAATTTTCTGATAATTATGGTCAACCAATGGTCAACCTGTTGATATATTTAACCACTGGTCAACCTTTTGACATAATCAGCGCTCGTTTAATCTTTTTATCTGATCATATAGCAGGCAACATTTTGTATTAGTAGGCCCCTAGGTCAATTCGCAACCTTTCAATAATGGTTTGTGTGGTCAAACTTTGCTATAATCAGATAGCGGTCAACCTTTCGTATATGGCTTGCCAGTGCCAATGGTCAACCTCTTGCTATGGTCGGCCAATGGTCAACCTTTTGTTATGGTCGGCCAGTGGTCAACCTTTTGTTATGGTCGGCCAGTGGTCAACCTTTTGTTATGGTCGGCCAGTGGTCAACCTTTTGTTATGGTCGGTCAGTGGTCAACCTTTTGTTATGGTCGGTCAGTGGTCAACCCCTTGATGTGACCGTATCAAACAGTTGATATGGCCTTGCAGGGTTCAACCGTCTCACATGCAGGGTCAGATACACTTTTAGCTATTTTCCAAAATATGATAAAAATTCATCAATAAAAATCAATTAGATTAATGCAACTCTATTGCACTCAATTGTAAATGGTTTATATCGCAATTAGCGTACATGACTAATAATATGACTAAAATTATATTGAAATTAGTCTAATAATAATAATAATTACGATTGCATTTTTTTCTGCCGATTGCATTCTAGGATATTTTCATAACGCAAGCGTTTGATATGAACGAGGAGAGAGAACAGGGGATCTTCCAACCAAGGTTTATTAAGTACTAACTTCGATCTTTCTAATAGCAAAAATTTTCATAATAACAACGACAACGACGACGACGATGATGACGATGATGATGATGATGATGATGACGACGACTACGATGATGATGACGATGATGATGATGATGATGACGACGACTACGATGATTATGACGATGATGATGATGATGACGACGATGACGATGAAGGCAATATTAATCCGCGAAATTCTTATGATCTCCTATTTTTGTCAGAATCTGATATTCTCTAAGTATTTTTAGAGCGTCTTTCACGGATATAATTGATCTTATTAAGCTATCAAAGAAATTGCCTCTAAAGAAGAACGAAGAAGAAGAGTTGGTGGTGGAGGAGGGTGGGTAGAAAATGAGCTCAATCAGAGGAGGAAGAGGAGGAACAGGAGGAGCAGGAGGACGATTAGGGCGAGAACGAGGAGCAGGAGGACGATTAGGGCGAGCACGAGGAGCAGGAGGACAATTATTGCGAGAACGAGGAGCAGGAGCAGGAGGAGGATGGGCAGGAGCAGGAGTAGTACCTGGGTAGTAACAAATGCGAGAGACCGTCTTGGGTTCGAAATGTACGCGACTTCATTTTCCCCAGCCTCGGCATAATTATGATGATACGAGGACGGATGACCAGTTTGCTCACTATGGCAATTCGCCACTGGTTGCACTATGTCAGTGCCAGTCAAAAGCCTGAATGAAGGAGGAGCCGTCTCTAACGATCTTTCTTATCACATAGTGTCGTTGAACTGCAACTGCTTCTACTCACAATGGTTGAGTTGGCTATTATAGGGGACGTAAGAGAATTTGAAAACGCTGAACAAAATATCTGCTTTGGATGGAATTTGAACTCCAGGCCCTTCTCTCGAAGGATTACTCTTCACGAATTATACCTGGCTAGTTGCTACCCATCTTTCTGGATTAATCTAATTTAGCAGCTCCGGTGTTAACTTCTTGGTCTTTCTTTGCAAGCGTTTCAAAGCCGTTCTTTTTGATTGTGGTTTGGTGTCGTCAGGTCGAGAGCGCCTCTGAGGAGTTTCTCTTATAAAGTGACGCTATATAAAGTCATAATCTGCCATCTACCAGCCATCCGTTAAATGTGTTAGCCATCTGTTAGCCATATGTTAGCCATCTGTTTCATGTGATGACCATCTGTTAGCCATATATTAGCCATCCGTTGCATGTGTTAACCATTTGTTAGTCATCTGCTAGCCATCCGTTTCATGTGTTAGCCATCTGTTAGCCATCTGTTAGCCATCTGTTAGCCATCTGCTAGCCATCTGTTTCATGTGTTAACCATCTGTTAGTCATCTGTTAGCCATCTGCTAGCCATCTGTTTCATGTGTTGACCAGCTGCTAGCCATCCGTTTCATGTGTTGACCAGCTGTTAGCTATTATATGTTAATCATTACGAGTACGATTACACTAGGTGTCAAATTATCGAGAACCTTGTTTAATTTAATCATCGGTTTCATTTATGGTTAGCGAAGCGGAAATCCTGAAGTCACGTTTGTCGACAATCGCTCGTGATGTTGCCAGAACTCAAGAGGTAGGACTATTATAAATACAATATGCCTACTCATGCACGTCCTTACAATATTTACAATCAGAAAGTTCCTCCTGCTGTCACTTAATTTCAATGTGCTTGAGAGTCATGATCTTTAAGTTATGGATGGATGGATCTAGAGTAAACTGTTGAACGAATGCTTATTACAACAGTTGCCGTTTTGCCGTCAACAGAAGTTATTTTGGAATATGTTGCAACGACACTTAACATCATGTTATAGGCCAGTGAGTGCAGATAGCGCATCTGAGTGGATATTTTGAGGAGACGCTTAAACGCTTTGTAAATTATCTGAATGAATATTTAAACAATAGATATTACAGTCTAGTAACTTACCTCTTTTAAACTGCCACTTTAATCCACCTCGTTTGCAACACGAAAGTTAAATTTTTTGATCTCTTTATGTCAAATTATTCCTTTAACCTGTTACCCTCATCGTTTACCACAGAAAGAGAAAAACAGACAGACAGACAACCATATAGAAAGACAGACCGAGACACAGAAAGTCATAGATAGGCAGAGTTAGAGTGAGTCACAGAGCAAGAGACAGAGAGACATAACCAGATACATTCAGAAATAGAGCAAATTACGGTGGGTTTCCAGCTATACAAGCCGGTCCGTGTTCTCATTTTCAGCTTCGAATTCTCGACACTCACAAAGATCCGTGGTTCCATGGAAAACAGGTTCGTTGTAATTCTCGAAATGTTCTCCAGAAATGTTCATACACATATTCCTATTAAGTGCCATGCAATGATACACCCACATGCATACAATTATTATACCTGCCGGTACGGCCTTACAGTATACACTATACATCATGGTGCTCTGAGTTCCCGTCTCCAGCCATCCAGGTCGTGGATCCTTGCGCTCTATCACTTGTGGGGACCTGATGGTTTCTCGCTCTCGTACATCGATGTGGTCTCGCCGTGCCTTCTCATGCATTGGTCTTTTAGACTGGAACCGTCTTCCATCAACAATATTCGCAAACTTGCGTCGAATGCAACTCAGGAAACATTTTTCTAAATCTTTTAAAACGCATCTGTTTAGATCTGTTGGGTAGCTACGTTAAGCGTCTAAGTCTTATTAAGATTCTTGTTAAGGCGCTATATAAATATCCATATACATATACAATGTATACATACAAGCACGATTGTGCATCTATGCATGACATGAATGTATGATAATTATAATTATACATTATACATGCATAAATCTTTGTCGTAGCACCAATAATTATTGTGAGCATTGGATGTGAAGGATCTTGCGAATAAATTAAATTCATTTTTGAAA
Source organism: Lumbricus rubellus (assembly GCA_945859605.1). NCBI lineage: Eukaryota > Metazoa > Annelida > Clitellata > Crassiclitellata > Lumbricidae > Lumbricus > Lumbricus rubellus. The sequence continues at coordinate 4,417,602 of OX243818.1, forward strand.
CCGATTCCGGTCGAGAACATTTGCATGCAGTGACCATAAATTATATACTGTATTGTATTGCATTGTATTGCATTGTATTGCATTGTATTGTATTGCATTGCACTGTATTGTATTGTATTGCATTGTATTGTATTGCATTGTATTGTATTGTATTGTATTGTATTGCATTGTATTGTATTGTATTGTATTGCATTGTATTGTATTGTATTGTATTGTATTGTATTGTATTGTATTGTATTGTATTGTGTTGCATTGTATTGCATTGCATTGCATTGTATTGTAAAATGTATATTAATTGTAGATTCTGTTTGACTATGCATATTTCTTTCAGTTGTTGGACCATGACGATTTCAAGATCGTCAACGTTCTCACGGTTCCTATCATCAACTTCGAGAAGAACGTTGTTGGTGTCATCCAAATGATCAACAGATTCCTCGGAACACCTTTCACTCTAGTCGACGTCAACTCCATTGAAGTACGATATACTGCTGGCGCCACATAAATATTCGATCTTCTGTGCTGCATTGTACTGTATTGTATTGTACTGTATTGTGGTGTTTTATATAATATTGTATTGTATTGCATTGAACTGTATTGTGGTGTTTTATATAATATTGTATTGTATTGCATTGAACTGTACTTTACTGTACCTATTGTATTGTATTGTATTGCATTGTATTGTGCTGTATTGTGGTCTTTTGTATAATATTGTATTGCATTGCATTGAACTGTATTGTGTTGATTTATATTGTACTATGCTATACGGTACTTTACTGTATTGTATTGTAAATGGCCATTTATTCAGCGCTTCAGCACCAAGACCTTTCAGAAGCGCTCCCATTACTTGTGACTCTGATGTAAAACTGGAAAAGGCAGGATTTGAGACGAGAGAAAGATGGTGAAAGACTGCACGCTACCGGAGAGGAAGGAAGAGCGAAGTGATGGGGAAGTCCATTCCATCTGTAATGCTATCATTCCTTCAATGCCATTCACTAGATAACTACGGAAGATACTGGCCATCCTTATTAGTTAATTATGCATGGCGTGATTGGCGTCATCTATCCGTATTAGTTAGTTGTGGATGGGTGCCAGCCTACCGTATGCTTTGTGACAACTTGTCTATATGGTGGCTACATGCAGTTCATTCAGTAGACTCGAAATCGTAACCGTCAGAATAGACACCAAGAGTGCTGACCAAATAGACATGTAGTGCAACGTGCATGTGTATGGCTAGTGCATAAATAAACACAGGCATCGTATTGCCAGTCCAACGCCTAGTAAAAGGAGGAGGGCGACGTCGACAACAGTCTGGTGTCCTGGAATTGTACTGGAATAACATTTGCATGAAATTAATGTCTGGTTGTATGCTTCAGACGTTCGCGATCTACTGTGGCCACGGCATCTACAACTGCCACATGTATGAGGGCATGTTGCAAATGATGGCCAAGCAGAAGGTCGACGTCGAGGTGCTGTCTTTCCATGTCGTTGCCAGCATTGAAGAAACACAACGACTCATGGTGAATAGCATTACTATCCTATTGTTTTACAATAAGCCCATCATAGATGTAAAAAACGATGAAAATAAAATTTAAAAAAACGGTAAAAAACGACTTTTTTTCTAAAAAATAAAAAAAAACACAAAAAAACGATAAAAAACGGAAACTGAAAATAATTTGCCTTTGTTACATGTGAAACTTCATTTTAAGCTCAAAACCTTCCTTATGCAAGTTTATCTTAATCTGTAAATATGTATTTCTTAAATGATGACTTAAACAATTACATAATGACTCTATAGTTAGCTGAATCTTTGAGAGTACGGTGAAAACTGATGGAATATCAGACAAAAATTAAATTAAGTAAAATAATTATAGACAGCGAATAAATAAATAATATAGTTACATAAAATATTTAAAAAAACGATAAAAAACGATGAGAAAATAAAAAACCAAAATAAACGACGTTTTTGAGAGAATAAAAACGGAAAAAAGGTTTTTTACATCTTTGGAGCCCATTGTTATGACTGACAATGATGACAGTGAGGTTAGTGGATGATGGTGAAAGGAACAATGGTAGCAAACGATAGTAGTGATGACGATAGCGGTCGTGGTGGTGATAGTCTCTATACAGTGGTGTAGAACTGTATAATTATGATGATGATGATGATGATGATGATGACGATTATGATGATGATGATGACGACGATGACGATGGCGACGACGACGATGACGACGATGATGATGACGATGATGATGACGACGATGACGACGACGATGATGATGACGATGACTATGATGATGACGATGACGATGATGACGACGATGATGATGATTATGATGACGGTCGTTTTCCAGACTGCCAAGATCCAGGACGCTGCCTACTACCGTCTGTACGAATGGGATTTCACGGATCAAGCGATGGACGACCTGGAGACGGCGAAGACGGCCGTCTGCCTCTTCCAGGAAATGGGAGTCCAGAAGAGATTCTCCATTCCATACGAAGTAACAAAACACTTCTAAAACAGGCGCTATATAAACATTCGCCCCAATTTACCTCCGTGAGCTATGCAGCCTTACATTGGGTATCCAAGGACGTCGCCAGCTACGCTCTGCTGATAAGGGAGTCCTTTTGGTTCCTTTTGCTCGTACTGCTACCATGAAGAATCGAGCCGTTTCTGTGGGGGATCTGGAATGGCCTTCCTTTTGAGCTACGCCTACACCCTGGGACTCTACCAGGATCGTTCCTTACGAAATTTAAAACTGTTATTTTTAGGCGCCCTGGAGTAGGGAGCGCCTCTGAGTAGTTTCTTTTTTACTTGAAGGAGCGCTATATAAATATCCGAATGAATGAATGAATTCAGAAACATACGTACATACATACAGTGTCATACACATAATTTTATGTGAATGTGAAATCATGGACACTTTGTTCACAATAATCCAGTATAAAGATCCTCATCTGTTAGCGAGATTTATATCTTGACAACCTTCCGCTTCCATTAGCCACTTCTACTCTCAACAATAGGGTATACAATTCTGTTTGTCATAATAGTTATTATACGCTGTTAGTCATCTGCATGTGTCATCCATAATTACATGTATGTGATCCTATAACCATCCGCATTTGTAAGCCATCTGCTAACCATCGGCGTTGCTTGTGCTAACCATCTGTTAGCCATATGTTAGCCATCGTTTCATGTGTTAACCATATGTTAGCCATCAGTTAACTATATGTCAGCCATCTGCTAGCCATCCATTGCTTGTGCTAACCATCTTTTAGCCATCTATTAGCCATCTGTTAGCCATCTGTTAGCCATCTGTCAGCCACCTGTTAGCCATCTGCTGGATGTGTTCTGTAGACGCTGTGTCGATGGATAATGAGCGTAAAGAAGAACTATCGACCAGTCCAGTACCACAACTGGAGACACGGACTGAACGTCGCTCAGTCCATGTTCGCGATACTCTTCGTAAGTATATATATATACTGTAAGTAGGCCTACCTCTCGTGTAATGTGATGTAACGTATTCATGAATGCTTCATCTGCTATCGACTTTGGAGGGGAAATTGGGGAATCCAGGTTCTGCGTGTCTGCGAGAGCAAACCGGTGATGACTCTTCCAGTCTTCCTGTTATGTGAGCAGAATTTTCTTATCGGCTATTTTTCTTTTCTTTTCAGTGATTTTAACAATTGAACGTGCAGTTGTTACCAATTAAAAGGTGTATTAGAAACGGTCCACATGGCACATACATAATGTTATGCAAACATACCATAATGAATTATTTAATTAATGCATGTATGCATGTATACAATTTTATACATGCGCATACATACAGTCTCAGTAGGCCTACATATATACATAAACATTGCACACCTACATGAACTTGCATACGTAAATACATACAATGCCATACATACATGTACATACACGCATGCATGTACTTGTATACTGGCTGTGCATTAGCCTACATTGTGCAGTAGCGTAACAAGCAATGATGTTTCTTTCCATTCGCAGACTGGTTACCTGAAGGTGTACATGGACGAATTCGAGCAATGCGCTCTCGTCGTCGCCAGTCTTTGCCACGATCTCGACCATCGAGGAACAAACAACTCATTCCAACTCAAGTAGGACGACTACGCTCGTCAGTAACATGGGGCCCTACGATTGGATTTCTCAGCTTACGATTATGATGACGTTGACGACTTTCACGACGATGATGACGATGATGCATACATGATTTTATCGATGATGAAAACGAACATCATGATGATGATGATGATGATGATGATGATGATGATGATGATGATGATGATGATGATGATGATGATGATGATGATGATGACGATGACGATGACGATGACGATGACGATGACGATGACGATGACGATGACGATGACGATGACGATGACGATGACGATGACGATGACGATGACGATGACGATGACGATGACGATGACGATGACGATGACGATGACGATGACGATGACGATGACGATGATGATGACAATTGGTGTGGTGATAAGGACGCAAATGCTCAATTTGATGATGGCTATATGATAATGATGACAATGAAATCAGGGTGATAGTGCTGACAAATTGACAATGTTTATTAGCGTTGTTACAAGTAGTAGCAGTATCACTTGTCATTATTATTATTATTGCTACTACTACCACCACTACTGCTGTTGCTGCTACTATTACAGTTCATCTTCTACTACTACTACTACTACTGCTGCTGCTACTACTACTACTACTACTACTACTACTACTACTACTACTACTACTACTACTACTACTACTACTACTACTACTACTACTACTACTACTACTACTACTACTACTACTACTACTACTGCTGCTACTACAATCATCATCATCATTATCATTGGGCTCAATGCCCGTAAGAGTCCGACGCCACTCTCTGTCTGAGTCTGTCTCGCGTCATGCTGCCCAGCCTCAGTTTTATTATTATTGTTATTATTTTAGTAGTAGGCCTACTATTGTCATCATCATCATCATCATCATTTTTGTTATTACAATCACGCCATCCTTCAGCGCCATATTCATATTCAATGCCACATTCAATATTCAATATTCATATTAAAAACCACATGTTAGAGTCGCTCAGTTAACATTACAATACGACGTTAAATATGACATTATGAATATTGTAGGAACGAGCATACATGTTATAGGCCTACCACATTCAATATTCATATTCATGAATATTAAAAACCACAAGTTATTAGACCTGCCTCATCAGTTAACATTACAATGCGACATTGAATAATGAATATGTTATGAATAATATGTAGGAACGAGCATCCTCTTGCCACTCTCTACTCCACTTCGACACTGGAGCATCATCACTTCGACCACTGCGTCTTCATTCTCAACAGTGAGGTCCGTACCATCATAAGGGCGCTAGATAAATTTCTACCTTTGACTAAGTCGTGTATTGTTGTAGCGCCTGCGTAGCACTATTGCGTATGTTGACATGCATCGATTTTCAAACGTTGGCTGAAAGGGGGTAGGAAACCAAAGACAAAGAAGTTCATTAATTAGAGAGTTTGTTGTTAGGTACATGTAAGCTTAGCTTATTCTAGAAAGATGGACCGACCATGATAGCGACGCTTTCATGCAGCACTACGACTGTGGCAGTTCGAGCCATAGGGACAAACAAGTCACCTTGCTATAGTAGGTAGAATGAATTTATGAGCTGGAACGGATAGCAATGACAAATCGTTTTCGAGATCTTTCCCGGTTTAATAAGATGGACCTAATCAGTAATCAATGAATATTCAAGTAGCCTATGCTATAAATGAATGAATCATGAGTGAAAGATCGGATGAGTCAATGATAAGAAATAAACAATGATCTAATAAATGAATTTATTAGTGATCCAATAAACGAATGAACGAACGAATGAGTTATTGAATAATAATTAAGGTCTTGTACTAATGAATCTGTGGTTGTGTTTTCTTTGGTTCAAGGGTAACAACATCTTCGCCAATCTATCGTCCGAATCTTACCGACGAATGCTCAAGTTCATCGAACAGGCGATCCTGGCGACGGATCTGGCGCTCTTCTTTGTGTTAGTATCAGATATAAGATCGATTGACCTTCATCGATGGCGGTAATGTTGTTAATAGGCCCACTATAATAATTGTCTTTGTTCAGTTCATTTTTACTGCTTTAAATTAGACAGTGGCTACAGTCAGCCATAGAATTTCAGGAGATCGCGTCATGGTCGTGGGGATTATTCAGCAGGTCGAAGAAATTAGCCTAAATGTAAAGAAGCCAATAAAAGGTCGAAAGGATTTTTAGAAGTAGGCATAATAAGACAGGTCGAAAACAGAATAGGCAATACGTAAAATGCCCTGTCAAGAACTAGATTGGCACCTTCACCGCCTCCATTAATAGAGTAGGCTATAGATGTTGGTAGACTACTGTAATTTATCATCCTCGGACTTAACCTCAATTATTGTTCATGCATTTGTATGCTCATGGTGAGTCACCGTGGGTGGTTTATCGGCGACTCAAGAAGTTCGATCACCGGTTTTATATTTTGAAATAAATATTGGAAATCTATTGGAAAAGCAAGGTCCCAGTGCCGGATTAACTTTTTAGAGGCCTGGCGCAAACAATGCAACAAAACTAAAGTAGGCCCTCTATCCAATCGAATTATCAAAATAATGGGGGAAAATTAATTATATAGAAAAACATAAAATGTACTTTAATAATTTATGAACACAAAATGAATATATGATAGGATCATAGGAGATTTTTTAATTTTACTTTTTACAGTTCAACTGTTCAAAACTGTTCGTCGAGTTTAAAAGTCTTTCCTTCGCGCTTTTAAATTAAAGAATAGGCCTAGAAACAATCAATGATATATCTTGAAAGTCAAGATCTGTCAAGATTTCAGACTCAATGTTCAAAAGAGTTAAATTTGCCAATCTGTCCTGGCCCATTGTTGACATCAACGATGATTTTATGCGTGTTAAATGACTTTAAAGAGCTACAGATGTGCCAAGATCTATTGTTACTGATTGAAGAAGTTTAGATGTTTCATTTATCCGCTGTAGTATGGTGCTCCAAAAGGATGTTAAGAAGGCAGTTTCACGTTTTACCAATTTTTTAACCAAATTTACAGCATCTGTAGTTTCATTTTTCTGCAATTTGTCATTTCCCAGTGTGTGCAGTGCGGATTTATTATTTTCTAAAAAGATACAAGCAGCTACATAAACACTAAATAGCAGATAATAATATTACATGGAATATTAAATTACACTGTGTCATCTGGACCTGCCGAGAGGCAGCTAACCTAAAGAAGAAGATCTATGTTTTATTTGGTGATGGGGTCGATCCGCGCATAAATTGATTACGTCATACGTCATCATTACAGTACACATGTAATGAGTACGTCATCATTATAGTAGTAGTACTGTAGAAGGCCTGTTTTTATAATGCCACCAAATGTTATATCCAATGCTTGTTTTAGAAATTAAACATTTTAAATAAGCCGGACTATGACTTAGATAAACAAATTCGATCGGATAATCGGATTTCTCAATGTTTTTAAGAAATTTTATTTACCCCCGAAAGAAGGCCTGGCGCAAGTGCGCCAGTTGCGCCATGGTTAATCTGGCACTGCAAGGTCCAAGTAAGCTTATTCCGATTGGTTAGAGCAGGGGCGGATACAGAAATTTTGAAGGGAGGGCAAAATTGTCGACTTTGCGTCGGAATTTTTTTTCGTCTTTGATGACTTTCTGTCATTTCATTTCATGTAGCCTACGTAGACTACCATTTTTCGTTTTTCGAAGCCAATGCCTACAATGAGCATCTTTTTCTTAGTCATATCCTGCTTTCACTCCATTGATCGAAAACTTCTTGAAACCTGACCGGTGGGCACGTTACTTGGACATTTCTGATGGGGGGTCCATGGCCGAATTGCCCCCCACGGATCCGCCCCTGGGTCAGAGAAACCAGAAGTTCAGATGCACGAATCTAAACATTAATTTTCCGTGCAACTTTCTTCAATCCAAACAATAAATTTTTTAGCGTTTGGTCTAGTTTCTCGCAATCAGCTTAAATACTACGAGATTTTTAGAAAGAATCACATTGTCCTGCAAAAGGTAGCCTAACGAGCGATTTTTTCACTTTTGTTTTGTCAAGGAAAAGACCAAACTTTGAGAATCTCGTCAGCGATAAGAAAACGAATTGGAAGCATGTCCAATTCAGAACTCTTCTTAGGTCGGCTGTTATTCTATAGCTGTTTATTTAGGCATTATTTAGGCATTCTGAAATTCCTTAGTGTATTTTTAGAAGTATTAGCCTATTATTATTTCTTCATTATTTATATTTAAATAGGTCTATTTTAAAAATTAATTTTAATTATTTGCTGCTAATTACAAATATTACTAGACGATTGCCCGTCCTAAAACGGTTAGAAAGACATTTGAAAATGTTAAGAAACCTTTCTTAGGTCGGCATGTTATTCTAGCTGTATTTAGGCATTCTTAAACTTCTTAGTGCTAATTCTTGATTTGATAAGCTTATCTACATGTAAGTATATCGAATTTTTAGTTTCATTTATTTGCTGCTATTTAGAAGTATTATTAGATGGTTAGAAAGTCATTTGTCTACTTCTGATATGTGAGACCACTCTCCCCTGCCTGAGCTGCCTCTTCTTCCCATCGTACTACCAGTCGATAGGCTGGCAACGATCAAACAGGTATGGCCTAAATTCCATTATGATACCGCTGGCGATATCTATCGCAGGGACATGATGATGACCGCCTGTGACCTTGCAGCCATCACTAAGCCGTGGGAGATCCAGCTCAAGGTCGCTGAACTCGTCTCCATCGAGTTCTTTGCGCAGGGAGACCTCGAACGAAAGAAACTCGGACTGGAGCCAATCGTAAGCCATTCATAAATTATTTACCAAAATAGTATAAAATAAATACTCAATAACCTACCAACAAAGAATCCAAACACTATAGGCTAGCTGCAAATAAAGGAGATCTGATGCATAGCGCATATCCTCAGTGACCCTGGGCTCAGTGGCGTAGCCAGGAATTTATGATGGGGGGTTATGGCCAGTGCCAGATTAACTATGGCGCAACTGGCGCACTTGCGCCAGGCCTTCTTTCGGGGGTAAATTTTTTTTCTTTAAACTTCCGATTATCCGATCGAATTTGTTTCCTCTTCTTCCTCTTCTTAACTTTGCCTGTAAGTAACTGCACTGGAGAAAGATCTTTCAGTCATCTAAAACGCATAAAATCATCTTTGAGGTCAACAATGGGCCAGGACAGATTGGCAAATTTACGGTAACTCTTTTGAACACTGAGTCGGAAATCTTGACAGATCTTGACTTTCAAGATATCATTGATTCTTTCTCTATAGCCTACTTTAAAAGTGCGAAGTAAAGACTTTTAAACTCGACGAACATTTTTGAACAGTTGAACTGTAACAAGTAAAATTTAAAAATCTCCTATGATCCTATCACAGCTTCATTTTGTGTTCATAAATTATTAAAGTGTGTTTTTCTATATAATTAGGCCTAATCCCCCCCCCCCATTTTTGATAATTTGATTGGATAGAGGGCCTACTTTAGTTTTGTTGCATTGTTTGCGCCAGGCCTCTAAAAAGTTAATCCGGCACTGGTTATGGCCTGGCCGGATGCCCTTCCTGACACCGTCCCAACAGTTTTACAGTAAATAAAAAGGAATAAACTAACAATGGGAATAAAGTAAGAAAAACAATTGTTGTTACTACAAACAATTATTGTTTTGTATTATTTGTCTGGATAAATAAACTTTTCATAACTCTTTTCCTAGGCCAATGGGAGGGTTCAACCCTAAACCCGCTGTCTACGCCACTGCCTGGGCATGTCCTCCATGATCGTCACCCACCAGAGCGAGTTGCCTAACCGGATACACCCACAAGCCTCGCTCGCACGATCTAGAGATACCACACAGTGATTCGTTGATTGGAAAGGGATTTATCACCAGAATACCGTATCATATAGATGATTAAATTTTGTTTGACGATAACATTTTAGTCATTTCATTCAACTTTACATCGCCCATCATTGCCATTGTCGATAATAATAATAATAATAATAATAATAATAATAATAATAATAATAATAATAATAATAATAATAATAATAATAATAATAATAATAATAATAATAATAATAATAATAATAATAATAATAATAATAATAATAATAATAATAATAATAATAATAATAATAATAATAATAATTAATAATAATTAATAATAATAATAATATTTTTAAAAAAAAAAAAAAAAAAAATAATAATAATAATAATAATAATAATAATAATAATAATAATAATAATAATAATAATAATAATAATAATAATAATAATAATAATAATAATAATAATAATAATAATTGATGTTTTTAAGGCAATCATGGACAGAAGGAAAAAGGACGAGTTGCCTCGCATGCAAGTCGGCTTCATTGAGAACATCTGTGTACCACTGTTCAAGGTAGGCTAAATAAATAAATCAATCAATCAATCAATACGCGTTTATTTATAATTTAATCATACCAAGCCGACATGAACGCAACTTGTAGGCCTAATGACAATCACCTTCTCGAAAAGCTATTCGACTAAAAAGCTTACGGACTGTAAGTCTGTAACGTACTGGAAATTGCATTTCAAAAAGCAAAATAGGTGTACGTTGGAAAAGTAAGGCTTAGAATATATGTAATTGAATAACAATTAAATTACGTAATTTCAATTGCTATCTCTGACATTCTATCCTGGTCTAGCCTACTGTCTTAGATCGAGAGCGCTAATGACAAGACTCTGTCTGTCTGTCTGTCTGTCTTCCTGCCTGTCTGTCTGTCTGTTTGTCTCTCTTTCTGTCTGTCTGTTTGTCTCTCTTTCTGTCTGTGTCTGTCTGTCTCTCTGTCTGTGTCTGCCTGTATGCCTGCCTGCCTGCCTGCCTGTATGTCTGTATGTATGTCTGTTTGTCTGTGTCTGTCTGCCTGTGACTGTCTGTCTGTCTGTGTCTGTCTGTGTCTGTCTGTGTCTGTCTGTCTGTCTATTATGTCTGTCTGTCTGTCTGTGTCTGTCTGTCTGTCTGTGTATGTCTGTCTGTCTGTCTGTCTGTCTGTCTGTCTGTCTGTCTGTCTGTCTGTCTGTCTGTCTGTCTGTCTGTCTGTCTGTCTGTCTGTCTGTCTGTCTGTCTGTCTGTCTGTCTGTCTGTCTGTCTGTCTGTCTGTCTGTCTGTCTGTCTGTCTGTCTTGTCTGTCTGTGTCTGTCTGTCTTGTCTGTCTGTATACTATGTCTGTCTGTCTGTCTGTCTGTTCTCTCTGTCTGTCTGTCTCTCTCTTTCTCCGAAGAAACGATATATAAATCTGTGATTATAATATAAATAAAATAATAATATTATGATTTTAATTATGTTGAATTGCATCGATTGTTTATTGCAAGCGTTGCATAAAATTATGTCACTTTTCTAGGGTTTGGCAGTAATCGAGCCACGACTTGAGCCGCTATACGTCGGTTGTATAAAAAATCGAGAGATCTGGGCGGAAAAAGCAGAAATCTGTTAGTAACACCCCCACCACAAACCTAGAAATATTTAATTAAGTAAGCTTGTTCGTTCACTGATTCATTCAAGACTTTCTGTAGCGCCTCTTAAGGTATCGAACTACTCAGAAGCGCTCCAGACTCAAGTACAGTTGAATGGCGCTTCAAAACGCTTCTGCCTGAAGATGTTGGGCTAGTTTTGAGTTGTCCCACGGTCGCCACGGCGACATTTTGAATTCTCATATACATTTACCGCAGTAGGCTACTATAGGCTACTTTTACTTTTACTAGCTAAACTTGCTATTCATACGTGGTGCTGCCTCCTAAAATTAATAATATATAGATAGGCTACATGCCGCACACGACATATAGGCTATGCACGGATTTGTCTACGGGAGAACTAAGCAGTCTGCAATCTAAATTGTTAGGTCGATGGTTTCATCGCTTGTTTTTTAAGTCTTCTTTTACGCCTCGTTGCTCGATTCGCGACTTTTGGGCTACTTTGTGGAGTGATCCACGTGACCAATTAATTCCAAAAATAATCTGTCAACCCTGGACTCGTAGCAGAATCATGGGCGCCCGCAGAAATTTTTGCAGGAGGGGGCAAAACACGATGGTGAACGTGAAAAAAAGTTTTAGCAGGAGGACAAAAAATGCAAAGCGGGAGTTAAGAACATGCATGCATGGTCATATTTCATAGAGGTTTCTTGATGTAAATTTCTCAGTTTCACTTTAAAAAATTTTTAATATGAATTGCTTCTTTTTGCAAGAAAATTTGTTTAAAAAATCGAAAAGTATTAGTCAAAAGTAGGCTTTTAAATTCTCTAATGTGAAGAAATTTGTTATAAACCCCAACATTAGTAGTGAGAAAAATAGGTTTCAACTTTCCAGGGGGCAAGTGCCCCCTTTGCCCCTATGTGCGGGCGTCCATGAGCAGAATGACGTCATCTCAGTAGAACGTGGTTTCATTTTCAGGTTTCATCTCTTCGGCGTCCGCGGACTACGATCCCTTTGAGCTCATGAGGGCGCCGGACCCCGGTCCGAATCATCAGGGTCGGAGGAAGTACAAGATCCCGGTGAACTACGAGAAGTCGGCGGAACAGAGCGGACTTGATAAGTCGGAGGATGATGTTGACCAGCTGAAGAAACCGTGGGGTCCTCGAGTTGCCCCGAAGAGAAAACGCCGGCGACGATCGACGAATTATTACAGAAGACTGTCTTGTAGTATACAGTAACTGGGAGTAAATCATTAACCCTTTAATGTTAAGCGTGTACTAAAATGCATTGAAAACAAATGTAGCTGGTCGCTTAAGGGTTAAAGAAGGCTGTCTTGTAGTATACAGTAACTGTTAGGACGCTCGTGTCACACCAACACAACTGTATTATTATACAATATCGAGGGAGGTTTAAGCATACGGCTTAGACACTGGCCACCGAAGTAGGCTAGTTAGTAGGCTGATAAATTTTTACCTGATGAAAATCACTTGAAGTATGTGCATGTAATAAGAGTTTGTTAAAAGAAATAGCAATAAGAGACTGTGTTGGAAATTTTATCGACTAATTATGGGGAGGATAATCTATAATTATAGGCCTAATGCTTGATCGTCTTAATAACCTACGCCGGAAATTGGCCTACAACGTCGTAATTTCGGCTTTTGCAGCGGCCTCAGAATATATATATAGGCCAGTCAGATTTGACATCACATGGCAAGTAGGCCTGATGGTGGTGGTGGTGGTGGTGGTGGTGGTGGTGGTGGTGGTGGTGGTGGTGGTGGTGGTGGTGGTGGTGGTGGTGGTGGTGGTGGTGGTGGTGGTGGTGGTGGTGGTGGTGGTGGTGGTGGTGGTGGTGGTGGTGGTGGTGGTGGTGGTGGTGGTGGTGGTGGTGGTGGTGCCATGGTGGTGATGCCATGGTGGTGGTGGTGGAGGTGGAGGTGGAGGTAGAGGAGGATGACGACGACAACAACAACGACAATAATGATAACAAAATAATAATAAGAAGAAACCATGGTTTCTGGGGTTTCAGCGCCTTAATTTCCATTTGCACGCAGAAATTCAATGCCGTTGCATTTCGAGGCACTTTTGCACAACTGACCGACGAGGATGACCGTTAACTCCAGAACAACAATGTTTTTATTATTGATTTTAAAGCCTGAAAGAACATTTATACCTCGGGCGCAAAATTTAAAAAAATCTATATAAATAAAAATGTAACCGCGTTTGGCTCGGCTTCAAAGATCTCCGAACTATCTTCATTGATTGCTTTCGAAACTTCACCAAAACGTTTAGTTCCAACACGGCCGGGTTTGCAGAATGAGAGGGGAGAGGAGGGGGAGGAGGGGGGAGGGGGAGGGGGAAAGGGAGGGGAGGGGAGGGAGAGGGGAGGGGGAGGGGGAGGGGGAGGGGGAGGGGGAGGGGGAGGGGGAGGGGGAGGGGGAGGGGGAGGGGGAGGGGGAGGGGGAGGGGGAGGGGGAGGGGGAGGGGGAGGAGAGGGGGAGGGGGAGGGGGAGGGGGAGGGGGAGGGGGAGGGGGAGGGGAGGGGTGGTTGAATGCTCTTTTCAGCCACAGCAACGCGTGGCCGTGTACGCTAGTAATAATAATAATAACAATAATAATTTAATAAAATAATAAATGATTTTCTAATAGTAATAATAATAATTTTTACTATAAAAATAAATAATAATATTAATAGAGTCTAATAACAATATTTTCTTTAATTAAACACCTGCAAGACGCACTGCGCTTTATGCCTACATCTGGGCTACATTCTACAAGTTATAATGCGGTAGGCCTAATCTTAATTAAACTTAACTAGTAACTGAACAGACCGCTTTGCAATTAGCCTACATGGCGCTAATAGCAGCCTACAAAACATAGGCCTAGGTCTATCCGTCCAACGGGGCTCGCGCTCACTATAGCCGTTATTTTATACTGTAGCCTACGTGCTAGCCTACCTCTGGCACTCTACGCCAGCGTGTTAATTAGGCTATCCAATCCATTGCGTTACCGGCCCCAGGTAAATTAGGATCTAACTGATACAAATAGGACTATATACAATTATTATGAACGAACCGACACAATTATAATCTATCAGCTAATTATAGGCCTAATTAGCCTATGATCTAACGGTTCTAACCGAAATAGCCTGCCAAACCCCAGGGACGAGAACAATAATTATTAACGCACTCTTGGCTTGAACACATTTCTATTTTTTGTTTAGTTTCTAGCTTGAGTAATCTTCTGATAAAATTAATGTTGAAGTCATAGAAAATAATAGTTGTAGTAGTAATTTATAATAATACTATTACTAATAATAACACAACAATAATAGGGCCTAGGCCTAATATACTGATAATACATGTAAGTGGTTTATCAGCTAACTGTGATACCGGATTGATTGCTGCTTGGAATCCTAAAATGGCGCTACAAAATAAATTCCGCATAGACACCAATGTCGAGCGAACTGACGTAGTAAAATGGCGGAGTTGGCCATTGAACGATAGAATTAACGACTCCATACAAGTGATTCTTGACAAAATAAGGAGGCTATAGGGGACGATTTTCAAACCGATTTTACGGACCTGTAACGAGTGGGAAAACTTCCTGTTCTTAACGTCGACTTGCGGACTGAGATGGCTGCTCAGTCGGCTACTGGATCGAGGTCCGAATTTCTTGTGAATGGAAAATATCGTCTCATCCGAAAAATCGGCAGCGGGTCGTTTGGCGATATATATCTGGGAATTAATGTGGCCAATGGCGAAGTAAGCATGACACGATTTAACGGAGGCCTAGTTCTTTACTAAGTAATTTGGAAAGTAATATTTTAGTATGTCACGGTAACCTGCTGTGCGCAGATTAATGTGCATCACCATTGGCGACGGGCGATAGTATAAAATGCCAACGCCCAAATTATTATACCTGTTTCTTTATAAAATGGTTTAATTATATTGGAATGAGAAGGGGTAATATGTGATGTGAATGGATATAAAATCACGATGTAATGGAGTGAAGTTCGCATATCTGGATGATCTTGTAATTGTGATGTAAAGAAGTCGGAATAATTTATAGTGGTTCACGCTAATGTAAAGCCGCTAGCCATAGCCTAGTCTCTGAAATTCTTAGGTATGTAGTTTACTACAGAAAGTTTGTAATTCACACCTGTGTGAATTTCTGAGAGGGTAGGATTGTCAAAGCAATGTTTCTATTCATTCACGGATATCCACTCCATTAACCATCTACAGTGCGGTGAAATCTGTGACCATCTACGGTTTCTATAGCAACCAATAACCATGCACAGTTGCTATGGCAACCAATTGCCAACAGCAGTTCCTATAGCAACCAATAACCATCTACACTTCGTTCATCCAACAGATTTGACCTCTTGGTTCCTCGGTCTAGAACTGTTATGGCTCAGTCTCGATCATTTGTCTCAATTGGTCCTTCTCTTTGGAATGCCCTTTCTCCTTCTGTTTGCTCTACACTTCTTTCTGGTAGTCTCTCCTCTGCTTTGTCTCTTCTCAAAACCTGTTTCTTCTCGCTGGGCCTTGCGCACTAGGAGCGCCTCTGAACGGTTCACCCTACTAGAGGCGCTTTATAAATGTTTAAATACAATACAATACAGTTGCCATGAAAATCTTGACCATTTCCAGTGCTCATAATTATAGCAATTTATTAAATGTGTTATACGGTTTTTCGTGCATTGCAAATGTGTTACCCTTTCTGTTTCATCGCTACCAGCCATAATTTCTCACTTCTTTACAGGAGCTGGCAGTAAAACTAGAGTCTCAGAAGGCACGACATCCACAGCTACTGTATGAAAGCAAGCTCTACAAAATCCTGCAAGGAGGCGTGGGCATCCCACATATACGGTATTTAAAACGTACACTGAAAATTCATTATGTAGATCTATGATTCCTTACTAGTCGAGATTTAAATGTAGTCGAGGTTTCATTTAAAAGCGATGCTGAATTGCCGCATTAATTGTGAGTAATGCTATAGAAATTACTAATTACATTACATTACTGCATTTGCGACTGGCAGATGGTACGGTCAGGAGAAGGACTACAACGTTCTCGTGATGGATCTTCTCGGTCCATCTCTCGAGGACCTCTTCACGTTTTGCGGTCGCAGGTTCAGCATGAAGACCGTGCTGATGTTGGCCGACCAGGTATGAACATTCTTAATCTTTAATACTACTTAAATTATTTAATCTTCTGTGCTATGGTAGGATTATAAGAGAAAATTTTACTAATTCATTGCAGGGCTGTTTTTAAGGAATTTTTAGAATTGCACAACTCTCTTTTCCTTTCCATCCTCCATGGTAAATTACTTCCAATCGGAGGACAATGAACATTTTTCACTAATTTTAACTGTACTGGAGTGCTTTTAGAACTGCACAAATCCATTTAGAGCTGCACATTTTGTGTACAACTGCACGTTAAAAAAGCCCTGATTGATACGGTGTTTGGTTGTGCTGCGTCACAGATGATCGGTCGCATCGAATACGTTCACAACAAGAACTTCATCCACCGTGACATCAAACCGGACAACTTTCTCATGGGAATCGGCCGCCACTGCAACAAAGTGCGTGTTTTATATGCAAGTTAACAGAATTTATCATGCTCCTTTTCTGATCCGATAGATGAGCATGTATGTCTAACTCTTTTACTAAGCTATACTCATTACTTCCGTCTGTTGCCATGCCTGGATGGGAGCGCCTCTGAATAGTTTTATCATGAAGGGGTGCTATATGAACTCCATAGATAGATGGATGGACGGACGGATAGAAAGATTACATTACAAATACAATTTCTTGTTTTTCATTTCAACCGTACATTGCACCCTAAAATTGATTGTCGACGCAGGTTTTTCTGATTGACTACGGGTTGGCCAAAAAATATCGTGACAACCGAACTCGCCAGCACATACCGTACAGAGAAGACAAGAACCTGACGGGGACCGCCCGATACGCAAGCGTCAACGCACATCTCGGCATCGAGCAGAGCCGACGCGACGACATGGAGTCACTCGGTTACGTCATCATGTACTTCAATCGCGGCAGTCTACCGTGGCAGGGCCTTAAGGTTTGTGGCAACAATGCTGGAAGTTGATCTGTTAAATTCCTATGCTGTTGTAGTAAAATTTTGATTCTATGGTGAAATTTACAATTCTATTATGACAGTTTTCCGCTTGATCTCGGCCGGGAGCGCCTCTGAGTAGGTACCTTGAAGGGGTGCTATATAAATTTTGATTGATTGATTGATTGAGTTGATGCTTTTATTAAAATGCGGTTATTACAATGCTGTTTATGACAATCAATAAGTATAAACTTGATGTAGTTCGCCTTCAAGATACAGTCACTCGGTGGCGCTTCTGGCTCAGCTGCAGTAAAATGACTGTTTGTTTTTTAAATGAGAAAATATTACACTAAATTCTGGACCAGTCAAAGTCATTTCACGTTGGAAAAATGTAATCTAGTGAAAATTGGTGAAGAATTGCCAGATATTGATGAATTATTATTCAGATCAAATGATCCTTTTTCTGTTTTTCACAATGACGAAACTGCCTGTGTTAAAAAAAATGCTGATAAATGTGAGATGATTATGGATACTTTGAGGTCTGACCATTGTAGGTGTTATTACTAACTGGTAATCCCTCCTCCTCTTATTCTTTCCTCAAAACTTATTTCTTCTCTTGTGGCCTTGCTCTCTGGGAGTGCCTCTGAACGGTTCACCCTAGTAGAGGCGTGCCCTTTATAAATGTTTTAATACAATACAATACAATTGTCAACCATTCAATAGTCTGAAGACTTGCAGGTTGACATCAGTGGGTAAATAGATAAGCAGTTACCTTTCCTTTGTTTACAAAGTTTACATTACCATACTCTATCTTTCCCTGTCTTGCTTTTACTCTACCTTACACTTTGCATTGTCTTAATTCTGTTTTTTTAGGCAGCAACAAAGAAGCAGAAATACGAGCGAATCAGCGAGAAGAAGATGTCAACGGCCATCGAAGTCCTTTGTAAAGTGAGGCGCCACCTGTTGATCACTGATCAGTTGTTATTCGACGTCTTTGTTGTTTACGTGCATTGTTGCTATTGTTCGTGCACACACGCACAGTCAACGCAACTTTTTTCCCAGTTTATTTCATGTTTTCCCAGCTGGTTAATGGAATGGGGTTCCCAGCTGGTCGGTGTGATGAGTTTTCCTAACTGGTTTGCATGATAGGATTTTCCATTAGATTTCATAAGCTGTGTTTTTTCTGTTTCGAGGGCTTTCCCGCGGAGTTTGCGATGTACCTAAACTACTGCCGAGGTCTTCGGTTCGAGGAGGCGCCCGACTACATGTACCTACGACAGCTCTTCCGCATCCTCTTTCGAACGCTGAACCACCAGTACGACTACGTCTTTGACTGGACGATACTAAAGCAGAAGGCGGCCACAAATCCGGCGACAGGCGGAAGTGGCAGTCAACTGGCAGCAGGAGCAGCAGCAGCGCCAGGTGGGCTTTTGTTGTCATGCTAAGGATTGTTAGTATGAGTGCATTGTTGGTGTAGACACTATTGTTGATGAAACTGCATTCGCTATTAACCCTTTAATGCCGAGATGGTAGTAAATGGTACATGAGAAATCCTATATACCCACCGGCATTAAAGAGTTAATGTGGTCGTAATGAAACCATTGTCATAATTCTTATGTAAACGTATCATTCATGAATCTAATGGTTAGTGTAAGAGTAATTGTGCTATTGACTGTGATTTGTATGGCTGGTTAATTTTAATCATCCCTCTGTTTAGAATAGCCTCCCTTTTGGCCTGCATTCCCTCTGCGGTACTTGTCGAACGCTTTTTATAGAATACTCACTTTTTTACTACTTTCTTTTTGGTCGTGCCTGGGTCTGACTAATTATCTTCAAAGGGCGCTATATAAATTCCTCAAATAGATAGATAGGTGCTGATATATTGTATATGATCAATTGCATGCACTAATTTGTTTGTATGTGCACTTCTTATAGCGCCCCTTCAAGCTCTGTCTATTCAGAGGCGCTCCCGAATGCAGAGCGGACACGGCATTGGAGTTTCATGCCGAAGCGCTGAGCAATTGTGAGTGAAGGACTTGCCCAAGGTCTTTACGCGGCGAGGTGGATTCGAACCTTCCGGCTCCAAGGCAACGACGCCACCACTACACCACCGCGCCCCACAATGGTTATAAAATTATACATATAATGGAAAAATAATATTTTTATTATTTCAGCTGGAACGCACTAGAACGAGCGGCACACCTCAAGCACCATGGTTGGAAAAAAAACTGTTGTTCAAACGACGTGTCTGTTTTTTTGGCTTCCTGTGGACAGACTCTAACGTCGCTGCGGTTTTTATGTTTCTGATTGATTCATCGCGAGTCGTCGTCTTGTCTTGAATCGATCAGCCGTCTGTGGTGTTTCGCATCGTCTTTGTGACGATGCATCGCAGTCCGAACGTTTCGTCTTTTCTGCATCGTCTGTGTA
Source organism: Lumbricus rubellus (assembly GCA_945859605.1). NCBI lineage: Eukaryota > Metazoa > Annelida > Clitellata > Crassiclitellata > Lumbricidae > Lumbricus > Lumbricus rubellus. The sequence continues at coordinate 4,437,677 of OX243818.1, forward strand.
GCGCATCGTTGATTTTTATCGTGAGGCATCAATGGTCATTTGTACGTGGCAATTGTTAGCGCCAAATTTAATATTTTTATTTTGAAGGCTATGCGCTAAGGCTTAACGGAGAGTGTCAACCTATTCGTGAATGCTGTGTCAAGTCGGAGGGTTGTACAGGGAGGATTCAAGTTCATTTACCAGAAGGGAGTGTTAGGAGAACAGCCGGGCCTGCCTAGGGAGGGAGGGGGCAGAGGGCATAGTCCAGTGACACTTTTTGGCTGCATAGTTATAGGTATTCAGCGTTTAAGGTTTACTCATAAAGCCCTGGAATAGTTGTAGGGTCCTGCGATTGATTGCTTTGCCTACTGGGCCTAGAACTTTTCTCATCGGCCCTGTGAGCTGCTGGGTCATGTTTCGTTTAGGATGAGAAATCTTTCAAAGATAATAATAATAATAATCTTTACTTAAGTTCAAACTGACACAACACAGAATGATTAAAGTTAATATTATTATTATTATGAAATAAATTTGTAATGTGCGCAAGTTGAAATGTGAATCTGAAGTGCATATGACAGATGATCACAATTTTACAGGAGTCGAAGGCAACAGTGCACCCTACTCATTTTACCAATGCTGTCTGCCGAATGGAAGGGTGATTGTACCTTTGGGAGGGTAGTTAGTGGGAAGTGATCTCACATCTTTGTGCCAGAGGGTTAACTATTACCCGAAACCCTACGAGATAAGGGGCTTGATCGATTGGGGAAGAGGTGGGATTTAAATTTCGAGTGGAAAGCATGAGGAAGTGATACGTATAGGATTCTTAGGCGGACAATGTTTGATGGCCGGTGCGACACTTACACAAATTGTGATGTGGCTCAGACGCGGCGAACTGTGATTCATCAGTCATTTATGCGTAGTTCGTTATGTGTTTCGTGATGCATGACTGATTCGAATCATTGCTGCGTAAAGCAACGTTTGTGTCGCTGCTCTTGTTCTGTTGATTCATCATTTGATTCTCTTCTTAATGAATCAACTGCATGTTCTATTTTGATGAGAAGAAGCTGTTGAGAAATTGACAGAACTTTCAGACCGTTTTATCGTATGAACTTTTCTAGCAAATGCTGAATTTTCCATCTGCAGTTGATTTGAATGGTTTGCATGTATTTATTTACTTCATTATGAATGCTGACGTGTGGTTTTGTCGAGAATGCCGGGTGTTTTGAGGGAATTAATTTTAATATTTATCGCGGTCGTACATCCTACAATATTTATGCTGTCAATACTTCTGGACTGATAGATGTACTGAAAGCTTTAGCAAAAACTATTTTTGGTTTATTTTCAGTGTTGGTCGCACATATTATGTTGCATTGTTCCAATAGATTTCTATCAATAAGCTGAATTGCAGTAGGAAACTTGGTTCACATAATTTATTCATTCCAGAGAATAATTGTGAGACCTTCAATTTATCCTTCATTTGTTGGCATACGTAAATAAAATCTACTGCGACAGCATGAGAAATGGCATTTATTGATACTCGTAGAATTTGACATCTCATCTAGAACAGTGATGGAAGGCAATTTTTTGTAGTGGGCACAGCGGTCCTCCTCGCCTTGTGTTTTGGGGAGTACGGGTTTGAGCCCCTTCTGGAGATGGGGACCCTGAGCAAGTCCTTCACTTGCAGTTGCTCAGTGCCATATACTGATGCCATATTACTGGTGCATAATAATAATTATGCATAATAAGAAATAAAAGTAGTATTTGCATGGAAATAATTATAATTGGCGTTGAAGGCTGTGTGGGAGAAGTGAAAATTTGCAGCCGACTATTTGCCAGCCGCTGCTGCACAGATTCCGATTTTATGCAATTTTTTCCGTGTGGCTGTATTTATGTAGAGTTATTTATGTAGCTGCTCTGTATGTCATGTCATTGTGCTTGAACCGTTTCGCAAAAGAAAATATCATTATTTAATTGGTCATCACTTTATCAGGGATCGTAATTTAATCGCAATCCTTCTGTTGCAGACTTTGCAAAGTCCTACCTTTGTGTGTGTGTGTGTGTGTAGAATTGTGAAGATCACTTCATTTTCGTGAGCAAGGTGGAATCAAAATGCCACAGATTTATTATTGGATGTCCATATAATACGTATGCAGTGATGGGGTGGGAGTCATGTCTCAAAGTAAGCAGTTCTACACAAAATGTGCTGTTCTAACTGGATTCGTGCAGTTTTAGAAGCACTTTTGTGCTGTTAAAAAATAGTTTTAAAAGGTAATTGTTCTCCGATTTGGAGTAATTTGCAATGGAGGATTGAAATGGAAAGAATGGTACATTATAATGAAATTCTGTTCAGATATTGTATGCAAAAAATTTGACATAACAGTTAAATTTAGCTTGCAAATAATAATATTATGATGTTTAACCAAAATAAATACGTAGTCGCTTACGGTAAAATAAACGACCTCAGGTAATTAACGTTTTAGGGGAGGGATAGAGAGGCTCATTTGAATTCTGAATGTACGCATAGGGGTGGAGGGGTACGCAAAATGTACATGAGGCAACAGGCGATGGGCATGAAAGGTAATTTTTAGCGTACGTATTATATGGATTATCTTTTGGCACTTTAACTATGTGCGAAGTGCGACTGGAAAACTAAAGTGGCTTCTTGTTGAAGCGTTGAGTCAAACTGCAGATGCACTTTGCCAAGAGTTTCTCGTAACATATACCTGTTTTTTATGTACATATCTTACTAAACAGCACAGTGCCACCGTTGGTAAATGCAAGTGCAACCTGATGAGTTTTAAAACCAGTGGTGTAGTCCTAAAAAATGAAGTGGGAGAACGCTCTTTACAATAATATTATTAGTAGTAGTATTATTAATATTCCATTATCCCTGGAAAAAAAGTGGGGGAACGGCGTTCCTCCGCGTTCCCGCCCCACTACACCACTGTTTAAAACGAGTCTGGAGCCCTCCTATTAGTTGTGACAGTGCTGTGTATGTGTTTGTGTTAAACACTCATTGTTCAACTCACGCTTTTGAGACGAATACTCTGACGCAAGGGCATCATGCTTCTACGCACCAACTGTTGACGAGCTTTAAAGAACATGTTGCGTGAAAGCTAAAAATTATTTATTATGATTTTTGGTTCTACCATGTGACAGCCTCTGATTGGATTTTTTATTTGAACGAAATAAAGAGAAACGCGTGATTATGCGCATATTTTATTGTGCTTTGCAAGACTCTTGATATTTGTTGCGTGGAGCTGTTTTCTCGGCATATAATTATTGTGCACACTGTACAGTCTCTGTTTCAAGATGGGGAACAGTGTGTAAGTTGGCGAGAATGAATTCTTTGTACACTGAACCTTCATAATTAATTTATAGCATTGTCTTCTAGAGCCATATCAATTGCTGTATTATAAGAAAGTGTGTGGTTGCGAGATCCTCATGTAATTTAATTAGGGTGCATATAATTATATGCGTATCTTGTGATATCAGAACATCACATGAATGTGGTGCCTTTTCTAAGAAGTTCAGGCAGAAATGAATGTTTTCCGATCCAAGGGGATTACGGCAATATGGAATTTTATGGACTGATATCCCCTTGTGAGGAAGGCAACGGGAAACCACATCACTGATCTCATCCCCAGGGGCATAAAAGCCAAAGAATCTGCCGTCGGGCAGAGAACTCATTATTATCATCATCGTCTTATCTGATTTGTTCAAATCCTAAGCGACTTGATTAGCGATAAAAAGGACAGTGATGTCTGTGAGTCAGTATAGTGACCTATACTTAACTGGCGCTGAAAAGGACAATTTTATATCTATGAGTCAGCATATTATGCTGTGCCCGATACTAGTAAACAATTTCGCCGTCTGAAATTTTTAACGCTTCGGTAATATCAAAGTTTGCTTTAAGTAGGGTGGCAGTTCTTTAGAATTAGGTAGAATGAGTTATTAGGCCTAGTTATCACGTACATTTTCGAAGGAAACAGGAACAAAGGCAGGCCATGACTTAGGGATAACTAAGGCTTGGCACCATCGACGTATATTGAGTGCTTGGAAAGGTAGGGAAACTGAGTTGGCACTGTAAGGTGAGGATGGGGACTTTAGAGAGAACTGATGTTTGGTATCATACGGATAATTGAGTTCGGAACCGTAGGGGAACTGACATTTGAACCGTAGAGGAATGATTTTATTTGTCTGGTATGGTCGAGTACCGCAGCCATATACCTTATTTTCACTTGTAGCCTATGGGTCCACCGTATTTATATTGCTCCGCCTTTCCATCAACTGATCGCTAAAATTTAAGCTCGCTCCGTAGCGGCGTAGCCATAGGGCATAGGCTAACTGTCCCACCCTACTGGAGTTAATTTATACTCTTCAGTATTACGTCAAACATCCGATTCATCGTGCGAACTGATCACCAAACTTTGCCCGTTCATATCTTTCCATAGGTCCTTTGCTAAATATAATATAAACCGAAATCTGCTCTTTCACACATCCTCTCCTCAGTCTCCTGACACCATCTCTTCCTCGTACCGCCGGCGATCGTACGTCACGTAACTCACGTTCAATTAAAAGCACTATTCAACTTAGCCGTCTCACCGTTTGTCTGACTGTCTGACCCTATTTGGATGTCTATCTGTAACTATGACCACGCATCTGCTTACCAATAATTTTGTTTACACTGAACGCCTGCGAATAAGCTGGTTTCAGCGAAACCGCTTTATTGGGTGCTCTGAAATTCTCGAACATACGATTACAACTACATAATGAGGACCCGTGACCAGGCCCGCCGAGAGGGAGGGGCAAAGGGGGCAAATGCCCAGGGGCCCGGGGACTTTTAGGGGCCCGGAGGGGGCCCGGGCTACACTAAATAGTCTATATTCTATAATTTAAAAAAACACTGTCCTCCATGACATCCGGACAATTGTCCAGCCGATGAAGAAAGAGCATATCCAAAATGCATTTTAAGTTCAGCAGACAAAATAGAGAACTACTGGGATATTATACACGATTTTGCTGCAGTTAAATCCACAAAATTGCTAGTTTATCTATATTTGAAAATCAAATTCTTAACATTGCATATATGCAATATTGTATAGCCTACGTTCAGACCGACAATTTTTGTTATTTCGATTTTTTAAATTTAAATTTGCTCAGAAATTCTAAAGGTTGTTTAGGGCCCGTGATTGCTCTTCCCAAGGGCCCGGAATTTCTGTCGGCGGGCCTGCCCGTGACCACTGACCAGACCTACCCCTGGCATGACCCCTTAATTGTAGCCGTGGTCCTTTGGTGGGCACTTAGTGGTCAGTGCTAGCCTGCAGACGACGGAGTGCAATTACATCTCTCGTTCTTCGCCGCAGTCCCTCATGTCCGCCAGAGTACATTCCTCGACACCGAAGAAGCTTCTTGAAAGCCGTGCGGAAGTCTCGACTGCAGAGCGCATAGACGAACGGATTGATGGCCGAATTGAAGTAGCCCAACCAGAAGAAGACGCTGAAGACCCAGTCGGAGGTGCACCGGTCACAGAAGGCCCCTAGCAGGTAGACGGTGAAGAAGGGAGCCCAGCAGGCGACGAAGCAGCCGACGATTATCCCGATCGTCTTCGCCGCCTTCTTCTCCTTGTTCAACCGGTGCAGGTGGGACCGTGCCTGGAACCCGTCGGCGCGAAACAACGTCGCACTCAGTCCGCGTTTGATCGGACCTTTCGGCGGCGGATCCCTCCGCTCCTGCTGCTGCTTGGGGACTACTTCTTGTCCGGTCCGGGCGTTGTGTTCCGCATCGACTGATTTCGACCGCAACAGGTGCTGCCTCCTGCTGGCGTAACTCGACCGTGGATTTTCTACGGCGACGCTCGGCTGATTTATCTCCGCAGAGTCGAGGGATCTCTGGCGCAGCGGTCCGTTGCTCCTCCTACTACTGTCGCTCGGCCGGGATGAGGATGAGGAGGGCGCACTCCGACACGACGCAGACTTAGACGAATTGGGTGGACGACCTGATGTTGCCGCGTAGCTGCCTCCACGGTGGACACGGAGAGCCATAGAGTCGGAATGAAAGGCTCCTAATCCTTCGCCGCCGCCACCAGTGCCTGGCCCGCTCCTTGTGTCGACGCACTGAACTACAACGAAGCCACGTCGTAAGGCCTTGCTGTTACGACTGGCCGTCACGTAGATGCGCCAGTAGAAGAAGACCATGACGCACATCGGGATCCAGAACGATCCGCACGCTGAGTAGATGATGTAACCGGATTCTGAGTTCAGCTGACATTGCGGACTATCCTGCAATGCCACAAATCGATCCGGGATTGCCGATTCATCACCCCTCTCTTCTTCCCCGTTCTCATCCTCCTTGAAGAACTCAGACGTGCGATTACCTAGAAACGACTCACCACCACCAGCTATCTCGTCGAACCTGAGAAAGGCATGCAGTCCTCTCAACCCTGTGTCCATCGATAACAGCTCCAGATCCACGAAGGTCCGATTGAGTTCCGCGATCAGAGGTTTCGACCGTCGCCATCCGAGCAGCGGCGGGAAGCAGATGAGGAAGGCTGCTACCCAGACGGCTGCGACCAGGAGCTTGGCCCGCTGCGGGGTCATGAGTCGTGGGTAGCGGAACGAGTACCCGATGGCCAGGTACCGATCGAGGCTGATGGCGCACAGGTTGAGTATGGACGACGTGGACAGCCAGACGTCGACGGCAAGCCAGACGGAGCACCATGCCCCACCGAATGGCCAGTAGTGGAGGACCTGGTTGGAGCTGGAGAAGGGCAGGACGGTGAGTCCGAGGAGGAGATCGGCGACGGCGAGGGAGGCGACGAAGGTGTTGGTGACGGAGCGGAGACGGTCGTCGGTGACGATGGCGGAGATGACGAGACTGTTGCCGAGGATGACGATGGCGTTGAAGAGGAGCAGGAAGAGGATGAGGACGACGAGGGGAACGATGGTGGCGTCTGGTGATGGGGATGATGGAGGAGGAGGGATGCTGAGGCTGGAAGAGGAGGAGGAGGTGGAGATGCGGTCGACGGAGATCGAGGATTGGGAGGAGGATGGGGAGGAGACGGAGGATGCTGTTGTTTCATCTCGAATCATTGTAATCTGCAATCATGGAAGAGTGCAACATGACTTACACAATACACAGAAATGTCAGCATGTGCATAGCTAATAATATTTATTATATGCGCGCAGATTCTTTGGCCACGTACGACGATGAACCTGCACCGGATCCATTGACCACTCTAGAATGAATGGGAGCCGCTGGCTTCGTAGATGGCTTATATTCCAGAATCCAGAGGTTAAATCTCGGGCCAGCACCACGGGCGGTTTTATGGGGTTTTATGGACTTTTGCGGGCCAAATCCCTCCCCCAATTATCTTTTAAGCTAATTCTGTGTTCTCTGCGACCTCGTCCGTTGGAAACCATCGACTTACACGTTCGCTACATTAATTCCTGTTTTCGATCCCGCATGGCAAGCAGGGGCACCGTAAAACTGCGTTGGGGGTATTACTGAAACGGACATCAGTGGTGAAGGAGGATATCGCCAGATTTGTTCACGGTAAAAAATATGCTGGTCATTGAGGCCATTTTGCGGTCGTTATATAATCGAGTACATTTGCATTTATATGTATATAGACTATACCCGTTGGGCTGCTATGACTCGGTATAGGCCCACGTTTAATGCGGCCGGTAGAGACAGGAAAATGCGTTGGAAAGACTTAGTGGAAACTACGGTGGTGGTGGACTATAAGAAAGAAAAACTGTCAGTGCTTTGTACTCGGCAACCTTTTATTGCTCGGGATAAAACACAACGAAGCTTGAGGCCGAACATGAAAATAATGATCCCAATGGATTGGGGCATGGGTCATCATATAATATAAGACAAGCACTGATCTCAATGGCAGCGGGGGAATAATTCGATGAAGACAATGGCCGTGAAAGACAATTCGTTTAAAGTTATAATCGGACGACCTATACTACGGTGGGAACGATTTTAACGATGAATTGGCTTCTTATAGGATTTCTGTAGCTTCTTTTCTATGATGGGCACTCGAACTTCTTTTCTATAAATCCATGCGGTGATCTCTGGGAGTGGGTTGTAGCCCGCTCGCCGCGCCGGCGGCCCGGGTTCGATTCCCGGTCAGAGATTAATTTCTCGGGTCTTTACTGCGGGTGACTCGGTCGCAATATAAACGTGGAGTGTGAGGTTGTACTCTGCCTCCGACACTAATCATCTTCGATATGAAACAGTGTCGTTAAGCCCGAATACAACATCTGGATGGGTAATAATATTATTGCTATTAAGTTTCACTGTTTCTGTCTGTATGCCTGTCTCTGTCTGTCTGTCTATCGATCTGTATGTATGTCTGTCTCTGTCTGTCTGTCTATCC
>OX243818.1:4446241-4688260 GCA_945859605.1 Lumbricus rubellus
GTTCGCAGTAAATCATGAATGATTGACCGATGGTAATCGAGTTCGCTTCCGAAGAAACAGGGGCCCCATCGGAAATAAGACGCTTTATAATCTGAGATTTCTATTACGTTTTATTAGTTCAACTGCCAGTGGCGGCACCAGGATTTCAGTTTGGGGGGACTGAATCCTAGAGGAATCCGCAAAAATTTCAGACTACTTTTTTAGTCATTATTTTGGTCGAAACCTCAAACGAACTTTCCATTTTCACCACTAAAATTTCTGACGAACGTTTTTTTAGTCGTTTGGTCCAAATCTCATGGATATGTCACGTTTTTTATGGTTTGGGGGCTAAACCTGGAAATATTTCATTTTTACATGTAAAAAAAACGGATCACCCTTCTTTTGGGGGCTTAGCCCTCTAGCCCCCCCTCTGGCGCCGCTACTGTCAACTGTACGATTCATTGCTGCGTAAACGATGTGCACATGCATGCATAGATATATGTAGCCTACATGTATATACATGTATATGTATCTATCACTCTATCAAATTCATCAAATAACTATATATATTACATAAGACAGAATCTTAAGACAGCTTTATTTGATCGCACTGAAGTTAAGAGCGCCTCAGATTAATCCTTAAAATGCGCTAAACAAATCCACGTAATGAATGAGTTAGATCTAAGCTTATAATATGCTATAATAGCGCCATTTTCGCAATTGCTCATGCATGCGCTTCGGCATGAAACTCCGATTCAGTGTCCGCGCTACAGTAGTCGGGAGCGCCTCTGACTAGAAATTTTGTAAGGACGCTGTAACATGTGCTCATACATACATACAAACAAATCCATTTGTTTCATTATTTACGTCCGTGTCCCTGACTTTTTCAGCCTGCCTGCAGATACTACATCGATCAGCGGCGAAGCACTCTCAGCGAACGGTTTTTAAGCGTAGAAAACATCAATACGACGTTCACGCATGGATTTTACGAGCAGAGGATTGTGAGGAATTCACATAAATTACGAGTTCAATGTGCCTTTCCTTGCAGCCATTGCCGTTTTGTTGACAAGTTATATATCTGTTCTATTGATTAATTAAATTGCAAACAGGTGCTAATTTTGGTCTGTTACTGGTGCGCATTGTTCAACTGCAGTTAGGCCTACTGTACTAGTGTACTGTAATCGTATTGAACAGTTTTCAGCGGTCGAAAAGGCCAAATGATCACTCTTCTAAGCCCAGATTCGCAGAGTCGGCACCCATACTGCTAAGCCCAGATTCACCCCCGCTTCTGAAGCACGCTGTTCAAAGCTACATCAATGTCAGTGTGTAATTGTGTATGTAAGCATGTGCCAGTTCGTTCATTCGTTCATTCGTCCATGTGCTTATGTTGGTGCTTCACAACAATCTCTTGCCTTAATGCTTATCGCACTGGAGAATCTTTCACAAGAGTAGGAATCGTCTGGCAGAGATATCAGCAGCAGCTGCAGAATTCTGTGATTATTGGGGAACAGTACTGGAAGCTGTGAAATTTCGCCGAAATAATGGAGAATAGTACTGGAAGCTTTGCAATTTCTTACAGATATTGGGAAATAGACCTAGTACTTGAGGTTTTGCAATTTCGTACAGTTTATTGGGGAATAGTAGGCCTACTGAAAATTTTGAAATTTCGTAGCCAACAGATAATTAGGCTATAATTGGGAAATTGGGGAATATAGGCCAACTGGAAGCTTTTTAAATATTTTTTACAGATATTGGGGATAGTAAAAAAATTGAGATTTCGATCATTTTGTTGTTAAAAATCGTACTTGACCGACCATTTTAAAATCATGGGAATTGGTTACTCGAAGTTCCAGTATTATATAATAAATTATAGGCAACTGCTTCCTCTTGCCTCGTACTACTACGCCTCACGCCTGTATATTGTATAAGCCCGGTTAGCTACATCGCTAAGAGCTTTGGCCGCGTCTCACGCCACATTGTGACATAGATAGACAGAGCGTGCGAGCCGCAGTTTGCTTCCCGAAGGTGAATTATTTCAGAGATTGAAATCTCGTGCCAGCACGGTGCGTACCGTACACGGGAACCTAAATGACGTGGCGTCCATTCAAACTGGGTGGAGGGGGCGGTCGTGAAGGATCTCACCCAATCAATTCATTGTAAAACGAACAGGGTGGAAACCATATGGGACGGTTGCTATATAAAATAATTCCGAGTAAATTTCAAATTTACATTATTTTATGCACATACCACTAAGATGACTGTGTCGGGAGACTGATTTGCCTGATCAGCATTCAGCGAGACCGCACTAATTAAACCGCATTCGATCTAATTTTGTGGGAAATCTTTTTTTTTACTTTGTACCTTTGTGCAACTTTACATAGGCTATGCTATGCCAAATTATATAAGTAAAATATAATATTATATGCTTCAGATCGACGTAGCTTCAGATTTTAACTTTCGACGTTTACTGATTCAGTTGCGTTAGGTAGGCTAATCGTGCTGATTTAATTGTTTTAAGAATTATTTCAATTTTTAAATACCTGGGTACACTGCAAGATGTAAGACTGTCAGATTTATTATTTTACTTTAATTTTTTTTATTTTAACAGTCTTCGCAGTTTCTTTCTGTCGGAAAACGACATTTTTCTTGCTTCTTATTCAGTTTTTTTATTAGCTCTTAGCAGCCATGCCGTGTCCATTCATCCTCATATAGGCCACGCTGCAGGAGCAATGCCAACAATGGAGGCACTTCGTCAGCATAATGGTCTTGAGAGGAATGCCATCAGCAGCAGCAGGAAGCCAGTGTAGCACATCTTGCATATAGAGCAGGGACAGCAGAGTGACTGAGGGTAGAGTGCCACTGACTATTAATTTGTGACGTCATGTGCTATGCTATACTATACTATGATATGCTATGCCATTATTTTTATGAGACACTATCCTGCTATGCAATAATGTGCTACTTTATGCTATTCTGTAATATGCTACGTTACGCCATGTCATGTTTACAAGATGCATATCATATCATAATTATCACAGAACCTCACGCTATAAGCTTACCATGCTATTCCACGCTATTCCACGCTATGACAGTGACGTAGACAAGATGGTTTAGGGGGTCAAAACCCCATTCGCTTAGGAAGCAGTTGTTAAAAGGTTAGGATATTTATACACTTAAATTTTGAGAGAAAAAACAATTGTTTGTATAGTAACTATTGCTTTTTTTTACTTTATTCCCTTTGTTACTTTATTCCCTCTTTATTTACTGTATTACTGTAGGGTTGGTGTCAGGAAGGACATCCTGCCAGGCCATAACCCTCCTCCCCCCACAATAAATTCCTGACTACGCCACTGCGCTATTCCATGCTATTACATGCTATTTCATGCTATTCAATGCTATTTTATGCCATGTTATTCAATGTTATGCCATGCTATGCTATGCTATACTATTTGTAGTTGATGCTCTGGTGCTATAATAGTACGCTACTTCTTATCGTACATGTAGTTCATAGAAATGAACAACGCTGAAAGCTTCTAATAATTACAAGTCCTTCAAGTCGATCATTTTGGTCAAGTAATCTTCACTCACCTTCGAGTGTCGCTCGTTAGATTTCCGTCAACTACAGAACAACGACCACAGCTACTACTACTGCTGCTGCTGCTGCTACTGCTGTCACTGCTGCTGCTGCTGCTACTGCTACTGCTGATGCTGCTGCTGCTGCTGCTACTCCATACGGCGACGTCGCTCACTAGGTCGTTATCTCCACAATCAGCATCCCAAGAGCAGCAGCAGCACCAGCAGCAGCAGCAGCAGCAGCAGCAGCATGTGGAACGATGCTAATGGCTGTCTCGGCGTAGCACGATGATGAGGACGCTGAGGAGTGATGTACTTTTGTCTGAGAGGAGATGGAGGGATAGAAGGATGGGTGGGTGAACTTATGGGTGGGTGGATTTGGATGGAAGAATGGCGCGATGAATTTATGGATATATCCTTGCAACACCCATTCTGCTCATCCATTCACCCACCCATCTGTTCATCCATCCTTCCACTCAACCATCCGTCCATACATCCAACCGTTTATAAACCCAGTCAGCCATTCGCCCATCCATCCTCCCATTCACCCATGCATTCATCCATCTATCCAACAATGCATTCGTCCATCCATCCATCCATTCATCCATTCATTCACTAATGAATCCATTCAGCCATGTTCATTTTCTTTTTGCAAGGCACAATCATTAAGCATACTCTTCATCTTAACGGATGATAGGTTTGACGCGCACGTCTTCCTGGTCCAATGAACAAATGGGGGACCCTGGAGCAGAGAGCGGGAACGGACTGATGGATGGATGGATGGATCATGGATGGATGGATGGATGGATGGATGGATGGATGGATGGATGGATGGATGGATGGATGGATGGATGGATGGATGGATGGATGGATGGATGGATGGATGGATGGATGGATGGATGGATGGATGGATGGATGATATATTCCTTATTAAATTTTAGTTCCACGCCTACGTAACAGACGAATTGTAGCCTACAGACTCAACGAAAACTGACTTGGAATGAATGAATGAATGAATGATCACGCAAAGGATTGAACAAACCAATAAATGAATTTGTGTATGGGTCCGTTTCCCTAATTCACAAGATGTCCTCATTAAAGCTTTCAAGGTCATAAAATTATACGATATAAAACTCTATAAATGTTGGCCATGATTGTGTAAATTTATTGACCGATTACTCATGGAATGCCGTTTCTGTGCAATGATCCTCGATTTAAGACTGACGTCACACACCGGAAACAGCAATGACGTCATCGCATGACCGATCACGTGACTGATGACCCACACGCTACATTAGCATCGCTTGCAGAATCGCTTTTTTCTATCCGAGTTCTACCCATAGGTTTTATTTTCCCAGGAGCCGAGGACGATTTATAAACAGTTTGGTGAAGGGTTGTGTTATGTTTTGCAATAAAGATTTGGGAGATTTGGTATTGGTTGATCTGGGGACGGATTTGGAGGAATTGGATCTTTGTCGAAGTAGGCCTACTTGTGAGCAAGAGCGTTAAATTCAGCTGCATGGTTTACGATGAGTCTCCAAAGAAATCTGTCTGTCCTGTCTGTCTGTCTGTCTGTCTGTCTGTCTGTCTGTCTGTCTGTCTGTCTGTCTGTCTGTCTGTCTGTCTGTCTGTCTGTCTGTCTGTCTGTCTGTCTGTCTGTCTGTCTGTCTGTCTGTCTCTCTCTCTCTCTCTCTCTCTCTCTCTCTCTCTCTCTCTCTCTCTCTCTCTCTCTCTCTCTCTCTCTCTCTCTCTCTCTCTCTCTCTCTCTCTCTCTCTCTCTCTCTCTCTTTCATTTTCTTCCTTCGGTCTCTGGCCCTGTCTCTATGTCTCTCGATTTCTCTGTCTCTCACTCACTCTTTCTCTCTATCTCGCTCCCTCTCTCCCCACCACTCTATCTTTTTCCGTCTGTCTTTCTGTCTCTCTCTATTTGTCTATCTGTGTGTCTGGCCGTCTGTGTCCCTGTCTCTGTCCCTGTGTTTGTCTGTCTTTTTGTCTTTTTGTCTGTCTGTCTGTCTGTCTGTCTGTCTGTCTGTCTGTCTGTCTGTCTGTCTGTCTGTCTCTCTGTCTGTCTGTCTGTCTGTCTGTCTGTCTGTCTGTCTGTCTGTCTGTCTTTTTCTTCCACTCTTCCTCACCAATGAGCTTATTCCCATCTGTGTGCAACCCTGGTATAAAAAGCCGTGGAGGATACTCTTGGGAGTGGTGTTCAATGTGGGGGTTGACGGGGGGAACGCCGCCCCCTGCAAGATCCCGTCGCCAAACAGCAGAGATGGTTTTGTCGATGACATCGATTGTTTGAAACCGAAACCGGTTCCGCTATAAATCCACGATTTTAATGTCTCACTTCGAAGCAGTCACTATTGTGGCCACCCATTGAAAACTGTGTAATGACTCGCGATGGCAGACACACCTTAGTGTGTCAAGTCAACCAATGAAATTGTCTGTATGTATGACACTGTGTTCTAACTTCTATGTGAGTATGTATCATGGATGCATGTATAAATGGGTCTTAGCACTATTATAATATTTCTGAGCGCTTGTACGTAACGTAATAATATTAAGTCCACGTAATATGTAGAACATTGCAAGCAGATCGTTTCTACTCCTTCCCATCCATATAGAGTAAGGCTATGAAGTCGCTTGTGTCTGGTGTTTGTGGCCACACTGGTGTCTTGTTTAGTGAGACACTACTGCTGAGAGCGGTGGCCGGAAGTAGGGCGAGATAGACGGAGACGTTCTCTAAATCCATATGGTTGAAGTAAAAAGTGGAAGCTTCTCTGTTGGCAGCGACTGATGGAAGTGGAAGAGGGTGGGTACTGGGTGGAAGAGGGTGGGTGGAAGAGGGTGGGTACTGGGTGGAAGAGGGTGGGTACTGGGTGGAAGAGGGTGGGTGGATGAAGGTGGGATGGAGAAGTATATATAAGCTTACAATGTCATGTATGTATGCCGTGCAGTGGCTTCTCTCCATGTAACATTCATGTAAGTCATTGATCCGATAAGTAACACATGTCTATACCATCTTGTAGCCTATTAGGCCTATACCAGCCTCGAGTTTCTGTTGAAGGACACTTCAGACGGAAAACATCGGGAAACAACAAAAATTGATAGGCGAATTTGTACGAGTGTAATACCGGTAGTGTATGCATGATTGTGATTTTGTACTATATTATGTAATTATGTAGGCTATGTATACAGCCTATGTCTGTTGTGCTGTGCTGTGCGTATGTTAGAGAGAGAGACACACACACACACACACACACACACACACACACACACACACACACATAGACAGGGACAGAGACAGAGACTGCATAGACAGCAGGACAATGAAAGAGAGAAAGAGAGAAAGAGAGAGAGAGAGAGAGAGAGAGAGAGAGAGAGAGAGAGAGAGAGAGAGAGAGAGAGAGAGAGAGAGAGAGAGAGAGACACACACACACACACACACACACACACAGCAAGAGAGACAGAGAGACAGACAAAGAGTGCGTGTTGTGTGTGTCTGCGCGCGCACGTGTGTGTGTGCCTGTGTGTATGTGTGACACTGTGTGTGCGTGTGTAAGTAGGCCCTATATATACGTGCAGATGTGTTTCTGCATTGCGTGAACTGCGCTGCTCCTTCTTCACTCATCTTTCATCTTTCGCTTAAGTTTAGCCTACGTTCATGTGCAGCTCAGCATGATGTACGCAGCCATTACCAATAGCGCCTTTCAAGGAAGGTCTCTGAAGCAATTAAGCCTTGAGGCAGTCACGAGTATCATGAACTGCTAGCGACTTCGTTTGCTTAACCTCGGTCAATAATGGCTGGTGGCCAATGGATGATTGTATGTCCCCTCGCCGTCGCATCCTCCCATCGACAATAATGCAATGTAATTAGTAATTTCTATAGCGCCGCATTTGATTTCAGTGTACACAGTAACTACAGCCTACTCATAATTGCTCATGAGTTGGAACAGAAATATATCGACCCGAAATTCTGCCCGGGTGTGGGTTTCGAACCCGACTTCTTGATTGATAGCTGTAGCATGCTACTAGATGCTAGTCACTACACTATCGAACAACTCTCTATAGATACCTTCAAACATGGCAGGGGCTGTAATCCCTGTTTAGGACGAACGAAATACCAGGAAGGTCATAAATGAGCTAAAAGTCTAGGATATAGAGGGGAGGCCGGTATGGAAGGGAAGAGGATATAGATTGAGTCCGGTTGTTTAGTGAGGATAGAAGCCACTGCCTCTAAGTCCCTAAGTAGTGATACAGTCTCACGAACTGCCTGCGGGAGCGCATTCTGCAATAGGCCCCTATGTAATAAATCGTTTATAAGACTATCAGAAATCGCTTGGATAATTGCTTCTCTCTATGAGCCACCGCCATGAATTCTCCCAGATATCTTCTCGATTGCATTCTACGCAATTTCGAGAAGTGACAGAACAGAGATTCCGCAAAAAATAACAAAATAATAGCCATAGAGATTAGATTGTTCCGCTTATATCGGCTCTATGTATATAATCGACATGTAGCCTACATTGTACGATTGTAGCCTACAGTGTAGCCTACGTGTTTTCCGAATGAACTGGTTATTGAATAGTTAGCAGGTCATCCCAGCTAGATAAAGCTGTAGGATATGGATATAATAGGAAATAAATTTATGTACATGTACGAGGCGAATGGGTAAGAATAATCTCACTACAGCTCTAGTGCTACCATGCATGAGTTTGGCGGTATGGACAAAAACAAATTGAGAAAGTTGTGCTGACTTTAAAAAGAGTTCGATGTTATATCTTTATTTTTGCCGATTAAATATAATACGAGACGGCATTGGGCTGTAAAGAGTTTAGATTGTTCACGTGTGCAATGCAGTATAGCGCATTTCTTCAGCGAGCAGTTCTTGACTTCTAAATGGATTTGTGCAGCAGCTGTAGAGACATTCTGATCCTCCAACCGACACGTATTGTACGGCCGGTGTACTCATCACAAGTGAGTTGACCATGGGTTCTAATGGAGCAAATATCTCGAGAACCAGCTTCTGACCTGATGGAATTTTAACCCTCCACCTCCTAGTTGACAGTCGAGCTGGCTAACCACTTGATTCTCACGCCAAATTATACTAGGTCGGCAAAGGACGCCATTCAGAAATAACTTTATTATCCAGCAATAAGCAGGAGTATATATATATATATATATATATATATATATATTGTTTGTATGTTTGTATGTGCACTTGTTATAGCGCCCCTTCAAGCTCTCTCCACTCAGAGGCGCTCCCGATGCAGAGCGGACACTGCATCGGAGTTTCACGCCGAAGCGCTGAGCAATTGTGAGTGAAGGACTTGCCCAAGGTCCTTACGCAGTCAGGTGGATTCGAACCTCGGACCTTCCGGCTCCAAGGCAACGACGCCACCACTAGACCACCGCGCCCCACAACATATATATATATATATATCTTCACTTTTTATATAAATGAAGTATTTCTTATATCTGTGTAAATATATAAGTAGGCTATGTATATATGTTTATATACATGTATCTGCATATAGCCTATAAGTATGCAGAGATATATATATATATATAAGTATTTGAATATAGCTGTATATTTATGTTTGCTTGTGTGTAGGTCTAGTTTATATACATATTAATCCTCTTATATATATATATATATATATATATATATATATATATATATATATATATATTGAATGGATAGACATGCGTGCCATTGTATATATAAGAATGTATGCCAATAAGAAGTACATCTCAGAGCTGCTTAGAGCTAACATCCTTTGACGCTCGCTTAACCGGGTTTTTAGTTGGATCCGTATATAATATACTGTACAGTAGACCTACATGTATATATATATATCCACTGCAGCAGCAGCATAGCAA
This sequence comes from Lumbricus rubellus, assembly GCA_945859605.1. NCBI lineage: Eukaryota > Metazoa > Annelida > Clitellata > Crassiclitellata > Lumbricidae > Lumbricus > Lumbricus rubellus. The sequence goes on from OX243818.1 coordinate 4,455,671, forward strand.
TCGATGAAACCATAGCTCTCCCATCCAGTGGGTCATCACCCCCCACCTCGGTCGCCATCCAAATCTCGTTCCGGGCACGATCAGAGCGACCCCGAGAACCGGAAATTCTGCAGAGAGAGAGAGAGACAGAGAGACAGAGAGAGAGACAGAGATAGAGATAGAGATAGAGACAGAAACAGCGAGCGAGAGACACAGAGAGAAAGAGACAGAGATATAACTACATAGCCTACAGGGAGAGAGACAGACAGAGAGAAATAGAGGCGGATATTGTGATGTGGTTACCATTTAACAAACTCGGCTACAACTGTGGAGGACCAGTCCCAGGCATGGATAAAGGAGGAGGTCGATGCTAATCATCTGAGTCATGATACTGTGTCGTCAAACAGAAATTATAGGCCTAACCTCTAGCCATTTCCTAATCTCAATCTGCTTAATCTTATTCTCCCAAAGTGATATTATTCTTGTTGATCTTAATAAAAAATATTCTTTATATCAATATTCTTGAACACAATCTTCTTAATCTTAAGCTTCGTAATTTTAATCTTCTTAATCTTCTTAATCTCGATTTAATTAATTGTGCTTACGTGGAACAAGCGACAACTCCGGCGCCTATAATAAAGTAGAAAGAAAATTCTGACGGCGAATGGAATTAGGGGGACAACAACGTACGTAGAATGCACGGCCCACTTCTAACACGTGAAACCCCGATATCTCGGAACTCGTTTTGGTTTGCGACCAGTAATCAAACAATAGGTCACTTTGGTTTCCGCGATTGCGACTCTGTTTAATTGAGTGGAATGAAAGTCAAGGCAAGGCAAGTGAGAAAAGTCAAGGGAATGCGAGGAAATTGAAAGAATTGTAGGGCAATGAGAATAAAAAAAGCTGACATGTTAGGAAATGTAGAGCAAGGCAATCGAGGTAAATAAGGCAACTCAGAGAAGGAAAGTAAAGTAAGTCAAAGAAGGCAAGGCAAGAGAATTCAAGACAATTGAGGCAAAGTAAGAGCATACAAGGCGGCAAGACAAGGCAAGGAAGAAATTACTAAAGATGTCTAAGGCAACAGACGCAAAGCAGTGTAAGACAGAGAAGGCAGGCAAAGAAGGGCAAGACAATACAAGGCAATTGAGATAACAGAAGGCAAGAATGGGACATGCAGGACAATGAATTCTAAACAATATAGATCAATCCAGAGAAGGCAGAGGTGGCAATGCAAAGCAATGAAAGGCAAAGCGTGAAAGGCAGGTAAAACAAGTAGACTACGGGCAAGCCAAGACAGAGAAGGCAAAGACATAAAAAGCAGAGAAGGTTGAGAAGACAATTCAAGGCAAGACAGAGAAGCAATGAAATCAAGGAAAAGCCATAAAAAATCAGAGAATATAGAGAAGGCAAGGAATGAAATGCAAAGGCATAAAAAAGCAAGAGAGGATAGAGAAGACAATGCAAGGCAAGACAGAGAAGACAATGAATACAAGGCAAAGCGGAAACAGGCAGAGAAGACAGAGAAGACAGTGCAAGGCAAGGCAGAGAATGCAAGCAATTCAAGGCAATGGAAGAGGCAGAGAAGGCGAGTAGAACAAGGCAAGTCTAGGTAATTAAGCGGCAGAGAAGACAACAAAGACCTGCAGGCAAAGAAGCAGATTGTCGTCCGTGCAATTTCCGTGTCCGTCATGTTGTGGTGCTGCCACGATACAATGACAGTCCTGCGTAGATTAGCCTCAGCGCATACATAGCCTACAGTATACATGTACATACATACCCCGACTAGATAATTATGTACATGCATACATACCCCTATACTACAGCGCAGTCTCCATTAGACCTTTAGGCTGTTTCTAGGCACACTACTACGTGACAAGACTGCCACACGTTGCCTCGTCTCGATTAGTCTCGATTAGATGGCGAAAGACAGAATGGAAATTGCGTGAAATTGGATGCGTGACACACATCATCGTCGTCGTCGTCATCGTCGCCGCCGTCATCATCATTGTCGTCGTCGTCGTCATCAGCAGTGACGTTATCTGCGGCCGTAGTAATGGACTTCATCGTTAGTCGTTGTATCAAACGGGGTCAAGGTCATTGTCAAGATCCACTTTCTCACCATTGTTACCGCCATTCATTGTAGCATTATTACTGCAGTAGTAACCACCACCACCACCCCTCCTAATACTACTACTACCACCACCACCACCACCACCACCATGGTGCACCAATACTACTACTACTACAACCACCACTCCAATACTACTACTTCTGCTGCTGCTGCTGCTGCTACTACTACTACTACTACTACTACTACTACTACTACTACTACTACTACTACTACTACTACTACTACTACTACTACTACTACTACTACTACTACTACTAACTATTACTACTACTACTGTAACGGCCTGCCCCCACCTCGAAAGAAGCCCACGTGACCTCGGGTCCCACCCCTGGTAATGCTCTTCGGCCTCCCAAGTGGTAGGGGCCCGCCCTAGGATTTCGATCGAGGCGCCGCACTGTTGAAGGGGTTCTCTGCTGTCAGGTAAGACTACAGGTTCAACTAAGTAGGTAAGATCTACGGGATCCATTGATTTCCCTCTGGTAAAGTCGTAGTTTAGGGTTGGGTCTTCCACCTCAGGACGGGGATGTCTCTCATCGGTACCAGGATTGACTTCGGTCGAGTGGCGACATATGTCTGCGGTTCCCGGTCTGGGAACGACGGCTTCCTCGAATTGAAGACCGTCTGGGTTCAAATCCCCTTCAACAGGTTGTGTAAATCCCCAATCCTTAGATGTGGTCAACCCTTCCCTTCTCTTTTCCCTCATTACCTCACCTTCTTCTCGGGAAAGACTACCCCGGTGGTGTTGCTCTTGTAAGTGGCTTATCTCTTGACTAAGGCTCTTGAATTGGGACTCCTGTCGTTCCATGAACATCCCCAGGGTTTCTGAAACGGTTAGTAAGAGTTCCCCAACTTGTTTACCCTTTGCTTCTAATTCGTCAAGACGGTCAGGGGTTCCTCCCTTCTCCCCTTCAGTTATGCATTCCTCTAATTCCTCATCAGAGTGATCCTCAGACCTTATAGAAGTTTCCATTGTTCAGTTATTTATTAACGTCAGATTTAATTTATTTTATTTAAACAATTCAACTGAGTATAATGTACAAGCGTTGCTGACAATTAACATCGGTGATCGGGCCTAGATATTGTTCTTCAATAACTATGCAATATGTCTTCAAAGTCAGCAGAATCTCCGTAAATAATCAACAGGCGTGCACAACCTTAATTCTAGTAATCGTGTTTGATAATTAGCAGTCAGGTATAATGAATCACAATTCAGACGGTAGCTTTCAACCGTTATTCAATATCGACTTAGGTTTCAATTCTTATTATCAGTGAACATTTATTTCTAATTAATTAACTACACTTGGTTTCGGATTCTGTTATGGAGCAATTAGATTAGTTAATACTTTCCTGGAAATTTCCGTGCAATTTGGCCAACACTCGCATTCAAATATGAAAAGAAGATCGGAAGATTTCTTGTCCGAATATTGGAATATATGACAATAAAGATTCACACAGAATCAGCTGCAAACTGTCCCAAAACCAGTCGCTTAGTCAACGGTATATTCATATTCATGAAATCAGGCAATCAGCCACACATTCAGCATTTTTAGACCCAGAATATACAGAATTTCTGATCTTCCCGAGCCGAGCTCTCACTCCGATGAAAACTTCTAGTCAACTGCGCATTTCGGCGTTGGAAGCGGTCACGTGGTCCGGATCGACCAATCAAAGGCTGACACGCAAAAGCGACAGTCGGACGCAAACCTCGGCCTCTGATAGGACGGACAATCTACTGCGATTGGTTACCACAAAAAGATTCAGAAGCCTCGACAGAAGCCTCGAACAGAAGTACCCTCCCGTCGTCATGACGACCTTCGCAAAAATATACCATCTATGTGATGATCTATAAATAGCACCATGATATCTAATAAAATAATTTGGTAAGTAAGTAAAAGCGGCCTTACAAGGACGTTAAATTGTAGCGGCCTCATAGGACGTTACACTACTACTACTACTACTACTACTACTACTACTACTACTACTACTACTACTACTACTACTACTACTACTACTACTACTACTACTACTATACTGCTACCAATACTACTACCAATACTACCACTGCTACCATTACTACACTAGTACCACTATTACTCCCACTACTACTGCCACTACCACCGCCACCACTACCACTATCACCACCACCACCATCACCACCACCACTACTACTGCTAATACCACCACCAGGTAACTACTGTAACAGTCCTGCTGTTGCTGCTGTTGCTACCAATACTACTTCTGCTGCTTCTAACACTGCTACTGCTGCTGCTGCTTCTGTTGCTGCTACTACTAAGTCTTCTACTAGGTCTACTGTCCTCCACCTCTACCACTACTAATATGTTGTTTTTTTACCATAGGGTGTGACGACCCAAGAGCTGTACGTATTGAATCCGCCTCTAGAAACCCTAGTAACTGTTATAATGATTCATAATATGCATCATAGAACTTTATATATAGGCTATGAAGATTGAAGTCTATGCGGGTCATTTTACAAGCTCTATCGTATACGCATTAAGTCAAGTCTTTATTGTGGGGGTAAATCAGCCCCCGGGGCGCAGGTTGTGGCGGATTAGTGGCCGCATAAGAGTAAAATAAACTAAGCGTAGTTTATGCTGCCTAATAAAAGCGCTGAGGCAGACGGAAGCCGCGGGAAAACAAAGCGCTTACAGAGGCATAGCTGACAGCTCCGCCTGTCTATCTGTCTGTCTGTGTCTGTCTGTGTCTGTCCGTCTGTCTGCCTGTGCATGTCTGTCTGCCTGTGCACGTCTGTCTGTCTCTTTGTCTGTGTGTATGTCTGTGTGTCTGTGTGTGTCCGTCTGTGTGTGTGTCTGCCTGTGTGTTGTGTGTGTGTGTGTGTGTGTGTGTGTGTGTGTGTGTGTGTGTGTGTGTGTGTGTGTGTGTGTGTGTGTGTGTGTGTGTGTGTGTGTGTGTGTGTGTGTGTGTGTGTGTGTGTGTGTGTGTGTGTGTGTGTGTGTGTGTGTGTGTGTGTGTGTGTGTGTGTGTGTGTGTGTGTGTGTGTGTGTGTGTGTGTGTGTGTGTGTCTGTCTGTCATAAACAATCGCCGCCAAGATTGTCGCCAAAATGGTCTCATTCCTTTAGAAAAAAAACCGGCATGATAGGCTACAACCAACGCTCTATTTATTTATTATCGCCGATTGCGAGAGTTTTGATGGAGATTCTAACATTAATCATTAGAGTTCCAGGAACTGAAAAGTTTACGACTCACAAGAGTCGCATAATACTAAATTAAATTTAAATAATAGGCCTACATTCGCGCACGATACGATCCAGTTATAGTATACATTGTAATTGTAAATAAATAGGCTATAAGATATAGGCTATAGGCCATTCTTACATGTAAGGAGATTCATGGGCGGAGTTTATCAGGGTCTAGGGGGAGCTAAGCCCCCCCCCCCCCCCCCGAGAAGACCCAGATTCAGCTTTTTTACCATGAAAATGATATCTTCTTCCGGGCTTAGCCTCCCTAAGAAGGCATTAGCCCCTCCAAGAACGGAAACCAAACTCCGCCCATGAGGAGATTCGTAATCGTAGTAAAACATTTATATAGTGCCACTCGTAATAAAGGCGCTCCTGACCGGGGCCAGTTGATTCGCTACTTCAATTAAGCCTGCATCCAGTAGCCTAGACCTGCACGACTCAATTAGGATGCTTTTAATAAATGTAAAAACAAGAAAATCAAACGAGAAAATCCCCGACCCTTCAATACACATAGGCCTATATAGGCTATTAACTAGGCTAACTGAGCTCTTCATCTCTAGCCTAAGTCTCTCTCACCTCTTATATGCTCCTGTCCGCAATTTTGGTGTTACTTTGATCCACATCTCTTCTTCTTTAACCACATCTCTAACCTATCGCTCTCCTAGTTGCTTCTTGCACATCCATGACCTCCGCCGCATATCGGACCGACCTATGCATAATTTTGAAACCCCTTTCTTTTCGACCAGTGCTCTCTCAACTGAGCTACGGACCCACAGACAATCTGTACTTTGCAAATATAGTTATTTATCAGTCTGCATGTTGATGATGATGCCAGAGGCAACGACAGCAGCTTCCTCCATTCCTCTCTGTCCTGCGCCCGTCTGGCACAGTCCACAGATGATAGTCCGGTCCAGTCACACACATCATCCATCCAGCGCCTCCTTGGTCTTCATACATAAGTCTGCATACATATTAAGTCCAATAATATTAATTGATTGTGTTTTGTGTTTCTATTTAGACACGAAGTAAAATTTAGATACTCTGATTATCGTCCAAACACTTTTTTTAAAACGAGATGGAGTTTTAGCTCTGTCACATATAATTGTCGCAATGCAACACGAGAGTGGGTTGGTTATTGTTTCGCTAAGCGTGATTGGCCAATGTAATGTTATGCATACAAAGCCCCGCCTTTGGAATTCACCAGCAATTCCAGCTGCAGATTGCGTATATTTATATTTATAAATAGCCTTGCATGTGTGAATGTATGTTTGTATGTATGTATGTTTGTATGTATGTATGTTTGCATACATGAATGTATTCAGAATTTCAGTTCCCTCGATGTTTTGGGAATAAAATGTGCAAAACGATAGTGAAAACAATTACGTAAATTATTATATAAGATGCTTTGCACTTTTCCGATTTCTTAAAGATGGCTGATAATACAGACGAGGATGATATGTCATTACGGCTGACAGGTGATTTCTTTATGATTGTTCAGAAATTTTGTCGTTTTGACTGAAGGTTTAGAAAATGTCCGCCGTGGTTATGGAAATTACTGTAGACAAGTATGTGCACGGTCTCTATGCGTTTTATTATTGCCATTTGGAAAGGGTTTCGAAACTAAATTTGTATGAGTAAAAGATTGCTTGAAAAGTAAGCAAGTAAGTAAGAATATTCTTTAATAGACCACCAACAAACGCAAAGTAGTTTACAGAGGCAATAAATTATAGAAAAACATTTATGCAAAGTTATACAACATTCGCATAATAAAACTTCTTATGCAAAGCTATCTGTTCAGTTAGTAATTAAGTTTAATTAAGATTACTGCATAACTTGTAAATGTTAATCGCAGTGCGTCTTGCAGGCGTTTAATTAAAGAAAAGATTAATTTATTATATTATTATGTACGGTAGTCGATGGTGGCGATTTGAATCGCTCCTCAGTTTCGCAGCGTGGACCGTACGGCCAACGCGCTGCACAACCATTGTTGAGCGATGCGTCAACTATGTCAACGATGTCTCCAAGCATTTCTGACGTGTCCAGCCGAACCATCGTTATTGAAGGTGTTTCAAAATCAAACGAAGAGAGCTTAGAGGATCGTCTGGAAAGCAAGAAGAAAGGCGGAGGTCGTTTGGAGTCATTTGAACGAGATCGTCTGGACCCTCGGAACATGGTGGCGGTGTTTGCTCACAGTGCAGGTTCGACATTGCTTTGTCTCAAAGTCTCAGTAATTGTAGTTTTTATTGAATGCTTATATTATGTGGCTGTCCACACCGAAATCTGTGTTACGTCGGAAATTACGCGTTGGTCAGAGAAACTTATGGAATTTATGGTATGTTTGTAATTTTTTATGAATCTTGGATGCTGTTTTAAAAATCACTGTTTATGCTGTTTGTTGTGCAATTGATTTTTATTGAAAAGTAATAATTGTCCAACTGACAATTTAGATTGAAAGCCACAATTACATTGCCCTAATTCATTACATTGCATTGTCGTAATTCATGACATTTCACTGTCCTAATTCACAATGTTACATTGCCCTAATTCACGACATTACATTACCGTTATTCAAGAGATTACATTTCCGCTATTGCTGTACTTTGCAGTTGCAGAGAATATGTTGCGTTTGGGAAGTGTGACAATCGGTGATGTGACGATGAAGCTGACTTCTCCAACGAGTATGCAGCTCATTTCACCAACAGGTAAGACTGTTTGCTTGTGCAACTATAATAATTATAATCTGCCATTTCTGATTTGATTTTACGAATTGCAAGAGTTATTATGCGTTCTCACGGTAACCTGAGTTGCGGTAGCTTTGTACATTGGAATTGCTGTGTGATACATGTAGTAATCTAGCCTAATCTGACCTTCACACAATTCCGAGCCGCCCAGTATACTGTAACACTCGCTATATTCTTTGCATTGTATCTTTTTTGCCCTATCATAATCGTTTATCAGTTTCACCATCAACAGCAGGTTATCAACATCACTATCATTATATTTATAAATGATAATAATAATAAGAAGAATTACAATGATTATTATGGTAATTAATAACTTCTAAGGCTTCAGCAACTAATGCAGTTTTTCGTTGATTGTTAACCCCAGGAAAATGAGTTTTAAATTGAGTTTCTAGAAGTAAATTCATGAGTACAATGTACATATGTTTTTGACATTGACACAGTTGTTTTATTGACTTATTAGCAAAACTGCATAGAACATGTCTTTAGGATGCTACATTCATTTTAACTATTTGTACCAGACATCTATCTACTCAAAAGCACGAGCATTTGACTAATAAAATTTCTTATTTACCTCATTCCTAATCATAATTTCAAGCACTTTTTAACTGTTTTTTAAAGCTTGAGCATTTGGCTGATAAAGTTTGTTACTTACCTCATTCGTAATAATAATTTCAATCACTTCTCAACACTTTTATCTTTGCATACAGGGAGCCAGAGTGGTTTTGATCGTTTACGTGACATCCGTCCAGTGTCACGAAACATTTCTGTGACGAGTCTAATGAGTGAACCTCCCTCTGTTGATGTGAGCGTCAGTGATGAAAGCATGAGAACGGTTGTCATCAGAGATGTTCCTGACAAGTACAAATCGTCGTTGAATGATTTCTTATGTAATCCGAAGAATGGTGGAGGTCGTTTGGTGTCCTTTGATCGAGATCAATCGAATTCAAAGAATATCGTCGCTGTCTTTGCACATCAAAAAGGTTTCGTAAAATTCTCTTTAGTTTGCATACATATATATATTTGCATGTGTGCATATATATATATATTTGCATGTGTGCATACATTCAGTTTCAGTTTATTCGATATATAATCACAAATCAGAGCAATGCGGCAAACAGGATCAGTGAAAATAAAGTAAGCTGGTTACACACAGGAACCTAACTGGGTCTGGACCCGCTATCCAGGGCCTCTGTGTAGAGTAGGACGCAAGATGATGGCATACCAAAGCAATGCTTTTTTATTTCTCCATTTTTATAGTGCCCCTTCAAGCTCTCTATTCAGATTCGCTCCTGACCACAGCGCAGACACTGGTTTAACACCACAGTGCATGAGCAATTGCAAGTGAAGAACTTGCTCAAGGTCCCTATGCAGTGACTTCAGGGTGGATTCGAACCTGGAACCCTCTGGCTTCAAGGCACCGAAAGAACCACTGCACCACCGAGCCCCACAATATAAGACAAGCAACAACGTCACTACAACCATTCAGAAACAAAATTCTTAACTAATGACTTAACCCGGGGCTATGTAAAACAACTGAGCAGAAACCATATCCAAATAATTTGTATGATGCATACATTCAGAAACATACAAAAGCTTTAAAATAACATACCAACATGTTGCATATTTGTTACAGTGGCTGAGAACATATTGAGCTTGGGAGTTATTGAGATAATCGATGTCAAAATGGCGGTCAGTCGACCTGGGTCTTCATCCTCCGATGACAATCAAGGTTGGTATCCTAAGAAAACTTACATGGTTTAGACTTGCACTGTAGACACCTCAATTGCCAAATTGCCATGTTGAGAGTAGAAGGGAATGTTCTTTACTGGAAAGCAAATTGCGAGCTGCTTTTTGATGTAGGGTACATAGTTTGCCAGAGTATGGGCTGTGTCAGGGTTTTGCCAGATTTGTTTAAAGAAATGAACCTACAATTCTGGATACAGATGCCCCTATTTCCAAACTTTAGCTTCAAGATAAAAAATTTGAAAATCGTGGCATTTCCTACAATTGAAAATCGTAGCATTTCTGCAGTTTCTCTCCTAGATCTTGTGTCAAAGACACAGTTTAACCCTTTAAAGCTGGAGGGTATAAGATTTCCCATACCATTTACTACCATCTCGGCATTAAAGGGTTAATTGTCAGCTGAACTCTTCATTACGTTGAAAATCGTAACATTCTGCAGTTTCTCTCCTAGATCATGTGTCGGATACAATCAAGGTTTTCAACATACCTCCACAAGTCACTGAAAATATGCTGAGTCTGTATTTCACGATCAAGAGGCGTTCTGGTGGAGGTCCGATAAGAGAGATCCAGATGAAACCAGACAGACAACAAGCTAAAATTGTATTTGAAAACGCCAGTGGTAAGTAGCAGTTATAAGTTTCGAAAGCTCCAAATATCCAAAATGTCATTTTAAAGTTAGGTGCATGATGACAGTTTTTCGCGAGTGCCTGGTCAAGTCAGATATTTCTTGACATGGTTAAACTTACTTGAAGATACGTATAGATGTTTTTTCTATTGGAGAGAATTTTTAATAAAACTAAGACAACTGACTAGAGAGACTATGTGGGTTATCTAGAAGTAGGTCCTTGTTTTCAATTTTGCTTCAGACTTTATTGTACTTTTAGTTGTACGACTGTACGTTTTTATCCTTCATGTTTTGCTGGCTTAGGAAGTTATTGAACTTTTGAGATGTTATTCTTAGAAATTGAATTTAAAACTTAAATATTTTTTAATCGTACTGTATGTTAATATGTAGCTGAAGTTTTAGTTGTAGCCATATTGCACTTTAAGTTGGGGCTCGTTACAGAACTAAGTTATAACTTTAAGTTGCCGTCGCTATCATAAGTTGTTATTAAGTTTACATTCGATCTTAAGTGGTATTGTTGCAATTATTTTAAATTATTTTGCTAATTGACATGATATTTGTTGTAACGACACTTAGCATTATACTACAGGCTAGCACAGTCTGAGTATATTTGTGAAGAGGCATTGTATAAATTTTAAGAGGGATTGATCATTGAATTAATCAAGAGTTCTAATTCTAAATGAATGCAATTTTTAGACGCTGTTGAAGTTTCCAAGCGAGGGACGCACCAGTTATCAGGTGCTGTCCTCGACGTGCTGCTCCTCGAGTCAGTGCCTGCTGCCGAAGGGAGTGGCAGTGGTCGAGCCATCCGTGTGTCTGGAATTGACAGGTACAAGTTGAGTCAGGAGGTACTCACCATGTACTTCGAAAACGCAGGAAACGACGCCGACGTCACGGACTTCAATTTCCTCGACCGAGATGTCGCCGTGATAACCTTTGCAACGCCGGAAGGTATTCGACAAAACAAAACGTTGCTTCTTATTAAGTAATCACAGTCACCGGGATGTGAAAAAGAAGCATTTGTTATATCTGATCTATAAAACATCATTTCATAAATATTTCAAGTCTTTTGTCGTGGCTGAGAGCGGACCAGAGTAGATTTGGTGTAGAAGTGCTATATAACTATGACCTTGAGTCTACTCTTTTGGGCAACCCTCTGACCAGACACAGCGCTTGTGAATAACTTGGTGCCATTACACTTGGCTTTCGAGTGTAAGTAAGTAAGTAAGTAAGAATATTCTTTATTTGACCACAAGCAAACGCACAGTAGTTTAAGAGGGAAAAAAATAACAATAGAAAACATTTATGCAAGGTTATACAACATTCGCATAATAAAACTTCTTTTGGCAAAAGAATCAACTCTTGGAAGAGTTAGATTATGTGGCCCATTATGTGGTACTTTATAAATTTGGAAATTGCTATTATGGTAAGTCCATAGAATGAATGAATAGATGGATGAATTAATGAATGAACGAATGAATGATTATGTGATGTGGTTTACAATGAGATATTTTAGTTGGTGCATTCAGCTCAGGTGATCTAACAGATGAACTACTTAGATAGAATCTGCAGTTTATTGTTGTTTATATGCTGATCTCTACGGTATTTAATCGAATATGTGAAACGTGTGTTGTCCCAAATGTTGCAGAATTCTAACACTGTAAATTTGTTGTTGCAGCGGTGCAGCACGTGTTGTCAAAAAGGAAACACGTGTTGGAAAACATTCAACTCCACGTGGAAGCCATGACTCCGAGTTCTCCACCGCCTGTGTATGCTTGTGAAACGGAGAGAAATAGGTTGATCGTGAAGGGCTTGCCCTTTGGAATCACCCTGGTAAAGCTGAGCGAATTCGTGGAGCACGAGGCTGGATGTGGAGTGACTGGATGGGTGCTTGGATCGAAGAAAGACTCCGCTATGCTGGAGTTTGACGGAGAACCAGGTTGGAAAATCTCCATGTTAACTACACTGGCTGATAACTTAATGTAATGTATAATTTTTCCACCTATTTTTAGGTTGTCTAAAAACATTGATTTCAGGACCTGTCCAATTTTTCAGCTTATTCTAGCTTTTTTAGGCTTTGTGCATGTTCCCGTTTTCCCACCTATGTCGCCATTTATGGACTTTGTGTTTAGATTACATCATATAATCTAAAATATGTTGTATATATCAGATATTACCATCAATGTATAATAACTGATAAATTACTGATGTAAATAGGGAACCCTGTTTTGCGGAACCATATGTTCCTTTGGATTTACCTATTGACAACCTGCACACAAATTTCTAAACTGTGAGCTTGTATTACTTTGTGGTGGTGGTCAATAAAGTTGATTGATTGATTGATTGATTGATTGATTGATATTTACCACTTCTTTCAGACTATGCTGCGCTGCGGAGACTTGCGAACTCAGTACCGTTCAGCGGACGAATGGTTAGAATACAGAAAGTTCCACTTGCGACTTGGGTGCAAGTCGATGGTCTGTCAAAGGAAGATTCTGACAAAAGCATTGCATCGCATTTTGAAGAGAAATGCGGTGTAAAAAGGGGCGCAATTCAGTTTCATAGACAGACCGAGACAAGCGGGCTGGTCAGGTTTCCACAGCATTCAGGTTATTTTAAGTTATATCATGCTATCCATTAGATCTAAGCTAAACTAGAAACTTCCATAGTGAGATACAGTTGTTACAAGTAAAATCACGTTGTTCATTTAATCTAATCTAGAAACTTTTATAGTGTCATACAGTGACTGATTTATACTAGAGCACATTTTAATGTGTGGAGGAGTCAGCAGACAGTTACTTTGCACATCGACTTTGAGCGGGTAGCTTTTGATCTACCACGCTCAGTCCCATTTGATTGATTTGTTGTTATATTGTGGTATTTAATAAATACAGAAATGATATAGCGCCTTTTGCTGTGGTGTTCAAAGCATCTATGCACATTGGCAATGTTAATTAGAATATAATCTAATATGATGGGATGTAGATATTTCTGAGTTGATGACAATATTCTTCTTTATTTATTCAAACTGACAAAGTACGCTGCTCCTTTATGTCACTCACTCTCTGTAACATTTTATAAGCACTTGAAAAACTGTTCCATTTGGCCATGCTCGGGTTTGGAGTACCTCTGAATAGCTTCCTTGAAGAGTTGCCATAAGAATACTTGAATGAATGAATTATACTTATATAAAAGAGTGAAAATAATTATATTCTACCTTTCCTATCTGGCATCGAGTATCGTGTCTGACCTTATCCTGATCTGATTCAGAGAGTTATGATTTATAGTTACAATACAATGCAACTGTTGTTGATGTTCCTTTCTGTGTAGCCGTGGTAACAGTGATCTCAAGACATCACGTCTTAAAAGGCCACACCCTGACACTGAGTATGTTCAGCAAAGAACTTGGATGCGTGCTGCCGGAGAAAGTATCCAAGGACCCACCAGACAACTGGATCCCAAAAGTGGCGGAGGTTGTAGGCAGTCCGGAACAGATGGACTACATCCAGCGCAACTTGCAGATCCGAGAACGCGTGCAGCGATCCATCGAAGAAGTGAACTGTGACATCGCGTGGCCTTCCGATGTCGACGGTGTCGTCAAGTTGAGACAGATTTCAAGAGGCGAGTCGGATGATCAGGATTGGACGGATCTATGCACTGGAGCATTCACCAGCGTTTTAAGTGATATCGTTACGCGGAAACTGGCAGCAGCACCCGAAGTTTGGCAACGATTGAAGGACCAAATCGTGGGGCAAACTGGTGAAGTGGACGTGAAATACGATGTTGGGAGCTCCGAAATGGTTTTCATGGGATTCAGGGACGTTGTTTGGGCATTGGAGAAAAAGATGAAGGCACTGAAGGATGAGGTTGAGAAGCAGCTGAAGCGGGAAGAAGAGAGGAAGAGAAGAAAGAAGGAAGTCTTAACGACGCTTAGACCGCCCCAGATCAGGTATTTCCAGGAGTGCGGGGTCGCGGATGAGGTCACGAAGCGGTTCGTGGATCTGAGCTTGAGGGTGGATAAAGATGGAGTTCAGCTGGAGGCGGCAGAGGAGATTCTGACAGACGTCAAGTTATTCATCTACGACAGCATTAACACGATCGAGTCGAGATTCGTAGATCTATCGCAGGATTTGACAGAGTTGATCAGCGCCGAACCAACGAAAACGTACGTCAACGATTACCTAAAGGACAATGGAATCCGGGCGATTATCGAGGAACCGCCGCATGGGAAGAGCGGCGTAACCGTTCATGCGATTGGCCGCGAGGAAATTCTGAAGGCTGTGGCATTTCTGACGACAGACTTTGTCAGCGTGCCTCTCGAATTGAATGACGCCGCCAAACATGCTATGCAGTCACCGGACTGGGGAGTGTTAGTGGAAAGCTTCAAGCGGGACTACAAGTTTTTCAGTCTTCGTTTGAGCGACGACGCTCTTGTTGTTTCCAGTCGGAAAGACGTTGTCGACGGGATCTCAGGAAAGATACGCGAAGTCTTCAAGAAGCACGTCACCGTTGAGCATTTCGTGAGCATGAAATCGTCGAACGTGCAACTCATCGAAACGTTTAAAAAGTCGGATATCGAGACGCTGGATAAAAAATTGAATGCAAGTGCGATGGGAGGGAAGCTGAAGCAGGTCTTGACACCCGGAGACACTTCCGGATTTGCTCTGAAGGGGAATACTGATGAGGTGGAAGCAGCCAAGAAGCAGCTGGAGGTGATGGTTAGGAGTGCCACGGAAGCAAAGCGGGAGATTACCCGTCCCGGAGTTTTCAGCCTTACCGAGACGCCCGAATGGAAAGAGTTTTTGGATACAACGCAGCAGAATCACTTGGTCATGTTAAAGACGACGGTCACCAATACGTATGTTCCCTCAGGTTCCTCCAATGTTAAATGCGGACCTAGGCATGAGATGGTTGTAAATGGACACAGCATTGAAGTCGTGCTTGGAGATATCACCGACATTCAGCCAGGAGGGGCACTGATTAACCCCACAAACCCTCGCCTGGAACTGTCACGTGGATTGGGAGCAGAGATTGTCAAGATTGGTAAGTTGAATTGCTGCAAGTTTGGTGACCAGTTTGATTAGAATAGAAAATTCTGAATATGTGTTATGATACAGCCAAATAAGTAAGTAAGTAGATACTTTGTGATACGACCAATTAAGTAAGTAATTATATACCTTTCTAATTGACCAGCTAATTAAGTATGTAAGTAAGAATGGTTTGTATTAGACTATGAGCAAATGTACGGTACAGTAGTTAAAAATGGGGAAAATGTTCAATTCTACTTACCCATCGTACAGTAGTACCGTAAATACTAAAAATATTTATGCAGTCATACAACATTCACATAATAAAACTTCTTTTGGCAAAAGCATCAACACGAGGTAGAGTTGGATCATGTGGCCGGTCGAGTATAATTGTATGCAGTGACCTTATGGGGAGGGAGAGAGTTTTTCACACTTTACATATTATGCTTTAGCATAAATCAAATTAATCAGAATTTAATCGATTTATCGTGGCCAGAATCAATTTTAATCGTACCATCCCTAATCCAAAACATATGACTTCATCTGTGGATGAACATTAAGTTATTTCAACCATTTAATTTTCCAGGTGGTGAAACGATTCAGGAGCAGTGCGTCAACCACATAAAGAACTCTGGAGATCTCCCGCCCGGCAGCATCTTCATCTCAGGAGCCGGTCAGATGCTCTGTGACATCATCATTCACGTCGTTGAACCGACAACCTTTGACGACCAAGCCGTTAATGTTTACCAGTCGGTGATAAAGACCGCCCTGGAGGCAGCGTTGGCCAGACAATCAAAGTTTGTCGCTTTTCCGATTAGCTTTGGTGCCGCCTTCAAGAGGGAACTGCTGTTCGCCGCAGTGAAAGAATTCTTTGAGAAAGCTGAATCTGCTGCGTTGAAATCCGTGCAATTCGTTGACGATGATGTGGATCAGGTGAAGAAGATCGAGGAACAGTTGAAGAACTTTGAAATTTCACTGACTTCCACTGGTAATCTAATCTTAATCATATTCTGAGAACCTTCTGCTGGTATATTAGTCTTCTTCTGGTGTATTAATCATGAAGAATCGGTTGGCCCAGTGGTCTGGAATGGCCTTTCTTTAGAGCAGCGCATAACACACCCTGGGACTCTGCCAAAATCCTTCCTCACTAAACTTAGAACTACTTTTTGCGCACACCGGAGTCGGGAGCGCCTCTGAGTAAGTTTCGGAATGAATGAGTGAATTGATTAATCTAATCTTAATCATAGTGAACGCCTTCTGGTGGTAGTATAATCTAATCGTAATTTATTCAGAGACTCATCCACTGGTAATCTTGTCTTGATCCTATTCAGAATTTCCGCTTGTAATCTAATCTTAAGCATTGTACGTAGGTGCTACATAAGTTACTATACTGATTCCAATTATATGCATTGTTATTCTCTGGGTTTTTCCAGCTGTTCCAGGGTCTCCTCCCGCGTCTGCTCCTCATCCACCCTCTCCATCTTCTCCTACTGAACTAACGCACACGACTCCAGAAGGAATCAGCGTGAAATTCTTCAAAGGGACAATTTGTGCTCTTAAGGTAGATGTGCAAGAAGTATTTTGTTTTATTTCTTTTACTGATTTACATATTAATCCTTTATTCCCTGCCAGGTAAATATGAACTTTTTTTGGTGAAGTCTGGAGCATTGTACCAGTAGCAAACTTCTTATAAAACGAGTGCAGGAACTATAACATCAAAAGATGAGAGACAAACAGCAGAGACCTGAACTATACCATCAAAAGATCAAATTTCTAGAAGATGTAACCATGAGAGAGAGAGAGAGAGACAGACAGACAGACACAGACAGACACAGACAGACAGAGACAGAGAAAGATAGGCAGACAGACAGACAGAGAGGAAGGGGACACATGTTGACAAAATCAGAGTGGTGGTCAGAGAAACAGAGATAGAGATACAACAAAGACAGAGAGGCATGAGCAGAGAGAGAGAGAGAGAGAGAGACATGTAGACAGACAAAGACAGCAGCAACAGGCCTGTAAAACTACATGTAGTTCAGGTGGTCATAGGAACAACAACTATGATCAGTAGTAGTTGCAGTTTAACATCACTACATCAACTATGATCAGTAGTAGTTGCAGTTTAACATCACTGTGTGATAACAAAAGATCATTAGCGACGCCCTCCTCCTTTATCCAGGCTTTGGACTGGCACTGGCAGAGTTAACAACTATGATCACTGATAAAATTATATAATTACCTTTCAAATGAATTCTCTATTATCTGTAGGTTGACGTGATGGTAAATTCGACAGCCAAGAACTTGGTCCTTAGCAGCGGTGGCGTCTCCAAGGCGATCCTTGCCGGCGCTGGACCAGAAATCCAGGCGGAATGTCAGCAGAAGTCTCCCAACGGTCTGTCGCAGTTTGGAGAAATTGTGGCGACAAAGGCTTACAAACTGTCGTGCAAAGCGGTCTACCATGGAGCGGCTGTTCAATGGGATAACGGCGCAGGGCCTGCGGAAAAGGTATCTGCTCCACTTTATTCTAATCATATTAACAATAATAATAAATAATGACAATAATAATAATGACAATAATAATAATAATCAAAGAATCTCGGTAGCATTCCAACTGGGGAACGCCATCTGCTTCTCTTCCGCATTGCCTTTGTAACAATGCTGTATTACCCAACTGTTGTATAATTATAATAATAATTATTATAATAATAAATGATTTTAGTAGTAAATGATGATATTAAATAATAATGATAATAAATAATTATAATGATAATAATAATAATAAATGATAATTAAATATTAATAATGAATAATGTTAAATTTAATATGATTCTGGACATTTTATTTTCTTATTTTATAACAGTTGTTAATATTCAAGTCCCTAAAGATTTCTGTATACCTTGGGGTATTAAGAAAATGTATCATAACTAAGGTACCGGTAATGGTTAAATTAAAAGTTGCTCGAGTCATTTTCTTTAGTGTTGTCAGGACTGGGAGAGCTACTATTTAGGTTCTTGAAGAGACGCTATATAAAAGCTATATAAATGCTGAATGTGAATGAATGACAATAATAACATAACTCATAAGATTATTTCAGTTTTCTTAACCTCAACATTTTTGTGCTTAGAAGAACAGCTTGAAGATTTGAAGCAGAAACACAGTAAATAATAATAGTAAAGAAATAAATAGTAAATAGAACAATGATAAATTAACGAAAGACTTTCATTTCCACCCAACTTTTCTATAACGTTGCACTAAAAATAATATCAGAAATAATTTCAAAATATGAACTGCTTTGACTGTTGTAGGTGCTGCGGACATTTACTTCGAACGCACTGAACATGGCGCATCGTCAGAACATGAAATCGATTGCAATACCAGCGATTGGAAGCGGCACACTCAAAGTTCCACATGACGTAGTCACCAACGTGTTGATGGACGAGATCTTCAAGTTCAGCAAAACTAATCGAGGTAACTTTTGCTGTTATGGATTATAACTCTTTCTGTCTGTTTTTCTGTCTCTCTGTCTATTTTTTTCACTTTCTGTCCATCTCTCTTTCTCACTCTGTCACTATTTGAATATCTGTCTGTATTACTCTCTCTCTCTCTTTCATGTTTGTGTTCTCCTTTCTGTTTCTCTGTATGTCTCTATCTGTTTTTCTGTCTCTCTGTCTCTCTCTCATTTCTCGCTCATTTTTTCTCTCCAAATGTTCTCTGTCACTTCTTTCTCGATTTCTCAATTTCTCTCTTTATTTCTCTGTCTTTCTGTCTATCTCTCTCTTCTCTGCATGTCTCACTCTCTCACACTGTCTCTTGCTATCTCTTTCTGTTTCTCTGTCCATCTTTAGTTTGCACTGTCAAGCTTTTCTTGTTTATCCACTGTAGTCTCTGTTATGTGCATATTACCTCGATGGTCATAGGGTTTACTGTGCATTATTTCTTCACTAGGAACACCGTTGCAAACTGTCTACACAGTGGCCTATGAACAGAATCTGCCAAGTGTAGCCGTAAGTCATAATCACATTTGTTTTTGTTTTTCCCTTTCTGCTCAATATCAATTTAGTGTATATATACAAAACACTTTACTAGTAAAGTTTTCCTATTTTTTCATGATTCAACTTGTTTGTTTTTACACTGCTATGGATGGTGCTATCATGTAATTAAGATGAAGATATAGTTTAATAATTTTTTGCTTTGATAATAAATATTTCCTATTCTGTGTACTAATATTATAGCGTACAGACAGATATAGATAAATAAACAGAGACAGAGAAAGAGAGAGAGAGAAAAAAAAGATGGACATGGAGACCATTATAGAGATTATGATAATGATAAAAATTATAATTAATAATAATTATTAATAATATTGATTTGCTGTTGCAGGCTTTTGAAAAGAAGTTTATGAGCCTTCAGCCTGTGCCAAGCACAACTCCGATAAAAAGACCGGGTAAGCTAGCAACTTTGCGCTCTGGATGTGATTAACTCGGCCCTTTTGGGGCACACATGGGCCCCACTCCAAACAGCAACCATATGTAGTCAGCTGTATGAATTCCATCTATGTTTGTGGGCATTCGGGCTGCAGCTCTGCCTCCTTATGTTTGTAACTCCCCCAGCGAGACTGTCTTTCGCTCTAAACTGAAAACTTTCCTCTTTGAGTCTACCTTTAGATAGTTTTAATTTCCACCGAACTTCAATGTGCACTTCTGAGCTTTGTAAGAAGGGCATTATCAAATTTCAGTTGTATTGTATTATATAGCAGTAGTAGTGTGGGCATTAATGGTAGCAGCAACTTTTTGTGGTTTGAAATAAGTTTAAGGATCGACAATTATCGGCAGTGTAATTTTGAACACTTAACCAACACAATGCAGATAAATGACCAGGGTGAGAAAATTGCCAGGAGTTCGGGAGGGTTCAGCCCTTTATGTTAGTCTTCCTAGGACTCCACAGTAAGGTCATCTTTGTACACCTCAAATCCATACATGTGGATCAAGGTTTTCCCCTTCCCCCACCCTTTATTTCTCTACAACTCTCATACCTTCACGTTTGGATCCTTATTGGTTACTAGCTGGGGTACCCGGCGTTGCCCGGGAAATTTAGGATTCGACCCGCTACGGCAACAACCCAACCACACGACACCTCCACTCCACCTCCACCTCAAACCCCACCCCGTACACCCACCCCCTCCATCCGCCCCGGGTTCACTCCTCCACGCCACCCCCACCCCATCATCACCACACCTCCACCCCCACCCCTCCACCCGCCCCCGCTTCACACCTCCACCCCTCCACCCGCTTCACACCTCCACCCCTCCACCCGCCTCCGCTTCACACCTCCACCCCACCTCCACCACCTACCCTCACCACACCCCACCTCCACCCCTACTCCACCCCCAAACCCCCACCCACCCCGTCCACCCCACCCCGTTCACCCGCCCCATTCCACCCCTCCACCCTCCACCCCACCCTACCCTCACCCCTACTCTCCACCCCACCACCCGAACCCCGAGCCCAAGCCAGTTCCCACCCACCCACACCCTCCACCAACGCACCAACCCCCACCCCATCCACGCCCAAAAGCCCGACAACACTCCGACCTCCAATGGTACGCCATTGGTGAAATTTTGGTTTTCTGGAAAAAATTCCTCCCACCCCACCCCCACACCCACCCAAAACTCACCCACCCGACAACACCCCACCACACTCCGACCTCTCCAGCGGTACGCCACCCGTGAAATTTGGGTTTTCGGGAAAAAATTTCCCTCAACCCCCGCCCCCTCCACACCTCCCACGACCCTCTCCCACCCCAACCCCACAACACGCCACCACTAACTCCGACCTCCACTTATAGGCATACGCGTAAATTGACTATAATCTAGTAGAACTTTACAGCAAAGCGGAATGAAAAATCATTTACATCAGCTGCGTTTATATAATGGCCACGCAAGCGTTTAAAAAGGTGTTTAATGAACTTAGGGTTTTTGCCCCCACCGTGGCCCCCATGGTGGGGGAGATTCGCCAACCACTCCACTGGGTGGTTCCAATGGTCTTCTGTCCAGGTGCAAAGTTTGAAATCAATACCTGCATTTTAGTGAAAAAAAATTGGGGGGTTTCGCCCCCCACCCTGGCCCCCATGGTGGTAGAGAATCGCCAACCCCTCCACTGGGTGTCCGACGCCGAGACGGAGAGAGTAGTGAAGGTTTGGAGTGAAAAGGTCAAAAACTGTCGAAATGCATTCCGGTCAAACACACACACACACACACAAACACACACACAGACAGAATCTTCTCTTTATTAATATAGATGTGGTTACGGTCCTAGTTGGAGGTAAAAGGGGATGGGCGGGAGGCCGGTCACCACCACCACCTTGAGGCCAGTTAAAGTTTCTGAAGCAGACTTATATTAAAGCAGTTGGTCTATTATCAAACTTCTGTGAATGGTTCTAACAAAAAACCATGTGCGAAGAACACGAAGCCTGCAAAATGCATGGTAAGGTAAATAAGTGAGTTTTTCTTTATTACTCCACTTACAAACTCACAATGCGTCATAAAATGGAATTTATGACATTGTTATAGTACATCAAAGTAAGAATTACTTAATAACAGGTGCAAATTAAATCACAAGTGGCTAAAATGTTAGTGTCAAACAAGTCATCTATGCAGCATTCAGGTGATAAATTGCTTTCCAATCAAAGAATCACAGCACGATAATATCGTAACTGGATATTCCCTTAGACCTCACTCACATAATCTAGAGATTTTATCTAAATTATGTGAATGAGGTCTAAGGAAATAACTGGATATTCCCTTAGACCTCACTCACATAATCTAGAAATTTTATCTAGATTATGTGAATGAGGTCTAAGGGAATATCCAGCTTTGCGTTCTAGTGAGAGAAGATCATGGAGGACCTGCCCAGGGTCACTGAGGCAAAGAGGACGGGCATTAATAATTTTATAGGAGCCCTCGCCTATTCAGAGTGCCCTTAAATCTCTTTTAAACAGCCCTGACATCATTTTGCATGCAGACCAATGAGTGACCTGCAACAAACAATGCGCAATACGAAAATGAACTGAACTACAAGAATTTTGATTGAATACATCAACGACCAGAGCAGCAATAGGAATGTTGTTGAACACATTATTCGGGTGTAGACCGTATTTACGCTAGGAGTACGATATACACCTAGCCCATGACTTCCGGCACGGAATCATAAAATAATATGCCATTCACTTGGAAAACTCGTTTTTGGTGATATATTTCAGTTGCCGTTGCGATTTATCGGCGCGTTCTTTTGTTTCGTTTGCGCTAGCGTTTCATTTTCAACAGATGAAGTTAACAGGAGATGATCTTGGAGAAAGATCGAAAGTTTCGACTGCACGTTATTAATTAGGTATTGTTATTATTTTTATTTTTGCAAAGTAATAATCTTGGCTTTCTCTGTCTGTTGGCTTCTGGTGCTTCATAAATGCTTAATAATAATAATAATAAAATTGATGATAATAATAATAATAAATTTATTCGTCTCAGGACGTTATTTTAAGAATCTTCGATCACAGGTACCTTAGTTTTAAATAATAGCCTAATTGTCTGTTCAACATGGGGGATTCCATGGTTGTTGCCTGAACTTTCCCATGGATGTTAAATTCTTCATTTTTTTATCTACCAGTGTAGATAGATCAAGTATGAAATTTTGTGTTGACAAAAGCAATGAAGCTTCTCAAGCCTTGGTCTCTGACCTATCCGCGAGTGAGTGGTTACCGGGCCGTGAAGTGATAACCAGAATAAAAATAAATCAGAGTCAAAACAAATATTAATTAATATGCACTATGCAGACAACATTCCAAAGCATTTTATAGCTTGTCAATTAATCAATCAATTGATCAATCAATATACTTTACTCATCACCATATACATGCAGTATAACACAAGCAAGTAGTTGAAATGGTCACTTGTATTGATATCAAAGGGTAAGCCCAAGGGAACGTAGCTAACAGGGTCACCCTAATTACATGAAGGATCAATGAATCATTTACTTTATGTACAACAGTGTACATCTCTAAGTTGTATGTCATCAAGGTGTAGCACATTCTATTCAATTTTACAAGTTTATCAAAGTACATTGAATACAAGTTATGCAAGTTATGCAACACAGAACAAGTGAGAAAAAAGTGTAATATGTCTGATTCTTGTAGACCAACTGTTTCTCTCGGCCTCAGGGGTGTGGCTTCTCCACAAAGTGGTGGTGACCAATCCAACCCTCCAGAACCCTATCCCCTTCCATTCTTCTTTCCGCTTTGTCCCCTTTTCATTTATACAAGTTTATTGTGCTGTGTACTAAACTGGCCACTGACCGATGACAGGGTACATATTTACATTATCACACGGCCAGAAAGGGGTATACTAACCGGACATCAATCACATTAGAAAGTTACATCTACACTCAGCCTTGAGATTAGTCACTATGGACTAAATGAACTTTAGCGACTGACTTGTCGATTTCTTGGTTAACTGAAATCAACGTATTTTCGATGCTATATTTGTGTACACTATGATAAGTTCTATTCTTTGGGCTAGCCACAATCGCATATTATTCTTGTTAAACCACTTCCCGCATTATCTAAGAATCATCTTTCTTCATGTGTATGCTGCTTTGCCATAATTAATAAAATATGGATAGTTCTCTTAAATAGCAACTTTTTACACTTTTCATGAATTTTATACTCTTTTTCTAGAGTACTCTGCACTTGTACAATGTATATGCTTCTACTTTAGAATTGTGAAATGTGTTTTCAGATATCGAAGAAATGGTTTTGAAAGACGATCGACATCTATCTTTAGTAGACTACGATGTGACATCTTGTGAGGACGAGTCTGACCAGAGTGAAGCTGAGTCCGACATTGTGCATGATGTAGCTGCTCGGACCAATCTGCGTAAATCAATTTCGAGGGCTACGCTTATGTTTTCGTCATCCGATGACAATTGTGATTCTGGAGAAGATTATGCACCATCGTTGAAAGCTCGTTCAGAAGAAGAGAACAATACTGAAATCGATTACAATACTGAAATCGATTACAATGAGAGATATTCCAAACAGGATGCTACGTCTACCAAGGATGTTCAGATCAGACAAAGGCCAAAAATAGTAACCGAAAGTATTTACAATTTTGACGACGATTACGTATCGTCATCATCGTTGGAAGCTGGTGCAGTAGAAGAAAACACTGATAAGAAAGTTTCGATGAAGACATATTCGAAAAAGACATACAATGATCGAAAGACTTCGAAAAATGTTCAGAACAGCAAAGCGAAAAGTAGCAAAAGAAGAATGTATGATGCTGAGGAAGATCACTTATCGTTATCAGCCACTGATGGAGAGGAAGAGAAGGACGGTGTAACTGGCTCGGGTGTGGGCGAGCTAGACCTTAGTGAACCTGAGTCAGACATTATACAATATGTAGGTTCCGGACATAATCTGCGTAAAAGAATTTCAAAGCCCAAGCTTACGTTTTCATCATCCGATGATGAGGAATACTTGGTGCCATTTAAACCTGGTCAGAAAGAAGAAAACAAAACTGGAATTGATGTTGACGAGCATTCTGGGAAGTCTTTTGATTCGATTATTTCGAAGAAATTCCAAAATTCTAAACGAGCAGAGAAGAGGAAAAAGAGAATAGTGTACGTCTCGGATGAATCTGCCGATGACTATGTACCGTCATCAGAATCTGATACCGACGAAGACGAGGACAGTGATGTGCAAGATTCTAAAAGTTCCGTTGCTTCAACTAGTTCGAAAAAATTTCAGGGTACACAAGAAAAAAAGAGAAAGACCAGTAGGTATGATTCTGAGGATGGTCACAGGTCATCATCATCATTGGAAGCTGATGCAGAGGAAGGAAGTGCAGACAAGAAAGATTTTAAAAAGCCTGAAAATCCGATGACTTTTAAAAGCATTCAAGTCGGTCAAACGTCAAATACAAAAACCAAAAGAATGTACAACAAAAAGCAATACTGTCTGTTTTGCGAAAAACCGTACTCTAAGATCACTAAGCACTGGTATATAACACATATCAGAGAGCCTGAGGTTAGGGAGATAATTTCGGAAAGAAATAAACAGAGGAAACTGTCTTTTATTACTGTCCTCCGGAATAAAGGAAACCACATACACAACTGCGGTGTAATGAAAGAGGGCAAAGGCGAATTGGTCGTTACTTACAGGCCGAAGACGACGAACAAAGTTATGAACGATTACAGGCCGTGTGAGTATTGCCTTGGCTACTACGGCAAGAACGAATTGTATCGCCATCGCTGCAAGGTGGAGCAAGTGAAAAAGAGGGGACGACGGGTTGCTACGAGATCGCTGTTGCTACTTCCGGTTCCTGACGGCGTCACACCGGAAGTGATGATCGTGTTGAATGGAATGTTGGAGGGACCGGTGAAAGTGATCGTCGAGCACGACAAAATTCTTCAGAGACTGGCGTCGAAGCTCTTCATGCGTCACGGACACGAGAAGAAAGAGCTGGTAAGAGCGAGAGTGCGTGAAATGGGGCGACTGATCATCGAGATACACAAGCTGAAGGGTATGGAGAAGGTCGCGCTGCAGGACTGCTTGAAGCCGAAGATGTTCAAGACTGTTGTTAAGGGTGTCCGTGCCCTAGCAGGGTTCGACCGGGATACGATGACATATCGGGCCCCGTCTCTGGCGCTCAAGGTCGGTCATACTCTGCGCAAGTGCTGTCAGATTGTGAAAGGCATGGCCATCGAGACATCCAACCGTCAGATGATCGAAGACGCGAGACAGTTCGAGGATCTCTGCGAGATTGAGTGGTCGGAGGAAGTGACGTATCGCGCGAAGAAAGACCTGTACGAGCGAAAGCGGAATTCAACGAAGCGTCTGCCGTTGACCGCCGACACGAAGAAGCTGGTGGATTTTCTGAAGGACGAAATCAAATGGCATACGGAATTCCTGGCGAACGCAGAGACGAACGTGGTCGGTATCTGGAGGCATTTGGCGGAGGTGGCACTCGCATATCTGATCATCTTCAACCGCCGTCGGCAGGGCGAGGTGTCCACGATTAAGCTGGTCGATTTCGACAAAGCGAAGTGCGGAAGTTCCAACAGCGATGTGGAGAGTTGTTTATCGAAGATGGAGCGCCAGCTGTGCCGATTATTCTATCGTGTCGAGTTAGCTGGTAAGCGTGGTAGAACGGTGCCGTTATTGATGGATACGAACATGTTCGAAACGGTCTCGCTTTTGAATAGGAAGAGACTGCTGGTGGGCATCCCCGAGGAAAACCCGTACGTCTTTGCGGTGAGCAACCATAGTTCCTTAGGGCACATCCGAGGGTGTGACTGCCTGCGGAAGTTTTCCGTGAACTGCGGCGCCACCTATCCGGAGACGTTGAGGTCAACGTCGCTGCGGAAACACGTGGCTACGATGTCGCAGCTGCTGAGTCTGAAGGACAACCAGCTGGACATGCTCGCTCAGTTTATGGGACACGATATCCGGACGCACCGAGAGTACTATCGACTGCCCGAGGACACGCTACAGCTGGCGAAGCTTTCGAAGCTGTTCTTGTTGATGGAGAAGGGAGACTTGAAGGACCTTTCCGGAAAGTCCTTGGATGATGTGCTCCTCAAGATCGATGCAGGTTGGTAGTTTTCCATTGATGGATGATGCATTTGTCGGGTGAAGGGTGGTGCTAGGACAATAGGAGCATTGTTATGCGAATTCAATCAGCGCACGAGGGACATATTATAAATTTAGGTTAAAATAGTTTAGTGGTCAATTTGGACGCTGGTGTTTAATTATAGTCAACGCTGCACTCTTAATTTACAACTGCTTAGACTAAATTGCTCCTTACTTTTCTAGAGTATGATTGTCGTACTCTCATGATCATTTCTTGTTGCCTCTGCTTTGAATTTTCACTCGAAATCACACACAGCTCTTGTGATTTGGCATCTACATTTCGATTGTTTCTGTCTGCGTTCTAAAGATAGTGAACTGGAACCGGATGATCCAGAAGAAGAATCGAACGATGCAACAGATGTGCAGCAGAGTAACAACGAGGAAAGCAACAATGAAACAACACAAGACATGGAACAAGTGGTGATAAAGCAAACCGAGAGGAAAAGACCAGACAAACAAAGCAGAGATGACAGCGATGCATCGTCTGGTAACCAAACGTTCTATTGTCTTCTTCTGACCCCTGTCTTACACACCTCTTTTAAAAGTTTTCTTCCTCTTCTTTTTCTTCTCTTCTATCTCCTTTTTTATTTTCGCTTTCTCCTCGTCTGTTTCACCCGAAAGCTATCCAGTTTCTCTTAGCAAAATATTTTCAACATCAAATGTTGTACTATTGCACTCAGTTGATATGATTAGAATTAATGAGTAATTATAAATAATATTTACTAATCATTATTGCATTGTATTGTATCTATAAATTTATAAAGCGCCTTTCACAGTGCACACCAATCAGAGGCGAAAGAACCCGAGAAAAAGGTAGTTTCGAGACAGTGAAAACATGTGCCCTCTGGTGCCAGTTAATAGCGAAGAGCATGTCAAATGAGAGAGTCGATTCCAGGACCAATGAAAACACTCGAGTTCTGCTAATTATAGAATCGAGTCTAGTACATAAAAGATTATCCAATTCAAATTACACATTGTATGTTGTTCGACTTTGTTTCAGTTTTTATTCACCTTACACAATGTCCCCCTTTTTTCTTGTTGACAGTTCGCAGCATGTTTTTCAACAAATCGAAGAAAAGAGTTCAGCGTCGATGGTCGCGTGAGGAGAAGGAGGCTGTGAAAAGACAGTTGCTACCGGACATTATCCGGAAGAAAATTCCTCGAAAAGAAGCCCTTTTGCTTTGCCTGCAAAACGAGAGCTGTCTAGCACATCGCACCTGGAAAAACATCCGGGATTTCTGTCGCAACACTATCGAATGTGCTCGTTATGCCTAGCATTTTGCCTGACCCCATTGTGCAGTTGTGCTGATGCTTTATCTGTTTGAAATGCCCCCTCGGCCAGTATTATTTGTTCATGGTAAAAGATGAATATTATTTGTTCATGGTGAAAGGGGAACGTTATCTGTTCATGGTGAAAGGGAAATATTATTTGTTAATGGTACAATTGAGATACTATTTGTTCATGGTAACAGATTATTTTTCCTAGTAAAAGGGGAATATTGTTAAAATTTTGTTCCTGGTGAAATGGATAGTATATTTGTTTTTGGTAAAGATGACTTATTTGTTTCTGGTAAAAGTGAATATTATTTTTCTTGTACCGGGGGAATATTATTTGTTCCTGATAAATGGAGATGCTATTTGTTCCGAGTAAAAAGGAATATTATTTGTTCCGTTGTAAATGGGAGTATTATTTTTGTTCCTGGTAAAAGGGTATATTATTTATTGCTGATAAAAAGGAATATTATTTGTTCCTGGTAGAATGGAATGTTATTATACATATTTGAATACAATTGCAATGTTATAGTCTCAACTTTATTTAAGAACCATTGTTTATTTATTTATTTATTTATATATTCCAAAACTTAGTTTTAGCTCAGTGTACCTGCAAAGTAGTTGGAATTACTGCCCCATGCAATAGTGCTGTTTTTTGTTACCTGTTTGTATGGAAGTCATTAATGTTTACATTTGTAGCTTAATAAAAGATTTCTAGAACATTATGCATCATTGAGTATATTCTTGAATACATAGAAAGCAAAATATCGGTCTAGTCTTTGCGATCTAGAGCATACTGAAGTAGTACTGTTAACTACGGCCATTTGATGGTGATGGCCCATATCCACAGTCTTGACGTTCTGTCTTGATATGTTATTGGAAGGCGTGGGTCGCAGCACTTGGGGCACTTGCCCCATGGATTTCTAATCATATAAGTAAAATTAAATATTTATTGTAATTGTAAAAGTATTTCATATGTTAAACAGTCATCTTGATGTCCTTGCTCAGTAATTCATCCTTATCAGGGAGTGTGCATTGTGCACTTGTGTTCGTCTATAATCACACAATGTATTTACTCAGTTTTCTTAACTATTTTTTGGCCTTTATATTGCTAGTTAAGAGTTTGTTAATCTGTTGCCACATCACACCGTCGGCCATGATGCATCGTTACAACCCAATGCTCTCAGGTGGCCTTAGCTAGCAGGACCTTCAACCCCTTTTGGGGCTTCTGCGTTTACAAACACATTTGAAAAATTGATGTAATTACGACTGTACTGAGCTGGTTGCGAAATAAAAAATGTTATGTTAATAATTCTTGATGAGAAGCATATAAATGTGATTGATTTTTGATCACATGCATACCTGGAGGGTGGGCCATAAAAAGATCCTGTAAGATTTTGTGCAAATACCTTGGCCAGTAGTAAGAATTTTTAAATCAAATTTTAAAGATTTAAAGGCAATTCATATTGATGTACAGCAGCAAAATTTCACAACAAAATTTCAAACAGATTAAAATGATGTCTCGTTTAGTGAGTCCACCCACTGTTTCTTAATGATTCAAAAACATGATGCAACAAAAAGTAACAATTTACTTTCGGCCAAAATGTTAGCAAAATTCCTTGTATTTTGGGCCCACCTTGTAGTTGATTGTTGATCGTGTGTGATTCAGTCAAGTGTGTGTTTGATTGCTGTAGAAATTAGTATGTTGATGTGCTTCAGTGTATGGTGTGATTTAAGTTGTTTTTGGCTTCTGCAAATGCCCTGTTTTGTCATTCTAATCATGTAAAATGGAGTTTGATAGAATATTGTCTTTCCTCCCTGTACTACTTTTTTGTTTAATTTATTTATTCCTTTGAGGCTATTAATTCTTATAAGCATAGTCTTGATTGGAATTTTTTGTTTATTGTTGATCTCTAAACATTTTAGAATTTATATGCCTGTTGGTAATTTGCAGTAAAATATTTACGTTTCTGCTGGTAATGCTTGTTTTTTTGTTTTATTGTATTCATTTAAAGTGGATATTGGATATTGAATTTCTGTGTCTTTCCTCAGCTAACTTTGTATTTAATTACTTCATTTCTCAGAGGATATTATTTCTTATCTAGGAATATAACATGTTTGGTCAAGCCTATGATTTATTGTTGATTCATGTAAATTTTTAAATTCGGGTGCCAGTTACAGTTAAAGTTGTTTTAATAGAATTATTTTAAACCTGTTTGTTTAATTAATTTAATTCCTTAGAGGGTAGTAATTCTTACGAGTCTACAGTATTTAGTGTAATATGTGAGTTATTATGGATCTGTTGAAAATTTTTAATGGATGTTGAGGTATTTATGCGTTTGCTGACGTTGTGCTTTCCTATTTTAATCATGTAAAATGGAGAGTTTAGTATAAATTATTGTCTTTCCTTTGTTGACTATTTATTTAATTAATTTAATTCCTTAGTGGCTATTAATTCCTTAAAATCCTTGTGAATGTAGTCTTTAGTCAAGCGTGTGATTCATTGTTGATCTGTAGTAATTTTAGAATTGATGTATCTTATCTATTGCACTTAAACTGTTTATGTTTATGATAATGCTGTGTTTTATTGTTGTAATCACATAAAATGGAGTTTGGTGGAATTGTTTCTTTCGTTTTTGAGGTTGACTTACTTATTTAATTGACTCAGAAGGTGAGAATTGCAGAAGGTTCTGGGATTTAACCCTAGTCATTGCAGACTGTATATATGCGATTTCACAAACTGTTGAAGACTAGATGTTTTTTCGCTTGATCCTAGGACCACATAGTAAGGTTTTCATTGCACACCCGGTAGCGCATTGCAGCTCAGCTGTAATTAGTCCACTTACCTACACTGTTGATGGGAAGATTAGACGGTGAGGGGGAGGAATGGTTACCCGCCATCATAAGCCGGTGGGAAGAAAGTGCAGTCGTTACGACCTCATACTACATAGGGAATAATTATAATCCTGAGGCATTTTCCCAATTCCAATGTGTCTGCCCCCACCCAGGATTGATTGATTAGCTAATTAGGCCTATTTAGCATAACAGATATGGTGATATTGTTTCAATCCCGAAAATACGGGCTCCATAATTATGTCTGTCAATACCGGGATCCCGGGATGTTAAAGGTCCAGAATCCGGGATCAGGAGCTACACATTCCATAGGCCTACCTCACGCTTATGGTTGCCTCTCAGGCTAAGCCTTAAGGGACTGCTGTGTGCTCGTCTTCTCTGCAGTAGGCCTACATGTGTGTGTCTGTTTGTTTGTGTGGGTGTGTCTGTGTGCCAGTGAGTGTGGGTCAGACGAGAGGATTACGGATCTATGAAGAGAAGTTGACGATTTCGGTGAACGCTCTTTCATCGTCAACTGCTCAACTGGTTCTCGCAGAGACGACAAAGTTCATCGCCGACGCTTCTGATAAACGGTCGTTCGAGACAAAGTTACCCTTTACTGACGAACAGGTTATCAATCAATCATGCAATCAATCAATTAATCATTGACTCCAGTCATTCAATCAATCGCTGATCAATATGAATTTGTTTAACTGACGCAATGAAATAACATCATAATGCGGCCCATCATTCTGTTTAATTTAAATTAAGGGGGCTTCCATAATTACGTACGCAGGTGGAAAGGGATCGAATTTAGGCGATTTGCGTACGGATGTGGACGGCGGGAAAAGCCTAGGCAACACGTACCGTATGTGCCAAAAAATAAACGTCTAATTATGACGTCCACATTAGTCTATTTATAACTGTGCATTATATCATATAGTTGTCCAATGGCATTTGATTAGCCCACAATTAAGCTTGTTATTTAAAGTGTGTAAACACCTAACAAGTAAACCACATGTTCAGCTAACAAATTTTAGCTAGTAAATATGATGTTTAAATGAATAAATAGTAGTGTATGGTGAAATAAAAGTTTATAGATGACTTTAGCTAACTATGACTTTAACTTTAACTTTGGGGCAGGGGTAGGGAAGATTATTTATAGGCCTACATAAGCATGGGTTCCACAAAATGTAGGCTACTAGGTGTAACGGGGAGGTCGAAAATAAGATTCTTTGCATGCGTAATATATAGATGGCCCTTTATGTTGCCTATGATAATTACTGTTAATTTAAATGATTGTTTTGTTACTTAACAGCTGGATCGAATCGACTTCTTGCAAGTCGTGCACTTGGTGCGAATCACCCTTAGCAACGGGAAAATTGACGTGGAAGGTTTGAAGGAAGACATTGCAAATGCCATGGACAAAATCAAGTTTATTCTCAAAGATTCTTGAACTGGATCAAGTTTATTCTGAAAGCTTCTTGAACAAAACTACCGGTGCATAGTTGAAAAGACCCAAACGAATAATGAATCAATTGCATTTTGCAGAATTTTATGTGATGTTTAGTAGTTAATGCTATCAGCCTGTGTGGTGGAATGAGGTGATGATTGGGAAAAATGGATGCATACTTATCTTATTTTAGTCGTGGTGCCATGATAATTTATACTTATAGGCAAGTCATAGGCTAGTAATTTTTGACCTGCATTTTCACATCAACTGCCAAAAGTTCTTTGGAATTTCTAATTATGTGCTTTACATTCACTGTCTTCAACCTGCTGATGAATAACAACTGACGCATGAGCAAAAAGCCCTGCATGATTTCCTTCTAGCCTTTTATGCAATCTGTTAATTTGTTTCAAATTTAATTCAGTTCTGAACATAGTTGTTAAGGAGTCTTGTGTTCCAAAGTAGGCCTAATAGGAAATTTTAAATGCATTTTTCCCAGAATTGTAATTCGAATGATTGAACCATATTTGTACTCATAACTTTGTGCACTAACATGTTAGAATAACAAGGTTTGTGTCATTTTAAAGAAGAGGCTTAATTTATTCTTTTAACCCTTTACCAGTTAATTTTTAAATTGTAAGACCGTTTTCAGCGGATATTCTAGGGGCAAACTGGTAAAAGATTAAATGATATATAGGCTAACACTTAAATTGTGAAAATGTGACTTAAGCCTGATTTGTTCTAATTATTCAGATGGGTCGACACACATATAATAATTAGCCTATACAGGATGGTGGTAAATTGGTAATAGCAAACTCTTGGCACGAAGTGTGCTGCACTGAAGCATGATCACTTCCCGCTATCCTAGCAAAGGTCACTCAACCTTCCATTCGGCACACGGCGGTGGTTAACTGGTTGGTAGTAGGACCTACGTGATGGAAATTAGTACTACAAATTACATTACAAAACATGTTGACCTAGACCTGCAGGCGTTTGTGTATCTGCATATAAATTTACCGTATGAACTATGCATGCATATTGCATAGCGCAGGTTCGATGAGTAACTGATTGGTTCTGATCAAGGCCCGATTAAGAAATGTTGGCGCCCTGTTCGAAAAATTTTGGGGGGGATCTTCGGCCAAGAAATCTGCGAATTTAGGCCTACATGTGGGCCTACCGTGAATTTAGGTCTATTGATCTTGCAACGGGCTTTGCGAAAAACCGCGAAAACAACCCCCAACGGTTCTTGTTTACGCTGGTGCGGCGCTATCTGACAAAGATAGGGGCGGTAGCACATTCGACAACACTAGGCCTATGGCTATTCCAGCATGAGGAATATAGAATAGCAACCAGTTTGACAATAGGCCAACCCGTCAATCAATTTCTTTGACAAATTGTTTGTGAATCAGCTGGTTTGCGTTTTTTAACTGTAGACATTTCCTTTTTAGGTAGGCTACAATAATTATTACCATAGATATAATATCTATGATTATTACCAACGAACCTATAATATTACGATACGACTTTACTTACTTGCTTTGCTGAACACATGATTTGATGACGTTTTATCGCGGAACGCATGGACAGCTCAGTGCGGCGTTCCGATGTCGTAAACGAGTTACAATAATATCCTAAAATGTAAGTTCAAACAAATATATCTCTGACTGATATTCTTAGTTTTTGATTCAGGGAACGACGATTACACTCGGGTTTTTCATCAGCCTCTTGAATATCTCGATTTTCAATATTTAGATTGGCCTTGCGCTGTTTTCGACCTGACCCATTTATGCAGCGCATTTACAGAATGCTATTATAATACAAGCGGACAGGACAGGCGTGTTTAGAATCGTTTTGGCGTTTGGTCATAGTCACGATGATCTGATTGTATCAGATGCGTCATTACAGTTGTTCCGTTTATCATACCTATGGCTTACTGACAGATCTAAAAAGCTCTTTTAAAGAGTCAACTTAGGCAACAGTACGTGTCCTATATTAGCACGATCACAGATTACTAGGCCTATTATAAAAATGTCTGCTGTGTCTGACAACAGGAATGACTCAAACGAGACAGGTGGGCCCATCGTTCGTACCGTTGGTCGAGCGAGGCCTGACACAGTTTACGACGACAGCGTGGCTCTCATGGACTGCGGGCCGTTCTGGTCGCGGTTCGGGATATCGTGGCCGCACGGTCAGCAGGTGTGGCTGGTTAAGGACGTCTGTGGCCTAGTTTGCGCCCTATTTACGTGGGGTCTGATTGGCTACGCTGAGTATGTTGTCGTCTTCGTCATCCTGCTGCCTTCGCCGAACCAGATTCACAGCATCATCAACGGAACGATCTTTCAGTTCTTCACATTCCTCGCTTTCGCGTCGCACATGAGGGCGATGCTTTCGGATCCGGTGAGTCGACCGAATTGGGGTTTTATTTGGGGAATGCTGGATATCGGGGGTCAGAGGCTGAGATGATTCTGGGCGATTGGTTTAATATACGTTGAGCTCTGGTAGCTGATACATTATTATTAGTATTGTTTTTTTCCTTTTTGCCCTGAGGTACCTCAGATGCACTGGTCAGGAATTTAAAATTTATCTCAAATGTTATTATTTTTTTTACTGTTGTTGTTTTTATTGTTATCATTATTAACCGATAGATGAAAGAGTTTCCACTCCTTCCCAAAGTTTCCCACTTCTTCCCAAAGATTCCCACTTCTTCCCAAAGATTCCCACTTCTTCCCAAAGATTCCCACTTCTTTCCAAAGATTCCCACTTCTTCCCAAAGATTCCCACTTCTTCCCAAAGATTCCCACTTCTTCCCAAAGATTCCCACTTCTTCCCAAAGTTTCCCACTTCTTCCCAAAGATTCCCACTTCTTCCCAAAGATTCCCACTCCTTCCAAAAGGTTCCCACTCCATCTAAAAGGTTCCCACTCAGGACTTCACAAAGGTTCCCACACTTCACTGATATCAACAGCAAGTCCCTGGCTTGATAAGAGGAAAACAAAATGTTGCATAATTTACTGTTTGAGATGACTCAGCATTTGACGGGATAAATTAGTTTTTCCTAGGTAGTTTAATTGAGTTTTCACAGCAGTGGAGTCTGGTTTGAATTAATTTTGGGACCAGTTTTCTATTTTATTATTATGATAAAAATTAAAACGAGTTATTTCTTAAGTGACGACAGTAGTTTCTCGTGTGACTGCTTAGGGCGCTGTTCCGAGAGGCAACGCAACGAAGGAGAATATAGCGAAGTTGGGTTTGAAGGAAGGTCAAATCGTCTACAAATGTCCGAAGTGTGTCAGCATCAAACCGGACAGAGCACATCACTGCAGGTGAGAACTGGTGTCTGGACATTATTCAGGTAATAATAATATTAACAATGACGATTTCTATGGCGCCGTAACACAGAAGTTCTTTGTTACAAGGGCGCCTCACATACTAAACTAAACAGCAGGATAGGCCTTAAGGAATAAATTAGGTATACATGTCGTAAAGCTCGTTACATGCGGAACAAGTGTAAACTACCAGTAAATGATGATTAACGACACTTAATAATATTTAATTAATAATGATTAATGATGCTTATCTCTGCAGGCAAAATAAGTGTAAAAATGCATGTGAATGGTGATACTTTTCCCTGCCAGTGAAAATACGTATAAAAGTTCAGATGAGTTGTGGCAATTATCCTTGCAGGTGAAAATAGGTGTCAGAATGCTGAAAAGTGGTGATGTACCCCTGCAGGTGTAACTAGGTGCTAATGTGCAGGTACAAATATAGGTAGTATTAGATGTTTTATTTTTGTATGTAAGTTTATACTTTGCTGGTTTGTTTGTTGCTTAATAACATGCATTTTGAGTAACATTCAGCACAACTGAGACAGTTACCTAGCTGTCTAGTGTCTATTTAAGTGCATTTTAAAAGTTGACTGGAAATGTTTAAATCATACTTTGACTTTTTTTATTTTACCCTGTCTTATTCTACCTTGTGTTACCATTCTGATTTTTCTGTACCATGCATATATTTACCTCACTCGATGCTTGTATTTGTTTTTGCATTTTACTTACCTCTGTTACATGGTTTAATCTATTCTTCTTGTCCTTTTCCAGTGTTTGCCAGCGCTGCATAAAGAAGATGGACCACCATTGTCCGTGGGTGAACAATTGCGTCGGCGAAAACAACCAGAAGTTCTTTGTCTTATTTACTGTGAGTCGTTGTTTCATTCATTGATGAAAGTCTGTGCAGATGCGAAACCTCATGATTTTGACTTGTTTAAAGTAAAGTTGCTGCCAATTATCACAATGAAATGTTAAAGAAGTTTAGAACCTGGGTCTTATTATATATAGAAAGACAATGGCTGTATTTTTTTGTATTTACGGTATGTGCATTTCTTTTTTATGATATCCAGTGAGTTTGAATTATAAATGAAGATTTTAACTAGATTTCTCATTCTTGGACTGTGTTATTTATTTTCGTAGATGTACATCTGTGTCATTTCATGTCATGCCTTCTACATGTCGATCTATCACTTCGTGGTTTGTGTCGGCAATGAATGGAAAGGTTAGTGACATTTTACCTGTTATTTAAACTCATTATAGCAATAATGTCAGTGTGCAGTTAATTAGCAACTATCTAATGGGGTGAGTGGTGCATTTTACATAATTCCTTACAAACAACGTTAACACTAGCAGTTATTCAGTAGCCAACCAATTCAGTTTTTGTGTGGCTGCTTCATTAGTAAAAGGCTTAGTGACGAAATGTTTATGTTCTGTTATGAGTTTTGTTATAAATATTTCATTGGACTTGTAGACTGTCCGAAGTTTTCACCGGCCGCAACAACGATCTTCATAATGTTTCTGTTGTTTGAGGCGTTGCTCTTCGGTCTCTTCACAGCCATCATGTGCGGTTCACAGCTATCTTCCGTCTGCAGCGATGAAACGGTATTAACCCTTATATATAATTATACAATATACATGTATAATATATAATATATATTATATAATAATTATATAACCATATATATTGTCCACTTATAATCTTATATAACATCTATAATTTCCTCACCATGGAGGCAACAAACCGAAATTTCACTATTTCCACACTTTCGCAGCTATTCACATGAAGCTTTGCAGCTAGACAGGGTGCCATCAGGACCCACCCCAACCAGCCCTCAGATCTGCAAGCAAGGACAAATTATTCTACCTTTTGCTTGACATACCATTGCGTTTTTCAGCTGCAGCTGGGCTTCCCCTTCTCGTTCTCTCATTTGTGATTGACCATGGATGTAAACAGTTGCTAGAAATGCTCTGAAAATGCAGCATTACTGCTCTGGACTACATACCTTCTGATGTATGTACAGTTTTACACATGCAACTTATGATGTAAGCGGACTTATGATTATGGAAGCCCTTCATTGTGTTTACTTTGCTGAGTAAAACGTCCTTTTGCCTTTTATTTACATTATTCTTCTGTTGCTCTACCCCCTAGGCAGGTTCAAATGTCTGAAGTCACAATTCCTCTAAATTTTCGACCTCTTTCTTAAGCTTCCCATATCCACCAATCATCATCCTGTCCAGCATCATCTATCGTGCTCTTTCTTTTGTTCACTCCCCTTCATTTTTACTTCGATGACCGATCTTAGTAGTGAATCGGTAATAAGGAGTGGCCCATTATTATTATTATTGTTATTGTTAGGCATTTATTAATCCCTCTTTTCCTATGGTGAAGCTGAAGGTGCTGTGCGGAGTAGACTTTGTGAGTTAAATACTTGCTCTTAAAGGTCTCTGCACATCAGAGAGTAAACCTGAACCCAGCGCTCCACATCACAGGTCAAGCCCTCTAAACAACCGTGGATAACATGTGACATGATGATCTAAATAAATGAATTGTTTTCTTTCCAGGGCATTGAACAGCTGAAGCGCGAGAAACAAGGTCACGGTGGCAAGAGGTCGTGGCTTCTCAATGTCAAATCAGTCTTCGGTCATCCGTTCTCGTACAAATGGTTCTCACCGTTCCATTCCAGTCCCCACAGGCCGCTCGAAATGCCCGACCTCTATTCTGTATAGCCACGTCGACGGCCGCCGTCGTCCAACTCCGATTGTGATATTCGTGCCGCAAAACTGGCCGCGTTTCTGTGTCGTACGACGACGACGCGTGGGTGCGACATTTTGACATTTTTTAGTCGATTTATGTGAGAACGGTGAGCTGTATATATTTGTGTTTTGATAAATCTGGACGAGACTGCTGAGTTTGCAAGCGTTCTCGATCCCTGTCTTTGTGTCGAGACGTTGAGGACGAGGTTCGTGAAACTGGAAGCCAGTGCAGGGGCCTCTCTGGCGTCGTCTTGTTCGTTATTCATTCGTGCGTTCGAAAGATTTATGTGACCAGTGCTTCTTCAGGATACGTAAACATGAAGCACTGGAGATTGAGAATGGTTTCTGTGACTGTTTTATGTGATGTCCCTTGCCAGAAGGCATATCCATACGGAGAGGAGGAAAGTCGGTCCAAGTTGGTGGCGCAATGTTGAAATGACACGATGTTTATGTTGTGAAAGCACTTAAAAAATTAAGCGAATTGAGGCACGAAATTGCACAAGTTGAATTGCTGAAGTGTGTGGAAAAATAATGGAATCGTTTGAAGTTGCAGGTTGTGATGAATATAACGACTTGATGCCAAGATTTGAAATTCTTACCACATCCATTACGTGTGTACATACTAGATGGGTGGCCGCTTTTGCCTGTTTGCTTAAAGGGAACATTACGATATCGTACATCATGTGCTGCACACATTGAAATGAACACTTGTTCAAAGTGAAAACATGACTGATGTTAGCCAAATTTAAACTGTTAGACAGTAGGTGGTTTTTTTTATGATCCATGAACAAATTTGATTATGTCACTTGTGGTTGTGATACCTTCATATCCTTTCAGCTGTTAGATAGGCAATGAAGGTTCCATGTAAATACCATTAGGTTTTTTAAAGTTTCAGCTAAATGTTTGATGTTGGGACGTAGTAGTCACTCAGCCTGTCACTGGTGTACACCAGGGTCCGCGTGCATGAAGCAGTTACAGCTAGTCTAGCTTTAATTTGGCTTTAAGCCTGACTAAGGAAGTCTTCCATATGATGCAGCTATGGGAGCTATATAAAACATCAAATAACTGTCTTGTGTATTCAAATGGATTTGGATGCTAATTCTGAATTGCACGCTTCATCATCGTGTAGAAGAATTTGATTTAATATGGTGAAGCACGTTTCTTTAACTGCTAACTAGTTATCAAATATTATCCGTTCTGGACGACGAGTGTAGTGCTATTCTTGGAATTACAATTATTTTCTAAGTGGTTTTGTAGTCGTAAGCGTATTAATCTGGGATGTTGCTAACTGATTAGGTGCTCATTAAAAATAATTTTTTTATATCTCAGATGGGTGATTGCACAAACTATTATGAAAATATCGTGAAAATTACCACTTGGCAGGTTCTGTATGCGTTTCGTAGACCTTTGGCAATTAACATTACATTGCTTTCATGGATTTTTTATTATGGAATTGACAGACAGTGTTTTTAATACCTGAAGCGTCCCTGCACCTTATAATTTTCAGAATAGGCTTGCTGCTTGTTTTTGTGAAGAAGATATACTTCTATCAATTAATTGCTATTTTCAATTTGGGATAGTAGAATATTTTAGCTTTATCTTGGTATTCAATTGCCACTGTATCATTGACTATTAATCTTTTTTTATCAAGGGCTGACGTCTCAGGTTAAGGTTTCTATTCTATGTGTGGTTAAAATTTCTATTGGCGGTCAGAATGTTGAATGAAAATCAGTTGTATATATAAATTGAGGAGAAATTCCTTTTTTATTTCTGTATATACGCGTGACGGCTTTGCACGAAGTTGAGAGCCTTGTTAGATGTGTTTGGTGGGCCAAAGTTGTACCAACAAATGTTTATGCTATTTGATGTTTGGACCCACTAGTTCACTAGGTAGATCTCGTTAATTGCTGTTTGAAAATCAAGCCATCTTGATAATTTATTCTTCCGAGTCTTTTGTTAATTAAAGGACAATAGGATTGAGATTGGACTCAATTCGTAAAATGTATAGACATTTGTTGTAGAAAGTTGTTGCAAATTTGATGCATCTTTTATAGCATATTTGTAGCTGTGTGTGTTTCTTCTTTAGCAAATCCTGAGGTTTCGATACACAGCCCTTTAAACATGTTTTCAGTCTTTAAGGGTACGGTAGAAATCTACCGCAAATAGGCTGAGTGGTACGGAAGTGAGTAGCTTGTAATAAAAAAGGTCACACCCGTTCTCTAGGGCTTATTCTGCGGTTTTCTAAGTCACCCTTGTAGCAGCATGGATGGATGTGTCATGGTGCCATATAAACTGTTGTTATTACTATTAACATTAATAATGCAAGTCAAACATTTTACATAGTAGACAGCTGATAAATGTTACTTGACCGAGAGAAACCTCTAACCATTAGCGATGTTTGAGTAGTTACGAGTGTATGTGGTAGTAGTAGCCTAAGACTGGCTGACTGGTGTCTAGTGAACACATGGTTTTGTGAATTTTATAGGTTTTTGCAGAACAGTTTGGGATTTTATTCCTAGGAAAATTGATTAATTGTAAAGCACTTGTTACAATACAATAAAAAAGGTTATAACTGTGTTATTTTGATGTTGTCTATACTACAAAGTTCGAATGTAGGTTACTTGTTCTTTCCTTTCGGAATGACTGCAATTTTTAACCTTAGGCCTATCTTTCGCAACTTATAAGTAACCTTTTAGTCTTTTCAGAATGAATCAGTGCTTTTTTAATGTGCAGTTGTACACAAAGTGTGCAGTTCCAAACGGATTTGTGCAGTTGTAGAAGCACTTCCGTGCAGCTGAAAAACGCTATTTTCCTCCAATTGGGAGTAATTTACCATGGATGATGGGAAAGGAAAGAAGGGGTTGTGCAGTTCTAGAAATTCCTTAAAAACAGCACTGCTTTAAATTTAAAAACTAAGATGGGTGCATTACCACTTTGCTGACATACCATACAATTATTGTGTAAATTCACTTGCATAAGGACCTTGCCCTAACGACCTTGTCCGAAGACACAACATTAATCGTAACATCTCGTCTACGTCGGCACCATCAAAGCAAATTTATACTAGCCAGCTTGGCAGCTTACATTAGAATAAAAATCGGCGAAGTTGTGAGGTGGGTTGTTAGATTCTGTTTAGCCATAAATAATAGTTCCTAGTGAGGTAGGTAAGGCAGGATTGCTTCTAAGGTGAGATTACAAACATTCTGTCAGGTACAGTCAAGAGCTTCAACACTGTTCGAACTAAGTAGTGCCAGTCCCAAGCCCGATGAAGAGAGGAGGACAACAATCAACCTTGGTCGTACCAGCACTCTACCGGAATAGCGGACTTGATTTGAATTGATACAGCGCCTGTCCGATGCACTCTCTGTCGGGATTTTTGTGTAGCACTAAGATTTAGGATATTTACATTGTAACATTGCTTGACTTTTGTATTAAAATTTAATTAAGAATTTCAATTACCACGACGAGGGCACTCAGCCACGCGAACGATGCATGACCGGAAGTGAATGCTGTCACCTGCCGATCGAAAGTGGATTATATCGAGGTCGCAAAGTTTTCAGATTTTTCTACATAAATGACCAGAGATTGGAATTACTTGCTCTAATTCGGTAGGCTAGACGTTATTAAATTTGATTTTAACAAAATGCGTTTTCAGTGTGAATTTGATTGCTACTTTCGTTGTTATTAGTCGCCATCTTTGCGGC
Source organism: Lumbricus rubellus (assembly GCA_945859605.1). Lineage (NCBI taxonomy): Eukaryota > Metazoa > Annelida > Clitellata > Crassiclitellata > Lumbricidae > Lumbricus > Lumbricus rubellus. The sequence goes on from OX243818.1 coordinate 4,498,158, forward strand.
TACTGCTTGAGGCTTGGGCGTATGCTCAAAAGTGATAAATAATTGGCGTGTGTAGGTCAGTAATTTAGAACTTGGCTTCGGTAATCTTGGTGATTTGGTTTTGTGCTCTTTGCGATGAAATGGCGTTAAATTTGAGCGGATTTTTACTTCTTTTAAGCCAGGCTGGTCAGACGGGAATGCCATGTTGCAACGAATGCTGTCTGCGGCCATTTTTAATGTGAGTTTCTTGCAGCTCCAGTGTTTTGTCCCAGCTTTGGCGATTTGCCGACGAGAGGTTCTCAATAGCAAAAACCTGGAGCAATGTTGGGATATGTAGCGATTTTTCATAGTGACGTCACAAGGTCAAGGCTGAAGACGAATATTCAAGCCCTAATAATGAATTCTATCATTTAGCTTTAAGTTTATACCTCGAGGTTGAGCTACACGAGTCAAAAATTATGTGGGTAAACTAGTTGAGGATTATGAGTTTGAGGTCCCTTGGTTAAAATTGTCTTGAGGTTTTACTTCACGGTGTTGAAGGTGCTGAGCTCAAACTTTTTACTTTGGGGGGCGACAGTGGACATGGATCTTCTAGGTTCTAGGGGGTGATGGTTTTGACCAGGTCATATCTAAGGGGTGTATGGGGTGTTTAAACACACCACCCTGATATGAATTAGTTAAATTAGAAACGATGCACAGACAAATAGTATAAGAACTATGAGGACTCTCATGAACTGCAGATGTTGTGACTCTACAGTCTACAGTATCTTGTGGCAGCTTCTCACACAGACATACCGATCCATTATTACGGAACTTATAACTTAGTTCTTATATCTATATGACACTTGACAATGGATTTCATCATTACAATACAATAGCCTATATAGTTAGCTACACCGGTAAGCGAGAGCGGCATTCATCTGTTGGATACAACAGACTGCGGTTCAAGCCCCGGGCTGGGAGTTGACACTCAGAGATTTAGATATCTCGGGCTAGCATGCATGGGATGCGGTGGCACAAACATCCCCCCCCCCCCAACAGAGTCCTTGCTACTGCCATGGGTCTTGGGGGTTGAGCTTGATGAGGTTTGAAGGACCTGTGGGTGAAGATCTTTGGGGGTAGCAGAACTTCCTGAGCTTGAAGGTTATTTTTTAACAGAGTTCAAATGGCAGTTGAATAAGTTGATGCTCTTGGGGTTTAAGGCCATCAAGTCAGAATGCCCAGGTCAAAGGTCGTCGGTGGCTCTGGAATTGAACTGCCACATGTCGTTGTGCACCTGTTATGCCGAGCTTTTTGTGCAGCACGTCTGATTATAGGCATTTTATTATTTGATATCTTTTTTACATGACCTCTGATGACAGCTGAAGCCACTGACCTCTGTTTAACCTTTGACCTCTAATTACAGCTGAAGCTATTGACCTATTTTTATCGTTTGACCTCTGTTTTTGACCTGACCTCAAATTACAGCTGAAGCTTTTGACCTATTTTTCATCATTTGACCTCTGTTTTTTGACCTGACCTCAAATGACAGTGGAAGTTGTACAGTGTACACAGACCTCTATTAATTATTTAACCTGACATGCCTATCATCCAGCTGTCTGCTCACACATTATATGGTTCAAATAAAAAGCTGGTTGCCTGAAAGTGATATCTGTGGTGCAGAGAAAATTGCCCTCTAATTTGGATGGCCTCATTATGTTCTCATTTGATGCTGAATGCTAATATCATTGGTATTATCAGCACCAGGCTGTTTAGTTCACCAGAAGAATGGTTGACTGCTAAATAAATATATATGATGTGGTCATGTTGAAAGAGAGGTTTAGATTCCAGATGGTTGTTTATCACTGCATTATGTGGTGTGGGGTGTGTTCTGGTGTGTGTGTTGGTATATTATGTGTATGTCTATGTGTGTGTGTGTGCTTTGGTGTATTGTATACATATATGTGCTTTCGTGTATTTGTAATTGTAATCGAACATTTATATAGCACCACTTCAAGAGAACTCCTCATAGGTGCTCAAGTATTGGTTGTATTCTATGTGTGTATGTGCTTTGGTATATTGTATGTGCCTGTATTGTGTGCGCACGGGCGTTGGTAAATTGTGTGTGTGTGGGTGTGTGTTGGTGCTTTGTGTGTGTTTTGGTGTTGCATGTATTGTGTATATGTCTTTCTGTCTGTGTGTGTGGGTTGGAGTTGGTGAGTGGGGTGCGTGAGTGGATTGGTGGGTGGGAAGGTGTGTGCATTGGCTAGTGTGTGAAGAGTTGTTTGTATCTAAGTAGGCAGGCCTAGTTTTGTGTGTGCATGAAAGTATCCATACCTGCGCGGTTTTACCTGAATGCCTTTTCAAAGGTGTACTTACTACCTGTGTGTTAAGTGTTTATTTATATATTACACGTGGTTGTTTGCACACTATCTCTGCTTTCAACAGACATTTCTGTTGGACAGTTTCTTGAATTGTGTCTTGATACCTTGTTCATTTGTAGTGTCTACAAAATATAATGTGTAGGATTCTGCTCTGGTGAACATGGTGTCCTGAGGTTGGTTATAAGAGGCAATGTGACCTCTTAATTGGACTTTAATAATAATTGGACTTGTTGTCCCTCTGTGTCTCATCTTTAAATGCCTGTAGACTTATACTGTCTTTGTGTGACTGTAATATGCTAATATTGATTGTTATTAGTGGTGTTTATCCATTTAGTATTTTGTAGCATCTTGTCAGTGTAAGTATAATTTGTTGTAGTGTGCTATAATCACGTTGATTGTCAGATCCATGTGTTCACTGTTGATGGGTAATTAAGACAAGTGGTAAATACTTAATTTAGAATTAGCACATGTGCTGGTTCACTGCCCAGCCCACTCCTTTAGTTTAATTATTGACTGGAATCTATTAAAGGCATCAGCCAAGGGCAACGCCCATCCCATGACCTTTATAGGTGGTTTCAACATTGATCAAATTAACTGACAAGACGACCTCTAAGTTGAAGCAATTAAATCATTTTTCTGTTGTCCTAAAACACTCACACACTGGCACACAGCCTATAGGTCCTATACCCATACAAACACATAGACAGTTGTAATGTATATATTACACACATACACACACACACACACACACACACACACATGTACCCAATTATAAACTTTGTGTCATTCCAGCTAGATAGCCAAGGGTGCCTAGAGAGTATTTTTACAGTTAGTGTAAGTACTAAGTAATGAGATGGCTAACATGGAAATTGTGCACATGTATGCATACATCCATCCATCCATGTATGCATTCATCAATACATACATACAGTTGTTGGAGGTGACTTGATTATAATGCAGCCTTGTTATGAATGTAAATGTGCACCTAAATTAGCATGCTAAGTGACCTTATGACGTCTGCCCTGCTCACTCAGTTAATATGGTACTTGCCAATGCTGCCAAAGTTTAATAACTCTGCAAAGTTCCATTGTTTGCTTTATGGTCTGTTTTATTGAAGAAATGCCAGCAGTTGATAAGGATAAGAAGGTGCAAAAAGATACATCTTGTTATATGCACATCATGTTTAGGAAACATTGAAAATTTCTGGGGTAGCTGAAGTGTATAAACCTCTGTGTACATTAGCACTCACAATTAGAGGGGCATTTGCCTCTTTCCCCCCATCCCACTGGACAATTGACTAACAAATTGTCCTCACTGGTCAATGATATTAATTATACACAAAAGTGAAACTGAGAAATTTGCATGATCACATTTACATTTGAATAACTATATAGATGTCTCTATGAAAAAGTGATAGGTGGTCTATTTGAACATTGTTTCAGGAAATCTATTTTATAATTAAAAAATTACTGTCTGCAGTAATTGCTGGAAAGTCATGAGATTGTAGTCTGCACCGGGTGAAAGAGAGATGTTTTGAGTTCCTTTGAGCTCCACTTGCACCCAATGATATGGAGCAGCTGAAAAAACAATTGTACACACATCACATGTGTCAGTGATGAGGTTTAGTTGAGGTCAAGATCTGATCCCCTGCTTTTCTGTACACCATCTGCCGATGCTGGGAAAAATAAATAGACAAGAATCTATTTATAGGATACTACTGAAAATTCGGCAAAGACTTAAGTATATTATATTGTCCTTTCGAGCTATGCCTACACCCTGGGACTCTACCACGATCCTTCCTTACCAAAGTTGAAAGTTCAAACTGTTCTTTTTGGGAGCGCTGGAGTCGAAAGCGCCTCTGAGTGGTTTTTCTTGAAGTGGTGCTATATAAATTTCTGAATGAATGATTATAAGATACTAAGGATACATTATCAAGGACCTATTATATAGGATACTAGAAAAAATAAATCGACAAGGACCTATTATAAAGGATACTAGGAAAAATAAATCGGCAAGGACCTATTATATAAAATACTGGGGAAATAAAGCTAAGGCGATTTGATGCTGAAGGCTGTATTTAGTGGTTAGCTTAAGGGTCTCTGCCATCCATATATCAACAAACGCAGATCCTGAGAACCATGCAGTATTGAAGTAAGAACTTTGTTTAGAGACTAAATCGAGATAAACAGTCGTCCGTCCAATCGGGCAGCGAACATGCGAGACACCCTTTGCGCTGGGAGCAGCAGCAGTGGAATTATAGCAAAGTTCTGTGCTTGATATAGGTCGGAATTTGCCTAAAGGAGAGTCGTTATAATGGGATGCTGCTGCTGGCTAAGTTTGTATATAGTGTAGTGGTTGGATGGATACACAGGCACGTAGACATGAAGTACAGACAAGAGGAGCAGTACTTGCACTAACAAGTCTGAGAGGCTGCCATTGGTATTACCTAAGTGTTTATGACTTCCATCTTCATTTTTCTTGGACTCGGTTTACCAGAGCAGGTGCCCAGTTCTTCCCCCCTCCCTCATGGCATCTCATCTTTTCCACAGCACATGGTCAAAGTACTCGTTTTAGGTGTATTGCGTAGCTGGTGGGCACAAGTAGTGCAGAAATATTAGGCCTAAAAAAAGGTTGTGTTTCTGGTAACCCGACCGACCCTCTTTTATTGCCGCGACTCAAATAATTTTGTATAAAAAATTAGTAAAATTTTTTTTAACATTTGTATTGACATAACAGAAAAAACGTCACCAACAATGAAATTAATAGGACTGCTTTCTAGAGCAGTTTTAGGTGCAGACAGTCAGGAAATAGCCAGTTTAGAACACGTACTTTGTTGCAGCGTGTACCTTTGTGCAAAAAAACCGTGGAGTATAATTTTTCGGATAATCACTGTATAAAAATATTTTACCAAAATAAAAATATTTTCCGACCTACCTACCCTATTTTTTTTAGCTCTGTTACCGGAAACACAAAATTTTTAGGCCTTAAGCATAATATAGTATACCTGGCCCGGATTTTAAGGGCCAACCGCTGACCTTTTACATGACTTGTATATGCAGACTTTGAATACTTAGCCAAAGATTCCTTTAAGCTAACCAGCCATGCATGTGAAGTGTTGATTCTACCCACCAGCAGCTTACCTACCGGTCAGTGTTCTCATTCAAGTCCTCTCCCTCGCTGTCTCATCTTCCCACCAACATTGTATGGTCAGTGTACTCATTAAAGCAGCCAAGTTGAGCAGGCATCTCAAATTTAATTTCTGTCATATGTAGGAGGGATTTGAACCCTTATCTCTCAATTCACAGTCCAGCAGGCTTAAACCGCTGCACCATCATTGAGCAACTCTAAATATAGATCAACTTGATGGTTGTTGTAAAAGCGCAGGTTTTGCTTGAGCTGTGCAGTGTGTGTGAAGTCGTGGCCATCTGCACTCTTTATCTCATCTATGCTATATCATGGCGAAACATAATAGTCCATGGCTGTATGCACACTGCACACTTAAGTGGCTTTCTATAAATTGGCCATTAGCCCAGATTTAGACAAAGCCTCCCTGTAAATCACTGATAACTGGGTCCGTTCGTTCGGCAGTCTGTGTGCTTCTTTGAAAAATGAGTTCATGCTCTTTTTAAAACTGGTCCATGATGAGATAATCTTCTTCGGGTTCTCTGCCCCAAGGCACGTTCAAACGTTCAAATGTCCGACATCTCCATTTCTCTCGATGTTGGACCTTTTCCTTAAAAGCTTCCCATATCCACTAGTCTTGTCATCATCCAGTCCAGCATCATCTATTGTGGTCTTTCTTTTGTTTGTTCTCCTTCATTTTTCCTTTTGATGACCGTTTTGAGTTTCAGCTAGCTCTGAGGAAGCTGTGGGCATTCCTTGTATGAGGGCAGGTTTGCTCACTTTGTGTACACGTCAAGTGCTTGGAATGATTACATAAATTCTTGAATGAATGAATAAATCATTTGTATTATGACATGGGTTTGAAATGCAGTAAATATAATTTTATTTATTAGCCTATAGATTTAACATATTTATTAGCCTGTCATTGGCATGTTAAAACCTATCATTGACATGTTTATCAGCCTGGTTAGGGATAGATCTACGAAATTTTTCGGGTTCATAACAAGCAAATCTGCTGTTGATTATCTACATAGATTTGGCTGTTTTCATGGTTAAGTCTTGCTGTCTCATAGGCGGGGCTGGGCTGGCGCCTTGCCCACAGTTTATCACTTGACATTTGAGGGTGCTGGCCTGTGCTAGAGGAGCCTTTACCAGGGCTTATAAGGGTTGTGGGAGGCGTAGGAGGGGCGATTTTTTTAATGTCGGTTGTGCAGGTCGGCAAGCCTCGGTTGGCTCTTGTGCTGGTATGTGGTAAATGGTGAAGCTGCCTTGTACCCTGCTCAATGCTCATTCCACTGGACTGGTGTGGTAGTTGGCTGTTGGCACTGCAGAACCTCAGAGGAATTTGATCCAATTTATATTGTCTGTGGACTGTGGAGTCATACATGTGGAAGCGACTCTGTAGGAGGAGGAGGAGGAGGAGGAGGATGTGTAGAGGGAGAGAGAAATGCAAATGTAATGTAATGCAATGAGTCATGGCGACAATTTCTATGGCACTGTAAAACAGCACGCACTGTTACAAGATGGGTGGATGAATGGTTGAGGGGTGGGTGGATGAATGGGGAGTGTTGGTGTGTGCTTGGGTTGGTGGATGAACAGGTGGTTGGATGAATGGGTGAATGAATGAGTATGTGTGTAGGTGATTGATTGTGTGGGTGAATTGGTTGTTGGGTGGTTGCATGGGGGGAATGTTGGTGAATGAATATTAAATGGGTTGTTTGGTGGATGAATGGGTGTGCAGATGAGTCCTTGGATGGGTGTATGAATTGGCGGATTGGGTGTTGGTTGGTAGGGTGTATGAGTTGGTGAGTGGATGGACGGACGGATGGGTCATTGGATTCTTGAGAATAAGTTGTTTCAGCGGATGATGCGATGGAACATTTGGTGAAATGGTCAATCTTGTTGTTATGCCAACTGAACTCTGACCTTGACCCAGCCACAGTCTGTGCTTTGGCTATGTAGAAGCTTTCGTCTCAATTCGGATGTTCTGACTTTGTTGCAGGTCTCAAGCAGACATCTGACTTCATCATTCTGAGCAATGGCTGCAACTAAAACTGTTAACGGCCTGGGCCACGACTATCTGTTCGATGAAGGTGGGTATCAACGCTCGATATCATCACATGTTGATTATGGTTGTTAGACAACATAGCACCTGCATAGTCCTGCACATGTATGATAAGCCTTAGAGAAATGAAGTTGCTAATACCGTGCTTCAAATGCCTGGCCACTTCTTATGCTAGACCTTCAGATCTTTTGAAAAGGACTCAACAAACTGTTTTTGTGTCTCAGTCATTTTGTTGTTGTTAAATAGTCAAGGAGGTACCCTTCTTCTTCCTCTTCATCCCTCCTTCTTCGTGTGTCTGAGTGCAGATGTGTTAAATTATGATTCCAGGTCATTCATTCATTCCATGGACTTATAGTCACCACCCTTTCAAGAAAACTACTCAGGAGTGCTCCCAGCCCAGACCCAGCAAACAAAAAAGACCTGAGATTTATGAAACACAGTTTGGTTGGTCAGATGTAATAAAGGCGACTTTGAATTGAGGTAATTCCAGATGGACAACCCTACAACCGAGAAAGCTTTGCATTGCCTGGCAACTAAGCGAACCCGTAGAACTAGGAGTTGTCCCTTCATAGCAGAGTGAAGAGCCCGACGCGCTTCAACGTCCGAGACTTTACGACAGAGATCGCGTTGGTTAGATGGAGTGCAGCCAAGGATGCAGCATGAAACCAGAGCAGCAATGAGATATGCTGGGCTACAGGCAACCAGTGCACACATCAGACACATAGGCAGAGAGACAAGCCCAGTCTCGGACATTGAAGAGGGTCTGGCGAATTTGGGAGAATGTTTCAATTATTTATGGTCATCTCTGTGCACATGCAGTTGAAATTCTGTGTTGGAGATTTCTTTTGGTTGCCAAGGAGATGAACCTATGACCTCCTAAATTTTATTTCTCTGGTTACTTTGTATTTTTTAGGCGGTAGTCCACACCTGCGTTCCGGTTTCATCCAGAGCCAGGCATTTCGAGAGGGTGTGGAGCAGATCGTGGCACATCAGATCAAAACGGGAAATGCCGACGGCGCCTCATCTTACAACGCTAATCAACATGGTATGTATTCAAGTTGTTGGACTGAAAGCGCTTCTGAGTAGTTTGCCTTGAAGACTGTGTGATATATAAAAAGTCAATAATACTAATAATTAATAATAATTTATAAAACTATCAGAAAATATTTTATCAGTTGTCAGCTTGTTGCTTTAAAATATTAATGGAAATAAATATCCAATCAAAGTGTTTAGAGTGTTAAGTAAAATACATATCTATTCAAGGTGTTTAGAGTGAGAACCCTGATATGGAAAATTTGCCGCACTGAATGGGCATTCAGTTTCTACATTGTTTTTATATCAAGATTTGTCTTATTGTGTTGTATCTGACCATTTGTAAAGCGCTTTTTGCAGCTCCCATTGCGATCGAACCCAAGAGAAAAACGAGGATTTGAAGCGTGAGAAAAATGAAGAAAGACTACCAGAGATTAATATAAACAAGCCAAGCATTGAATGAGGAAGGATATTGCATATATATAATACGTCAAATTGAAATATAGGAGAGTAAGTGTTAGAAGGTTAGTCAGTTAGTAAGCGTATCCCTGAGGAACTTTATGGTATTTTGATTTTTCAACATAATAGTAGCATTTTTGTTGCATAATGAATGCTTTTTGGGCGTTGTAGTGGGGCCAGTAGCTCCGATCTCTGACATTCGCGGTGCTGAGGCGTTGAACTACAGGAAAGGCGAGAAGGTGTTGCGGTGTAAGTTGGCCGCCTGCAACCGTCTGGCCAGCATTTACAGATGGGACGATGGCCCATACTGCTCCATCACGGTATGGAATTATGGGAACTCTGGAGTGTCCATTTAATTTTTTTATTAAAAACACAAATTCCATTTCAGTTTTAAATAGACTTGTATTGTATTGTCAGGGAGAGGGTGACCTATGCTTTGGAAATTTCTCATGCTCATTACTTAGTGTTAGTCCACGCTATTTTATGTTGTTTGCCTGTACAATGTACAATGCTGAACTTTGTTAAGAGTTGGAGTTTCTTCGCCGAGCAAAGCAGTGCACTGAAAACTAGAAGAGTCGTCAATGGCGGCCCACTCACACATGTGGAACCCAGCCAAAGATCGCTGTTTACAACTGACAAATTATGGAATCTGTAGATTCGCTTTTGTGACGCCTATCCCTTTGTATCTTTGTACAACAGGATGTTTATCCCAAAGCGAGTATCACATTTTCTTTGGTTTGTCCCTTGTCTCCATTTGTCGATATGTAGGTTATTTAATGATGTCAACCAATCACATTAGACAGCTCTTTTGTTTTGAATATTAATTGTAACATGCCAGAGTGTTACTGGTATTGACTTAATCCTTTGAACCCTGAGCTCCCGTAACTCTCTAGGTATAACGTCCTGCTAAAGCGGTCAGCCAGGTTCAAAGGGTTAAACCTCCTTTCAAAATTTGAAGAGCATTTTGATTTTAGAATTAGAAGAGATTTCATAGTTTGCATATAATCCGTCTTCTCAAACATTCCCTTTTTGTTGGTTTCAGGCGAGACTAGCGAGAGAGTCTGATCAGTTTCTCGTCAATCCATTTGGCATCTTATGCGACGAAGTGACAGCCGCACATCTTATGAAGGTTGACGTCGGTGGCAACATCGTTGACAACGGTTGCACGAATCTTGGTTACTGTCCAGAGTCCGTTGCACTTCATGGCGCTTTGTACGCCGCTCGTCCAGACGTCAACTGCGCATTCTTCATCTCCAGTCCTCTGGCAGTTTCGGTAGGACAATTATTCACAACTCAAGTTTGTGTTGTGCTGGAAAGATTGTTGTTTTAGGTCTATGGATTTATGTTGCACATCTGGCACTATTAAGATGTGCTTACGGCATGGAAACTCCAAGGGGTGGGGGGGAAATGAATGATGGACTGGTGAGGATAAACCATTTGAGAGTTTATCCCAGTGTTTTGTAAACCGCATTCATGATTAGTCATAATTGATGTGAGTTTCTGTTTATTATTATTATTATTATTATTATTATTATAATAAACTTATTTTTATTATTATGCTTACATCTTCTCTTGTTCTTCGCCTGTCTTTAGTCTTCTTCGTAGTCAAAGTTTTCGTTTTGCATTTTTTTTATTATATAACAAATTTCTAGTTTTATTTGTTGTTCTTATTTTTATCACTCGACAGTGATTCTTCTTAACTGCTTAAACTTATTAACTTTTTTCAGTTGTCCGTCTTGAAGTGTGGTCTGCTGCCGTTGTGTCACGAAGCGATGGTCGTCGGTGAGATTTCTTATGCCGACTACGTTGGCAGTTTGGCATACCCAGAGAACTGCGAGCAGTTGATGCAATCCTTCAAGAAGAACAGCAAGGTAAGAAGTGGCTTTTGTTGCGGCAGAGATACCGTGCCATTGATTGTATTGTATTGTATATAGGCATTTATATTTTGTGTATCTAGAAATTTATATTGTATTGTATCTATAAATTTATATTGTATTGTTTATAAGCATTTATATTGTATTGTATCTATAAATCTATATTGCACCTCTTGCATTGCGCTCCCAGTGCTAAAGACGAAGAAAGACAAAAGTGGTCTCGAGACAGCGAAAAGATGCACTTGAAATGAACAAATAATACATTTATTTTAAAACAACATTAATCAAAGTGTGCATGCTGTAGTGAAATAATTTTGCTAGACTACTGTCAAGTGTAGCCTGTATGTGCAGTTGTACACTGAACACTGTACGGTACAGACATTCTGCGATCGAGCGTCTGATGCTTGCACACAATACACACTTCGGTGCAGTGTGTACCTTTGCGCATTTTATAAAGATATTTTTAAAAAAAATTCTGCCTACGTTCCCAGTTTTTAATCGTCTGTTACCGTAAACACACCATTATTTTTTTGGCCGTATCTTCTTTTCATTTAAAGAAAATACTGATCATGATTAGGATTCCAATTTCATGTCCAATAATTAATTATTGTGGTTTTGCTGTGGTGACTTCTATTTGTCGTTAGTTTTCTGTTTCTTAATCCGTTTCAGGTTCTGTTCCTGCGCAACTTTGGTGTCGTCGTCGGCGGTGAAACCATCGAAGAGACTTTCCACATCGCAAACAACCTGATGATCGCCGTTGAAACACAGGTACCAACCTCTCTCTCTCTCAAACTGTTGCTGAATTTATTTGTGATGCATCAGATTCAACGCATGTAAGATGTGGATTTGGAGGAAGATTCAGAGTATATCTTGGAAGGAAAAAAGGACAAATGAGTGGGTACGCACAGAAATTGGTATCGATATGGATGAGTCGCTACAACAAACAGTGCTAAGAAGAAAGTTGGTTTTCTTTGGTCATGTTATGCGTTCAAATGGTTTGGAGAAAGATATGCTGGCATGCGGAGAGGGAAGGAGAAAACAAGGACGACCAAGGAAAAGGTGGTTGGACGATGTTCAAGAAACAACAGGAATGAATCTGGAACAACTAAGAGAAGCAACATCAGAAAGAAAGCAATGGAGAAGGCTGGTTATGACGGTTGCTAGAGTTCAAGGAACTGACAGCACAAGGTGACTAAAACCATTCATATGTTGCAACACATATGACGTATATTCCATTCGACTAACACCGTCCTCTCTTTATTTCCAGATCAGTTTGATTCCTGTCGGTTTGAACAACATCCACTTTCCTACGAACGAGACACTGCAGGTCACAAACAACACTGAACGTGAACTGCCACCTGGTGTCAACGCGGCGAACAAGTGGTGCTACGGCGAAGTGGAGTTTGAGGCGTTGATGCGACAGCTGGATAATGCGGTACGTTCATTTGTTGTTTATGATTTGTCATGTATTTGTTGTACGTGTAACTAATTATTTGAGTTTATTTTTGCCTTTGCGACGTTTAGAAATGGCTTAGCTGCAAAACCATTGCAGAAGTGTAAGATTAATAATAATAAAAATAATGGTAATACCTAGTAGTATTAATATTTAAAAAAATACCTGGACAGAAGTTCGGTTCAACTTTTTGGTCCACCTGTGGCCAGCTCTGCTATAATGATGTGATAGGCCCACCCTCATGTAAGCTGAGGCAGGCTAAGAAAATGAAGTCGCTTGCACCTCGTAATCATGGTTACCTATTAAAGGACCAGTTTAAAAGACTGCTTCTGTTTTCGAGAATTTCTGTGCAATAGTAGCATTCTGACAGGAAGAGCACAAAACCACGGGTTCGCTTCCCTCTACCATCGCAAAGGTTGACTCAGCCTTCGATTCGGCAGATGGCATTGATAAAATGAGTTGTAGGATGTGATGTGCGCCTTGCATGGATGATAAGCAGCTTAATTCGACTGACATAATAACTTGTGATCATGTGTTCATGTTATGAATTGTAGTCATTCTGCTTTGTGTCAGTTACAAACTGAAGAAAGATTATTATTATTTATTATTGTTATTATTATTATTATTATTTCAATTGTTGAATGGAACAATCTGATTGTTGTTTAGGGATACTGCACTGGATACATCTATCGAGATTCCGCATCACGTCAGAAGACTCTTCGTTCTCAAAGCACGACGGACGTACCAACGACTTCTGTGTCGTCATTCAGCGAAGATAGAGACCTGTCTAACCTGTCGTGAGTTTGCAGTTTAACCCATTTATGCCGGAGGGTATAGGATTTCTCATACCGTTTACTACCATCTCGGCATTAAAGGGTTAAGTATCGCACACCTGTTTGCTAGTGCCTACATCATGCAAAGTCATGTCTTTTCTGTGGTTGGCCCGACGGTATGGATTGGTCTCCATCTTGTGCTGTTCCCTAGATCACTCTCTGACATATGGCCAGAAAAAATTGATGATTTCCAATTTGACTTTTTCCCATATAGATGAAAATGGTTGAAAATTTAAAAACAGAATTAGCTTAACAAATTATGAATTTTATTTTGTGGAGTTTAAACTCATTAATCTCCTAAATACGCCCATAGTCTTCCATCTCCCATATAGGAGACAAAAACCTGTTGTGCCTTTATAAACAGTTAAAACTATTCTCTGTCTAACTGTAATGCGTACTGAATACTGACTGTTGACAGAGTGTGTAAAACATCCTAGAAGCAGCTTGACACCAACGATGCTACAGAAATTATCTTATAATATGCAATACGTTACAATACATCCGTTTGTCGTTTCACAGGCATTTGCTGGCGCAGAGAAAGACGGCCCGTCCGGAATGGACGATCAGTCCAAATACCTATCACAAGGACGAAGTGTCAGGACGCGACACTCCACTGGATAGGAAGACACCAGCTAAGGTACAACCACCAACATCTTTTAAATAGTCAGAGCTCTAATCTAGATGTGATGGTTACGGTGTAGTATGGACCTTGAGACTCTAGTTTTTTACTCGCACTTTGCTCATCGCCATCCATTGATGCTTCATTATTTTTAACCTAATTACGAGCTGGTTTTGGGGCAATAGTTATGGCAACAATAATAGCAATATTAATAATAATATCTGTTATGTTAAGACTTGGATTTATTTTGAAAGCTGAATTGTTTTTGTTTCTGGTTGAAGTGGGTGTCGGATTCGAATTCATCAGGTCTGTCAAAGCCACGCAGTTCTTCAGTGAGAGCCGTCAGCTCAAATAAGTTCGCTCCTCAGGGCAGCAATCCACGCGAACTGAGGGAGAAAGTGAAAGAGGTGGGTCAGCAACTATTTGCCATGGGAAATCAATCAAATGACTCACTGACATGGGACTGACTCGCTGACAATGGACTGGCTGACAATGAACTGACTGATGGACAGAGAGACTAACTGACAATGGATTGACTCATTAGATGGAATATTATCAAGTTGAATAAATTACATAGTGAGTGATTAATGTGTTGAAACATTTGCTTAATTAAATGATTTATTTGATTTATCAAAAACAGTTTCTAAAGTTCTCACTTTCAAGACTATATACTTTGAAGCACGGTTGACTGATTCACTGATGAAGTGTGATTTGTTCTTTAGATTCGTAAGGAATATTTCGAAGACCTGATAACTGCCGGGCCGCAGTCAACGATTCTTGAAGGTCTGACATGGGAAGAAGCACGAAGGATTAAGGCAAGTGCAAAGTTCATCGCTGTTCAGCACGTTTTGTTTGCAGTACTGGGAGGTTTTGCCTAAAATGTCTTATCTTTTTGATTAACCCTTTAATGCCGGAGGGTATAGGATTTCCCATACCATTTACTACCATCTCGGCATTAAAGGGTTAACTTAAAGAGCTCACCAAAGTCACCATCATTATGACTGACATTCACATGTATATACTTTCTAAAAACAATTGGAAGCTCTGTTCTTTTATGATGCACAGCTCCACCTTGGAGTGAAATTTTGGAGATATCAACGAGAAAGAATTTATGAATGAACGAATAAGTGATGAGCAAATTTATGAATGGATTGATGTATGAATGAATGAAATTATGATTGACTGAATGAATTTTTGAAGAAACAAATTTAAGAATGAATGAATATATAAACGAGTGAATTGATGAGTATACGAGCGAATTTTTGAATGAATTCATGAGTAGATTTATGCATGATTGGATTTAAAGCAATTTACGAATAAATGAAATTATATATTAATGAGTGAATGATTGAATTATGTGAATGAAATCTGATTATTGATCTTGCGCTCTTAAAGGAAAAGGTAGTGACTACAATTAGTGAACGAATGGATATAATTCTGGATGTTGATCTAGGCTGGACAGGCGGTTGGTGGTATTGATAACGTTCTGGTGTCAGCCGCATCCAGAGGAATCATCCAGCGTGACCATCAACCGAAAGCCCTCTTCTACAAGAACTATCAGCTCGGAAATCCATTCGAGAATGTTACCGATCGTGAACTGGATCAGTACAAGAGGGAAGTGGAGAAGAAGTCAAGGAAGGGCATTGGTAATTGTTTTCTGCTTGTGGAGATAGAAAGTTTGTATTTTGATTTTTAAGTGCGACTTCACTATGTGAAACTATCAGCATTATAACTTCACTTCGTATTAACTTCGGAGCTGAATAGCGGGTCAAGTAGCTATTTGTCCAAATTGTTGCAGTTCGACCAAGTACGAATAGTGGTCTTGTGACATCTGCTTATGCAGCTGCAAGTGTACTGAGGTAATTCTCTCATAATATTATATGCTGTAGTGGTTGCAGCCAGGCCTTGCCAACTGCCTGGACCATGGTATTGTAGTGTCAGTAGTCTCATTCTTTGTGTACATTGACTGAATGTTGTCGGTATATGTATTTTGTACGCTGTTCGTTGTTGGCTGCATAGTTGACATGGGCGCCCGCAGAAAATTTTGCAGGAGGGGGCAAAAAATTTGCGATGGTCACGGATGAATTTTTCAGTGACAAAAACATGAAAAATACAGTGCTGGAAATTAAAAACACTGGTATTTTTTCAAAGAGGTTTCTTAATGCAAATTGTTCAGTGTCATTTTGTGTAATATTTTAATATGAATAGTTTCCAAAGTGCGAAAAATTTGTTAAAAATCCAAAAGTAGATGCTAAAAAGTAGGTCCATGAAGGGCACTATAAATATTTATTTCTATAGAGATTTCTAAATGTAAATTTATGACTTTCACTGTGTGTATCATTCGTATCATTAGTGTTCTAATGCGAAGAAATTTGTAAAAAAACTAAAAAGTAGTAGTTAGAAAAATAAGTGTCACTTTTCCAGGGGGGGCAAGTGCCCCCCCTTGCCCCTATGTGCGGGCGCCCATGATAGTTGATCCAATTCTTTTTATTCTGCCAAATAGTGATAATCACGTATTCGGTGCATCCTAATTAATAATAAGACTTGTTTCTTTTAGATGCATCGGTGTCTGACAGCGAGTGGTTGGATCGAAGATATGATCCCAAAGATTCGATCGTCGTCGATCAAGGTCGGAAGAGTGTCGACAGTGAACTTTATCTGCGAGAATCGAGACCAACGCCTCCAGGTCTTTTACGAAAAACTAATATAAACTGTAAAAAAAATTAAATTTAAGTATTTTTCACTGATTTCAGTGAATTGGTACAAGTATTATTGTTCTGATATATGGTGACCGAATAAAATAATTTTAAAAAATAAGAAGTAAATAATTAGAAGAAGAACAAAGTTAAATACCGTTCTGATGTATTTTTCTCAACTTGTCGGGTTGTGTTGCAATGGTTGTTGTTGTCATTTTTGTAGCTCCTGTAATTCGAGTTCCAGTCTTGGAGACGAACGTTGACGACCTGTCGCCACCCGTCCAGGTCGCCATTGCCGTCAAGCCCGTCCTGACGCCTCACTCGCAACCGAAGGCGCCGGAACCAGTGGTGCACAGGGAACCAGAACAGCTCAAAGGTTAGAGGTCATCATAGGACATGACCCCCCCCCCCAAAGTTGATTAACTCTTTCATATAGATGTGCAGTTGTTGTTGTAGGTGGCATGATTTGGTGTGTTTGTTTGTTTACTGCATGCTTACATCTTCTGTGTTTATTCGTTTAGATTTATGTGTGCTAATCTTATCTAACTTCTATGGTGTTGTTACCATTGCGTTAAATTCTACATGCGGATTTGTTAGGCACCTCTCACAGTGCAATCTAATTAGAGTTGCTTCCAGTGTGAAAACCACTTGTAAAAGAAAAGCTTTACGAGAACGGGCAGAGACAGAAATACTCCAGATAAGATCTCAGATTATAGCAGGAAGGTCCAACAAGGCATATGCATGATGCTGGGCTGTGGCAGTCCAAGACCAATGAACTAGAAGGTTGTGATGGCAACGCATCAATAGTTGGGCACTTTTAGCAGACATGGAGCCTTGCCCAAAAGTCTACACAATTTGAATAAAAGGTCAAATATGTGGTTTTTACAGCTGACTGAGTTTTAGACAATGTTCGTGACTGATAATGAAGCTGTTTTCTACTAGTTTCATTCTCTGACAATTTCAACCTGTTTTTTCTCTTGAATTTTTGCTTATAATGTTTGCTGTGTCATTTACCAACAGATCTACTATCTTGTCTTTTTTATGAGTGCTGTTCTTCTTGTCTGTTTTCCACCTGCTTTGTTTTCATGAGCATCAGTGTTATTCTCTGCATAACATTATTATCCTCTACCTACCAGTGTGTATTGTGTGCCTTCCATTGTTATTTTCTGCATAATATTGTTAGTTTCAGCCTAGCACTCTTATTTTCTGCCTAACATTGTTATTCTATGTGTATCAGTTTGATTCTCTGCCAAGTTTCTCAATTGCAATTTTTTGCAAGGCTATTGCCTCCACATCATTGCAGACCAAGGATAAGTTACCGATTACGTGTTGTGTTGCACGTTACATGTTACGTGTGTTGCATGTTTGACGTTGTCTTACGTTGTTCAGCACCCGTTCGTCCAGAGGTCAGTGAGCAGGAACTTCAACGTACGCAGTCTGCTCGCTATCCTGAGCGTGCTCCTGAGCGTAAGTGTAGTCGTGACTGGTCGAGCTTGAGAGCAGTTGATATTGATCATAATTATGTAGCCTAATGTTATTGATATTTTGTTAAGCATTACACTAGCAAAATTTTTTAATCTTTACACTGGTTATTTTATACAATTACAATAGTAATTTAATTAAATGCTGTCAACTGAATTTACAATTTGGTTGGTAGTTTACTACCATGATTTGCCTAGGCTAAGAGATTTTTGATTACTAATATTACTCAGTGGTCATCCACCCTCAATGACCCTCATATGCTGTGGTTAAGAAAATGAAATCACTTATGATTCAGATCCATGGCTATCCCAGGGC
This sequence comes from Lumbricus rubellus, assembly GCA_945859605.1. Classification (NCBI taxonomy): domain Eukaryota; kingdom Metazoa; phylum Annelida; class Clitellata; order Crassiclitellata; family Lumbricidae; genus Lumbricus; species Lumbricus rubellus. The sequence continues at coordinate 4,516,451 of OX243818.1, forward strand.
TGTAGCTTAACCCTTTACCCGTTCATTTTTAAATTTTAAGCCCGTTTTCAGCGGATATTCTCGGGGCAAACGGGTAAAAGATTAAGGAGTTGCTCTTCTTTTTCTTCGTCAGATAACCTGTTTATTTGTTAGCTAGGTTAAGTCGTGTAATGTATCAGTGATTGGTTGTGTTGCCGTCAGATAGTGTTACTGTTGTACTATGTTACATTACAAGCCAACTACACGTGTGAAGACTAACATGTGATGTTGTTTGAAGTGAAGTTAGCATGACTAAGATGTGACATTGCTTGAAGTGAATTTAACGTTTCTTCGTGTTTCTCGTTTCTTAGTCAGTTGTTTTGTAATTGTTGTCTGCATGTGAATTAGAATTAACTGCTGCATGAATGTGTTTGTTTACTTTTCGCTCTTACTTCGGTTTTGCCTGTAGCGAAGAAAGAGAAAAAGTTCCTGAAATCTGGGTCACTTCGTCTTTCGAAGAAATCGTCGGGTAAGAGGTTCTGGGCAGGTCTTAAACCCCCATGTGTGGGTAGCAGGGCCTTTGGGGTCGAAATTGTAACCTGAGTTTGGTTAATCATTGACCTGGTGCTAGTTTTAATAGGGCTTTAATCAAAATATAGTAATGCATTAAGTATTGATTGGTGCCAAGTTACACTAAGTACAGTCTTCAGAAGTCATAGTCTTTTATAGTTCTAAACCAGATTGAAATATTATGATGAGTTAGAGAGAACAACAGACCTCAAACCATGTGAGGTTTATTCAAGCCAAATTAGATATGGGAAATACTGATACCTAACCATCCTCTACTTTTCTTCCACCCTTGTAAAACCTTCCTGTTCTTCATCAGAAGCATCGGTGAACATGTTACGCAGATTAGAATACGATTACTAACACGAGCGTTTCTTTCTTTTCAGCGTCGTCACATGATGAGCTGCTTGATGTGCCGTCTGGCCGTGCAGGTACACTGGACTACCGCAGCAGCAAAGAGGTTCGTCGACTTTAATTTCATTTGATTGCATTGTATCTATAAATTTATAAAGCTCACAATAAGTGCTCATCGATCTGAGGCACTCCTAAATTCCAGTGCGAGAAAAAAAACGAAAGTAGTTTTGAGAAAGTGAAAAGATGTGATTCGAGTAGCAGATAACAACAAAGTCAATGGGTATAGCGGATTGCAGAACCAGTGGAGGCAAGAGCTTGAGTTTTGGCCAAGGCAGTCCTTGCTGATCAGACAGGGGTTCATGTCTGTCACATATGCATTGTGGACGAAGTGAGGATGCTGAAGTCGGCAGGTGGATGAGATGATGAAGGTACTTGGGTGCAAGGCCAGAGTAAGATGGGCAAATTAAAGTAAGAACCTTGATAAAGTAATTAATTAACGACCAAGTGAGAAATTTTTTAATCATAATCTTGACACATCTATGGTGCTACGCAAAGACTCAAGCACAAGTAAATAATTAGCCAGCTGTGTGATGGAAGTTAAACTCTTGATAAATTATACAGCATTTTACAAGTTATATTTCATAAATCTACTCCGCTAAATCGCTTCCGAGTAGATACTCTTGAAGAGACGCTAATATATAAATGTCTGAAAAATGAATGAAATGAAAGCATGCAAGTGATTTAATTCAACAGTCAGCAAAACCTTTTAGCCTAATAATATTACAACATCTACGTCCAAGGAGAATGATAAGTTCACTTAGAAATTCATGAATGAATAATTACGATGGTGTTCCATTTTTCCAGAATTCTCCGGCTGGCGACACCGGTTCTCTGACGAAGGACAAGAAGAAGAAGCGAGGTTTCCGGCTTCCGTCGTTTTCAAAGAAGAAGGAAAAGCAGTAGATGACGACCGAGACCGGCTTTTGTCTTCGGACTTCGCCGCCGGCGCCACAGCCTTCATTCACGATGCCTTCCTTAACGCTTGTTTTAAACGACGACGAAGATGAAGACGAAGAAAAATGTGCTTTTAATGACATTTATCCACAGGTGCCTTTATTTTTTAGACTTCGGACAACTCGTCGGACGGAGTTTGCTCGTCATATCACCGTGTTTTTTTCCCCTACTCCGCCGCAGTTTTCCCGCTTTTACCGCTCGGCTTTCGTTGCAGTTGTCGTACCCTGCTTTAGATGCTGTACCCCTCTTCAGCTTGCCCTGCTTTAGATGCTGTACACCCCTTCAGCTTATGCAGACTATTATATTTTTAATTTGTTTGTAAACTATTGAGGATTTCGCTGTTTTAGACGTGCTACAAATCTGTCGCTTGTTGCTGATTGGCTAGAGCAAGTGGGTCACTGTAGCTGATTGGTTAGATTAAATGGGTCACTGTAGCTGATTGGTTAGAGTAAGTGGGTCGCTGTTGCTGATTGGCTAGAGCAAGTAGGTCGCTGTAGCTGATTGGTTAGAGTAAGTAGGTCGCTGTAGCGGATTGGTTAGAGTAAGTGGGTCGCTGTTGCTGATTGGCTAGAGCAAGTAGGTCGCTGTAGCTGATTGGTTAGAGTAAGTGGGTCACTGTTGCTGATTGGTGAGAACATGTGTGTCACTTCTACTATTGTTGGCAAGTTTTCTTTCGAACCGTTCATTCTTCTTTTAAGCTCTTCGTCGTGCCTTAGTTTTGCACTTTTCGCCAAGGTGCCTCGCTCTGTTTGTTCCGCCTTTCGTAAAGATGATTTCGCCGGATTTCGCGCCCACTTCTGTGTTTTCGAATATCATGCTGCTGAATTTACCATGGATGTGGCCTTGCACTGGTTTTGAGCGTCCTGTTCTAGTTTTTCATTCTTGTGCTTCTTCTTGTGATTGCGTCAACTTTCAGCTTCAGTGACCCACTAAAGCAAGTGGGTCAGTGTCGCTGTAGCTGATTGGTTAGAGCAAAGTGGGTCACTGTAGCTGATTGGTTAGAGCAAAGTAGGTCACTGCAGCTGATTGGTGAAAACAAGTGGGTCACTGCAGTTGATTGGTCAATTCAGGCTACTTCTAGGATGCCTTACAGTGTGAGCTGTCTGTGTTTATACTAGTAGTTGCATAGTAAATTCGCTTCAGTAAGGCAAACATCTTTCCTCTCTCTTTCAGAAAAACTCTGATTTGGAGTTGGTGTCGATTTTAAACAATTTTTTTCCCATTGTGGATCATGAGCACCGCATATATTTTTGCGGGAGGGGCAAAATGCGATGATCATGGCTAATTTTTTAGCGAGTGCATGAAAATTGCTAAACAGGAGATTTGGAACATGGACGTTTTTCATAAAGGTTTTTAAATGCAAATTTCTCAGTTTCACTTTGTGTATCATTGGTTTTTAGTGCAGAAAATTCGTTAAAACCAAAAGTAGTAGTTAAAAAGCAGATGTCAATTTTCCAGGATGGGTCAAGTGCCCCCAAGCAGGGGCTTCGCTGGGTTTTCAAAAATTAATGTTATAATTGGATGACATGGCTGTTACACTGCTTTTATTTTTTTCGAAGATGCTTGAGCTGAGTCTTAGTTTTCAGATGTGACATAACAAAAGACTTCTTTCAATTGAGGCCAAATCTAACGTAATATTATGGTTAGTTCTCGTGTCTCGATAGCGTATAGTATCTGCTGAACCACCCGCTCATTATTGTATGCATAGGGGTATTTGGTGTTACACTTGCATTGGTTTTCACTAGAGCTTTGATAATAGGCGCTACCATTTCCTTGTAGTGTAGGTAACGTGATGGTGTTCTTGTTTTCGTGAAGAGCTATGTTCACAGTTTTTGCTTTCGTAAACAATAGAATTATGTTGTAGGTTTCATTCATAATTGACAGCCGTAGGAAACGGAGAGGAGATTTCCACGTATAAATTGGTTTCATGTAGTCATTTCAGTGGAGCCAAGTCTCTACAAAGAATCGACTCTGTGTTGGAATATTATTTCAATCAGATTGCAGGACTTAGCCTTGTGGTGCACCTAGCACTGGCACCACCCGCACTGTAGCGCCATTTGCCCTGCTAGATCAGCTGGGAACTTTAACCATGTTTAAGCAATCCACTGGTTGTCCTGGAAGTTGGATGGGGGAGGGTGATGCCAGATGCTGCTACAGGAGGGAGGGGTCCATTTGAGGTCATATTTTGCATACGTCTCATTTGGACGACCGCTTGCGTAATGAGAGAGAATCATTATATATATATATATATATATATGTATGTATATATGTATGTATCTAAACACTGAAATAAAAGACTAAAGAATATTATGTAGTACTGAGTTCTAACTGTTGAGGAAATGTAGAGTGCCTTAGTTGGAATAAACCAGGTATCTCTAATTAATTATCTGTATTCTGACATATTCTACTTTTGATGCTACGGGTCAAATTGTATTTGGAATTTAGCCACGATTCATAAAGCGGTTCTCAATGGTATTCAATGGTTGCCTTTTAAATGATTTGCAGTTTGTGTATTTATACACACATTTATATACACATATTTATATACATATATATATTTCTGGAAATATATAAAGTTGCATATGTATTTGCATATGCATTCATTTTTAGTATTTTAGAAATTGAGAATGTCTTTAGGTCACTGTATTCAAACTACACTTCACAATGGGCACATAACTGGTGATTGGGCAAATAGGAAACCCTGCTGCTGCTTGCGTATTTTCGATTTTAATGTCCTTCATAGCGTTCTACTGTATAATGTAAGTTTTTATAGATAATTTTCGTATTTTGTAACAGCAAATGAATAGCAGATAGAGAAACATGTTCTCTTTCAAGTGTACTAAGAACATGCTATATGTACGCATTAATACTGAGTTGTTGAGGGCTCGCAGAGTTTTCAAGGTACGGAAGATGGTGTTTTGATATGTTGTTAAACGCTGACGGGTGACGACATATGTACACCAGTTCTGTTTAGTTTGTAGGACACAGAATCTAATTGGTTAGAGCGGTTAGGTCGCCTTGCAGCACGGAGAGTAACTAGGGCTTGAGCAAGTCCTCACAACCATTGATTGATGTTTAAGGATGAAATAGTGGCGCTCAGTAAAAGCGGTTTGACCTTGAAAAAATCGACTTGGAGTGCAGGGCTTTTTTTAACGTGCAGTTGTACACACAATGTGCAGTTCTAAATGGATTTGTGCAGTTGTAGAAGCACTTCCATGCAGTTAAAAGTAGCAAAAAATTGTCATTGTCATCCGATTGGAAGTAATTTACCATTGAGGATGGGAAGGAAAAGAAGGAGTTGTGCAGTTCTAAAAACTTCTTAAAAGCAGCCCTGTTGGAGTGCTGTATGACCTGCTGTTTGTTTATACAATCGGCAGCTGAATTTATTGGAACAGTTTGACTTGGAGATGAGCCCAAATATCATATTGAAGAGTGAAATTAAATTATCATTGATCATGTTTGCATTTTAGCCAGTTTCATTTAAATTCTGCTTTAGCCGTAGTCCTGAGTTGATTCAATATTACATTAAACCTGTGTTACAGTACTTTACACTACACTTACTACTTGTCTTATAAGATTGTTTACTGTTTTCAGACTTCATTATTTTAAAATCGTGAATAATTTTGTTGCCTGCTAGTTGATTTTTCAGTCATTTTCAATAAATTGTGTATACATAATATTCATATGAACTGATAGTGGAGGCTACTATTTTTGCAGTCTGTAGCAGTAGAGACTTGAGTTGATTAATTAACTGTTAGAAATGAGCTTTGACATTATTCCTGAGCCGACTTAGATATGTTTTATTGTAATGATTCGCAGCATTAGGACGGGAAACACGCTTAATTGTGTTTTTAGGTGTGGTGATTGGTCTATAAAGTACTTGAGATTATTTTGAAATTATAATATTCTGCGAAACCGTGTTGTCGATTCTGACCTAGATTCTGGGAAATTAGTGGGTGTATGGGAAAGGAGTGTGGGGGGAGTAATAACAGAGGCGTAACTTTGTGATATTAGTTGTGATTGCTTTGCCAAATCTATGCAGCACCACTCCAAGACAGACTTGCCAGAGGAGTCCATTAATCAAGAATTTTAGAAGCATTAGGGACAGTCGTTGTCACTTTTTTGGACCTGTGATGAAATATTTGTGTGACTGACAGCATTGTTTTGGATTGAAGCAGGCTCAAGGGGTGGGGTGTAGCCATGAATTGTTTTTGGCAGGGCTGACGACCATTGGACTCAAAGTACACAAATCAGTTATAAACTTTAGGAAATTTTCTCCATGGGTTTTGAACCCATGAAGCGCTCTAAATAGGAGTGTGTCAAGGGTCAATGATAAACAAAGATTAAAAAACGGGGCTACGAAAAAATGTCAATTCTACAGAAAGTGAGCCAAGTTTGAAAAGGTCAATCTGCATCCGACCCCAGGCCTGCAATTGAAACGGCTGATCATACCGAAAACTAGTCTCAAGGTACACCACTATAGAATAGGTTATTAAGAAATCTATCCAGAAAAACAAATGTGAACACCTTACCGCTTTGTGATTTAAAAAAAATAGTTTCAGTCTCTAATTTATTTTGTTTTTTTAATTTATCCATTCTGTCACTTTATCAAATTTTTAATCCTAAACCCTTCTATTAATAAACACTAAAACTAATACCGCAGCGCATTTTAGATATTTGTCGTGGCGTAGCAAGGAAAATGAATTTATTCGCTAATTTCCTGCTGAGGATATTAAATTCTTGCGCTGCATGAGTTGCTGTTGACTGGGGAATTATTTTCACGTGGTCGTGTACTTTTGACACGAATCGAGGGAACTTATTATGGAAGCTGCTTGGCGCCAGCGTTGCCACTCCTTGGGTTTTTTCACAAGATCTTGGGTTTTTCGATCCGAACTTGGGAAATGAGGTTTTTTCGAGAAGAACTTGGGTTTTTTGCTTAGGTTTTTTCTGGACAAAATCTTGGGTTTTTTCTATCTCCGAACTTGAAAAATGGAGGTTTTTCGGAAAAAACGGGGGTTTTTTTGCTTGGGTTTTTATTTTGACTAAGAAAATCGGGAAATTTAGGATATTTTGGCGAAATTTTGGCGGGATGACTAAAAAAAGGTCATCAGAATTTTTGGACAGAACGAGAAATTGAAAGATTTTTTGGTCCGGATGACTAAAAAAGTCGTCAAAATTTTTTGCACGGGAAATTGTGTACATTTTTTAGAAGATTTCGGCAACTTGGGTTTTTTCGACCCTTCAACTTGGGTTTTTCCATTTTTTAGAGTGGCAACGCTGCTTGGCGCGTTTCGAATCGGTGTTTGTTGTAGAATTGTTGGCGAAAGGTTTAAAGTTAGAATTTCGCAAAGATGAGTTTGTGGGTAGACAAACACAGGCCTACATCGCTTAACAAGCTCGATTATCACAAAGAACAGGCTTCTCATCTCAAGAAACTAGTAAGACTACCATTTTACCGAAAGTTAATTACATCGCAACCTGAGCGATAATAGGCGAACTTTGGAAGTAATGATTTTTACTTTAAGGAGTATTTGCATTTGTTTAAATCCGACTTCCAGCACTGTTTACTGTGTTCAAATAGATTATGAGCACAATATAATAGGAAGATACCTGTGGTGCTCCGATAGATTATTGTTCTTCCAGAGTAAAATTTCTGAACCCTCTTGCCGGGAGAAGACGTAAGTTCCCAAGGCAAGAGGCTTAGAGATGAAAGTTTGTGGTGTCTTTATAATTGCGAAATTACAGGTTCAGAGTGGAGATTTTCCGCATCTCTTGGTGTACGGACCGTCGGGAGCCGGGAAGAAGACGCGGATAATGTGTCTTCTGAGAGAGTTGTACGGATCGGGAGTCGAGAAATTGCGAATCGAACACCAGACGTTTGTCACGCCGTCGAAAAAGAAACTCGAAATTTCTACGGTTGCTAGCAACTACCACATCGAAGTCAATCCAAGGTAAACATGTTCACACCTCCTTATGACAATGCCCAAAGTATTGTATTGTATATGTCCATCGTCAAAGACATGACTGTACTATCTAGAATTTCTGTTATAAAATTTTATTGTGGCCAGGGCTGCATTGAGTCTAGTGTGAGCCCAAGTGGTGTGACTGCCCACCAATGCTCCCGGGCCACCCTGACAGCTCAATGGTTCACCATGCACATATTTATTTATTGCTGTGGGCGTCTGAAAACTGTAGGCCCATGTGCTACAGCACCTTTAGCACCCACCTTAATGTGACCTGATTGTTTCAGAATAAAAATCATTGTTTTAACAATAATATGAATAATAGTAATTATGATGTCATGTGCATTAGACATTGGCAGTTTTGGCACCCAGAAAATTCATAATTTTACAAGAGAAAGTCATTTTACAGCTGCTATATAAATAAGTACGAACATAGTTGGTCGTGTAATTAAATAATTTCCTTAAGAAATAATTAAATTGAAATATCTACCAAAAGAAATATAATTAAATTGAACGATAAAATTATTATATCATAGGTTCGTAATATTTTTATGTTGAAAATATATCGAAGAGTTTGTGTACTTCAGCGATGTCGGATTCTACGATCGCGTCGTCATTCAGGAACTTCTGAAAACAGTCGCCCAATCAAATCAACTCGAAACGTCAACACAACGCGACTTCAAAGGTCAGTTGGTTCGGTTTGGGAATTATAACTGAGCTGCTTAATCTAATCCATTATTACTTAACCCTTTAATGCCAAGATGGTAGTAAATGGTATGGAAAATCCTATACCCTCTCGCAGTAAAGGGTTAACATCTAATCTATGCTACCTGATCTAATCCATTCTATCTAATCTAATCTGATAATCATCTAGATCCAATTCTACCTGATCTAATCATTCTACTTAATCTGATCCATTTTCTGCGTAATCTGATCCATTCTACTTTATCTGACCGTTCTACGTTATCTAATTCATTTGGCCTAATCTCAACCATTCTGCTGCTTATCCTTCAACTTCAGTACCACATGTTCCAAGATGTTCTGTGTCCCTCAACACGATTTCAATGCACAACATTCTAAGGCATTCCGCAAATAATTCACGAACAAGGCAGTTCATTGGAAGTTGAAAAAGGTCAAACTTTTAATTGATATAACTGCCTATGTAGTATTCATTTAGGATCTTTGATTAGAGTAAGAACTAAAAAAAATACTAACCCAGTAACTGTGCCTCAAATTCAAAATGAAGTGTGACCTTGCACATAATTTGTTATAAAAGTAATAATAATGAAGATCGTAAAAAATTTAAAATTTTCATAGTGTATCCTAAATTTGAAAATGACATTTGTGTATTCTAAATGTAGAAAGGATGATAATGCCTTTGTGTATACTAAATTTAGAAATGATGATAGTGCATTGTGTTTGTGATTTATCAATTGTTTTCCGTAGTCATTGTTCTAACTGAGGTGGACCATCTGACGAAGGATGCACAGCACGCTCTTCGTCGTACAATGGAGAAATACATGGCCACCTGTCGACTCATTCTCTGCTGCAACTCAACGAGCAAGGTCATCCCGGCCATTCGCAGCCGTTGCCTCGGGATACGGGTTCCTGCACCAACAATCGAACAGGTGGGTTTGCGTTTAGCGTCTTGAAGGAATCAATGGAATCTGTTTAAGGAGTGTGGATGGATGACTGAATGATTGTAAAATAATCTGAATAGATCACAAGGTATGATCCGTTCCATTTCTAGAACTCCTTTTCAGGTATTCCTCTCTCATCTTAAGACAGTTTTATTTGGCCAAGCTTTGGTTGGGTTGGGACTGGGAGCACCTCTGAGTAGTTCCCTTTAAGAGGCGCTATACAAATTCATTTAGCGAATGAATTAATTGACATGTTTTTACGTGTGTCTGATTCATAGTTGTTCATTTGGAAAGCACCAACTTCGGTGTGAAAAATAGGCAGAGAACTCATCATCAATCAATCATGTTTTTAAATTTGCAATTAAGGTGACACAGAGATGCAGCTTATTGTTCAGCTCATTATATGGACAGCAGTCACAATGCACAAAGATAAAATATTTTGGTATATGTGCTTATTAATGATATGTAAAATATAGTTGCAGTGCTCTTTATTAATTACGAAATGTTATCATTATTGGCCAAAGGATAGTAATTATTAAGAATTATAATTCTCAGTAGCTGGTCCTACAACCTGAAATGGCCTCTCTGTTTCATACACTGCACTTATTACCTGGGAGCGCCTCTGAGTAGGAGCTTGAAGGAGCGCTATAAGAAGCGCTCATACAAACAAACAAGAATGAACAAGCTTTTTGTATCTAACACACAATGATCTGTTGCGTGCAGATTGTACAGATCCTGCAGGCGACCTGTAAGAAGGAAGGCCTCAATCTGCCGACCACCCTCGCTCAGAAGATTGCCAACAAGAGCGAACGTAATTTACGTCGAGCGCTGTTGATGTGCGAGGTCTGTCGTGTTCAGCAATATCCGTTCAGCGATGACCAAGAGGTTTCTGAGGCCGACTGGCAGACATTCATCCGCGAAACGGCCAACATGATCGTGCAACAGCAGACTCCAAAGAGGTTGGTTATTAGACCTAATCCTACGAGGAAAATTGGATGGCACGGTTATTGTGTCACGTATGAGAATTATATTTGTAACTAAAGTTTCGTTGGCACTTTGAAAACATTCTTTGCATGCATAATTATTTTCTTATAAAAAGCTCACATTTTCTAGGCATGATTAATAGGTGAGTAATAGGTCGTATGTTTTTGAGGTTTCTTTCACAGTAGTGCCTATGTGCCTTTTAGAATTGTCTCTTAAATGCGTAGAACTGTAATTGATGTTGTCTTCCATCCAAAAAAGCGCACACACCACCGAAGACAGGGAGTAAAAAGCACTGAGTGATCTATGTGTGCTCAAGGACCTAGACAACAACTGTCTCAATGTAGAATTGACCTTGAACTCTTACTTTCCTTGAACTCTTACTTTCCACATTACAAGCCAAACTTAAATATTGTTCTCGTTTTTGTTTAGGCTTCTTGAGGTGAGAGGTCGCCTGTATGAACTCTTGACCCACTGCATTCCACCTGACATGATAATCAAGGTAACGGTTTTTTACTTATTCATTTGCACAAAAATGTGACTGTAGTTGCTATATTAAGCCATCCAATTGGCAGCTTAGAAAAAATTGCTGGTTGTGCTGTTCTAAAAATTTCTTTTAAAAAGCCCTGATGAGTAGCATATATTTGAAAGATTATTGTAGTGACAAAATGTTGGATTATACCGTGGATTGGAATGCATGATCATTTGATAATTTCATGTCCTATATCTTTGCGATGGTTTGTTTGAACCTTTTTCCACCTCTAGCAAAAACCATCTATAACTTACACCCTAGACCGCATCCTTTTGTTCTACCAGTTAAAGATGTTAGAGACTTTATTCCGAGGGTTCTCTTTGTCACCCATTAATGGCATTGTTATCCTCACATTACTTTTTTAAATTCATTGACATGTAACTGGGTGCGGTGTGTCACCGTGATTTGTCTCAATTAAACGAAGATTATTATTTTTATTGAAGGTCTTACTGCACGAACTGCTCATCAATTGCGATGGGCAGTTGAAAGCCGAGGTGACTCAGATCGCCGCTCACTACGAGCACCGACTTCAACTCGGTCAGAAGCCAGTCTACCACTTGGAAGCGTTTGTCGTTAAGTTCATGGCTATCTACAAGCGCTTCCTTGAAGATGGTGTGCTGGAAGACTTCGGTGATGACGACACCTTTTGAGTTGCGAGATTTAACATTTATTGGTTGAATAGGAAGAAACTTTTGGAATGATGATTTTGATGTGCTTTGTAAAAATCTTTAAAATCATCATGTGGACGTTGTTATGTCCATCAACTTTCTTCATGAGACAGTGTTAGGCTTCTGAGCTTTCGTGGTCTGACAGTTTTTTGTGTCGAACTATTTTGTTCTGAATGGTCCAGGCAAGTAATAAAATTTGATAGGGTTAATTGCAGACAGGTATGTTTGTGGTGCATATACATTTGCATTATATATGAAAATTTATGAAAATTAAAGGCAATTGCGGATTGTTGTGTTTCGGTCTTGTTTTTCACTTGATCACAGGTCTTCGAACCATCGGTTTAGTATACTATGTATTATGTACCCAAGGAACAGGGGAGGGTATTTAAAATGCATATGCTTGTGTATGGTAAGTCTACTGGTAATGTTTGTAGGCCCAACATTTGAGAAAAGGGGCAAGTGTACTTTGGTAAAATCTCGATTCTGTGTTAATATCGTTCCTAGCTGTTTATGCGTGGATGAAATGCAGAAGAACTTCTAGAAGATTTGCGTGTGTGTTAACGTAGAAAAGTTGTGCGTATAGAGAGGGAGCCTCTAATTATTCTGGATTTATGCAAATTTACTAAAGTGATAGCTCCGTAGTTGAAAAATAGTTTCAGATGGTCAAATTTACTGAAGGTAGACAATAACAGCGTTAATGCATAACATAAAATTACCAAAATGTGACATTTATGGTACGGGCACTTGATAGAAAACAAACCTTTGCAATGGAGGTATCAATGTAGGCCTATACGTAGTTGGGATAGTTTGAGTAACATTCAAAACCGAATGAGATGTTCTTGAATGCTATCGATGATGCCCGGCATTAGGCCTACATTCATAAATAATTTCCAGATTCGTGGTTCTTGGTAAGTTGACAATCCTCATTGCTTAGGTAAATAATTAACTCTTAAACCTTGGTAAAAATTAAAAAAAATACCAAATCTGAAAGTCTACAGTCTTCATCGATGTCATGAACAATATTGTCTGTTTAAGTTGCGGCTGGGTCAGCTTAGTACTTCTAAAAAAGTGATTGATTAGGCCTGATTGATTGATTTACAATAATTAGCAATAATTATTTACATTACATTAATAAATAAAGACCTGAACCTCCTTTGCTTTACTGTCGATGCAACTGACGCGGTCGCAAGGAGGCGACACAGTTTGTGGCGGCTGTATGACAAGAGATAGGAGCGACCTTAGTTGGTGAATTATTGTCGATATAAATTCTCAATTATTTTGAGATTTTTACGAGAAATCCAAGTTTCAGTCGATTGACGTCTTCTCGAAGGTTATCTCGTGATAATCTGTTGAATTTATAATTGAAAAGTATGACATGTTTTGCAGAATTGACGATTTAACGGTTGCCTGTCGCCTGCCTTATGGTGTCTCCGACGGCGCGTGCAGCATTGACACTCAAGTGCAAATTTATTCGCATGGATTTTTATGAAATTCCATCTCCAATATTATTGTACATAAGTTAATTTATGTTTTCGTCGGCCTGTGGTGAAGTAACCCATTTGTGAATGAATGATTTGGCAGATGTAGTGCTTAAATAGAGTACGAGTTGGTTTTTATAAGCTTAAGTAAAGAGACTAGAACTTAGAAGTAGCGTTTGCGACATGGTGAGAATTGCCAGGACGTTTGTGGGGTTCAACACCCCCATGCAACCCCATAGTAATGTCCTCATTGCACACCCGAAGTTCACATATATCAACGTCTAACCCCCAGTTATTTTTCTACAATTCTCATTCTACTTTGGAGCATGTGCCAGATCAGACCTGAGCCAAATGTTGCAAGTAGCTCAGCAAGAAGAAACAAAATACATGACTTGGCCAAGGTTTTTTCTGTGTATGAACCATTTAACCATGTAAATTAGAGAACTGCTGTGGTGACAACATAAATTGAATTTTAGCTTTTGTATTTGAACCCAGACTTGAGCTTCACCGTCGTTTGACCTGAAATTATCTGCGATGGGAAAAGATGGTAAACCGCGCGGGAAGATGACGGCGTATGCATTCTTCGTGCAGACGTGTCGTGAGGAGCACAAGAAAAAGTTCCCAGGAGAGCAGATTGTTTTTGCCGAATTCTCAAAGAAATGTGCTGAGAAATGGAAGGTAGCTCAACGACTTGGTGTTTTTAGAGTTTTGCATTTCCTTCTAAGACTGCCGATAAAAAATGAATTTTTCTCTTTGAAAGCAGCAAGTGAAATTACAGCTGGGTTACAGCATGGTTACATGGAATTTCTTTCCCTGGCCTTTCTGCAAACTCTGTTGATAGCTAGCATTAATTGTGTTGAAATTTTAAGCACTGCTGATGAGTCTGTGGCTATATTGATTTGCAATTTTATGGAGGGTATTGCTTGGCTACATCTATTGGAATGTTTTGCTTGTAGTCACTTTTAATTATAACTTATGTTTGGAATTTCCAGTTGTGCTTATAATGTTGCCGCTTGGTTTCAAGCACTTGCCGTGTTACGTTGAGTGCGCAAGTTCAAGCCTGCTTTGAAACGGTTCCTATGTAGGGACGTTGTAAACACAATTGCACAGCTCCTTCATTCTATGCTTAATTCATTATGAAGTGGCACTTAATACAGAAATTTTAATTGCAATGATAATAGTAAATACCACAGTGAGAAATGTTATTATTTGAGGTTTTTTAAAGAGATGTGCATGAGGTTTTTATTTTAAGAATGTGTGAATCTTGTGAACAGGGAATGGACTCGAAAGACAAGACAAGGTTTGACGAAATGGCCGAGAAAGACAAGGCACGATATGAGAATGACATGCTGAGCTACAAGCCACCTCCAGGACAGAAAGCTCCAAAGCGCAAGAGAACGAAAGATCCAAATGCTCCTAAACGATCTCTGTAAGTTAAACCCAAATTCAATCGTGCAATTTTTGTTCATTCGCTAAATCAAGATGACGTAGGTGCTAATTGTTGCATGTTACTTCAAAGGGTGCTGTATAAAATTTGACTGATAATATTTAACTCTTTTTATGAACTACTCAAGACTTTCCTCTTTGGCCGTGGCTGGGTCGTGAGCACCTTTGATTAGTTATCTTTTTGGGGTTCGATAGATATAAATTCAATGGATTGATTGACTGTGTTGATCAGTATACAAGTTCTGAAACATGGGTTATACAGTGTTTATGCATTAATTGCATCTAATATAAAAGCCGAAATTGATATTGAAACTTGTGTTGTTTGATCGTGCTAGGTCGGCATTCTTCTTTTTCTGCAACGAAGAACGGTCGCGTGTGAAGCAACAATATCCTAGCTATAGTGTTGGTGATGTTGCAAAGCAGCTCGGGAAAAGGTGGGAGGTGTGTCAGGAAAAACCAAGGTTTGAAGAGATGGCTGTCAAGGACAAAATACGATACGAGCAGGTTGGTCATCCGAAGATTTTCATTAAATTATTGCGCACAAAAAGCATTTATATTGTATTCTATTTATTGATTTATAAAGCACCTATAACAGCAGAACCTATTTAGAGACGCATCCAGTGCAAAGAAACCCTTGAAAAGATGTCGTCTTAAAACAACGGGCAGAAACATCTGTGCCAGAAATAGATATGAGCACGAGTTATAAGGCCAACAGAGGCATCTATGGTACCCATAAGTTGCTGGGCTGTGGCCATCAAAGACTGGTGCAGGAAGGTCATGGTGCTCTGTTGAAAAATGTAGACTTGTAGCTCCGACCTTTCATATAAAGTCACATCAAGCGCTTTTAACCTTAAGTAGTACTGGTTGTTTCAATATATTTCATGGGAAATTCCAGTATTTTTGAACAGTTGCTTACTACATACACTGAAGGGGGTGCTCTTGGTTCCATTCACACAAACTGCAGCTATGCAGTATGGAGCCTTTTCTGTGGTGGACCCAGTGGTCCGGAATGGGCTTCCACAGGAGCTACGTTTGCTTCCTCAACTCAAGACTGCTTTTTGTTGTGCTAAGTGGGGGAGCGCTTTTGAGAAGTCCACTTGAAGAGGCACTACAGAGATTCTTTAATGAATGAATGAATATGGGTGCATTGTGATTATATGGTAAGTTATACATTGTGTAGATTTGTACTATTGTTAGCACGTGCCCCTTAGTACAATGTTTATAAGACCTCATAAGTTGACGTATACAACAATATTGATCTTTAGCACACTGCTTTCTGCATTAGAAGATTGACACATTTGCGCATGTTATATTGTTTTGAACATTACATGCTGTAGGCCATGAAAGAATATCGCGAGACTGGTGTTCCTGCGCCAAAGCAAGTGATGACAGCGAGACCTGTGCATGCAGCAGCGGCTTATGACGAAGACGATGAGGAGGAGGAGGAAGGTGACAGCAACTAGAGACTCGATTCTTCGATAGGTTACTCATGATTTCGGAAATTTCATCTCGTTTACGTTGTTCATGAAATCAACACAAACGTAATCACTGCAAAAACGGTCCACAAGATTCTGCTTCATTTGTTATGAAATAGTTTCTGAAGTTACTTGTAAGAACGGTCTCGTAGTAACCTTGAGGCAGGTATTTTATGCTCTTTTTCTGTGCGTGATTTCTGGCGTTGTTCTCGTCATCCGGAGAAGATGTTGCATTTAGGGCATTTGTACTTCTTGTTCTAGTTAAGCGATTCTTACAGTTTTTACGTGTGACGAGAACAAATCAGATGGGAGTTGTTTCACTGTTAAAATCGTTTTCCTGTTAGCCCACAATAAAATGAGTTGAAAGACTGGGCCACCTTCTGCCTCATGTTCGGTCATTTTGTCTTCTTTTCTGTAATATTTCAGCAGCATTCCACTTCTTGTTGCAGCTCTGCTCTCGTCTGTGGTCAGTAAAATTGTGTATGTACATGTGTAAGTGTCTCTGGTTAGTTGGTCAAATGAATACAGATTTTTTGACACTGCTAAACATGTTTTAGCTGCGATTTACAATACGTTGCAATTTCTAGTGTGCCACTTGCACTTTGTAGCGGCCTTATGGGTTAGTGGGTAAGCCAATGATTTTTTAGCTGTTAGAAGGGAAACTCAGTTACTGGTGCAACCACTTGGATTCTGTAAAAGGTGCTATATGAATCTCTCGATAGATAAATGCATTGCAGCAGATTAGTGTTGTGTAGAAAACTTTAAATCCAAGATTTGAAATATTTTAATGCAGTTTAACTGTGTAGTTTGCGTACTCCTGTTCTTGCTTTGTAAAGTGCTATCACTTTGATAGTCGGTGGTGTGACATTTTTCGACCACTCCTATGCATTGCTTCAGTGTAGATACCTTTTGGTAAATACTTTTGCCAAAATATTCTGGTCATGAATTTGCATTTTAAATATTGAGTTGTCATGAAGCCATGATCATCATTGTTTAGAAGGCGTATACATGTAATTAAAATGGCTGTGATTATAGATTGAATATGCATTGACATGTCTGCCTAATGTTTGTTTTAATTTTAAATTTATTTTTTTATTCAGTTAAACTTGCTGCCATGGGCATTCCAACTTGTTTAAGAGTGTTGATCTCATTGCATTTTAAATCTGCATTCATTTACATTGTTTTATTTGACTTTCACGTAATGAAATACTGCTGTTTATATTCTGCTTTGTTTTGATTTGACTGTTTTTGTGATTGTTTCTTTTTAACTGAATTTTTTTCAAATTGGTGAATTGTAAAGCCATCTGCTATATCTACAATTTATAATGGTAAATTGTAGATCTTTGATCTTGAATAACTGCACCATAATTTTCATTACAGGGTATATTTTTAATCTGATCGGAACTTTGCTTAACTCGTAGCCATGTGCCATTTTTATAAATAATGTGATGTTGGTTGCGAGCACTGAAAATGCAACTATGTATTTATGCCAGTAGTTTGTTGAATTTTGTTATTTGTTTGTGCCATGCATACAGAGCTTTCCAGAATACTTGGAAGTTTAAGCAAAAACAGGAAAACCTACAGAAATACATGTATACTTTTTTGTGAGACTTTATTCTGCAAATTTATTACTTGTTGTGGCAGCATGTATGCTATGTAAACTGTCGTCCAACGCATGTCTGAGTCATTCACTCAATGCGGCTAAAAAGTTTCTAATGGATGGCTGTGATGTTGTACAGTGCTTTTTGTCTTGGAAGGCGCTATCTGGCAACAAAATTCAGACAGAGTTGTATAAATTGAAATGTCTGTAACACACACACACATGCACACACATCTTGTATGTATAGGCAGCAGGGTGCAGATCTAACATCTACATGTAAATGTTTTCAATGGAGGTGGTCCGATTATACAGATTACAGACCGTTTTCCAGCGTCCCTAGTTAATTGTTTTGTCTAGTGCCAGTCTGTGACTTTGCACATTGTTTCTGGACTGTGAGAAAGAGGATGCATTATTGTCAGACGTGGCAATACATTGTTGTTTGTCTATTTTCGGTTTATACCTGTTCTCAGCTGAAATAAAATCTGTTGATTCTTTTACGCTGTCGATTCTTTCATCTGTGTACATTTATTTCTTTATCGTGGCTACAGTATTGGTCAATTCTGAATGACTTGTTTTGTCTAAGCTTCTTTTAATAATCCATAAGTTACTTCAAAACATAGCTCTGACATCTGACCAACTTTTCATTTATAGGTCATTAAGTTGGACTTCATAGCGAGTTTTTTTATCAGCTCCTTTGAAATACTGAATTTAATCCAAAGTCTGGTAGTACCAAACGTTTCCTGGGTATAGTATTAGAACATTTATGAAGCACTTGTAATAGGTGAACCAACCATTCAGAGGTGCTCCCATTGCACAAGGCCGTGAAAGAAGACGTAGGTATTGGGGGAAAAGCAAACAAAGAGGAGGAAAGACCAGCTAGAAGTTGCGATCAAGTAGATGGAGACAATTCCAGGGAGTGCATGAGTTTTCAACAAGTCATAAGTCAAGTACTGTGCAGCTAGCGGTCATTAAGTGAAGTACTGTGCAGATAGTGGTCATTAAGTCAAGTACTGGGCAGATAGCGGTCATTAAGTCAAGTACTGGGCAGATAGCGGTGACACCTATCCTGACCGATGGCTCTTGGGAGCGGGAGGTATGTAGAATCCTGCAATTCTGTGGGTTTTCACAGATGGCAGGTGAAGTGTTTGGTACATGGGCTGTGCTCTGGCCTGCCATCCTTAGATTGTGAACTGATATTTTGGTCGTTATTTGCATTACGTGGGAAGTGTCTTGATCAAGATAAAAATATGATTTCAGTTATCAGTAAATTGTCTGTTTGCTAACTTTGCCCCTATTTGCCCAATGATTCATCAACCTGTCCACTTCAAATCTTGATCCTTTGAGTGTTGAGTGTGTCTTGATGGGAAAACTTTCCTAAGCATGGTGACCTGATGGTCTAATGAATCACCAGCTTATCTATTTTAATTTAACGTCTGAATTACTTGTAAATGCAACAATCTGGCTCTTGTTAAATTGTAGACTTCCTTTAATAATACAAAATCAAGCAAGACAAACTTCACAACTTCTATTATAAAGTTAAGTTAATCTAAGTAGCATGTGACAACAAAAATACCAGTTACTAGGAGTACAAGTTGTAGGTTATTTTTTATGGTAACATGTAAAAAATTTCCAATCACTTTTTCTGTAAAATTATTACTAGTGTCAAACATTGCACAAAGTTTAAAAAAAACAAATTCCAAATGTTCTAATTTTTACAAGAAAATATTAGAGTATAAACAAAACAAATTTGTCTGTATTCCTAATAATTTTGAAGTGCACAGATATAAATTTAATGGTCATGCAAAATTTTTTGGGTAATTTTCAAACATGTACCAGGGTACTGTTTTAGTTTTTTGACTGCTCATGTTTGTCAAAATACATTTGGTATCAGTACTACGAGAAAAAAGCAGAGATTTGGTGATCTGTGCCTTTCGTAGAATACGAGACTTCCACACGAACTCGATGCATAGTTTTCTGTAGTTCGAGGTCGGCTATCCGGTTTTAGGTGGACCAGCTACTTTACCCTCTTTGTTAATGAAAATTCTGACACGGTCTGGTCTGAAGTCCATTGTGCATGGGCTGAGCTCATTCAGTATTTGAACCTGATATATAAACACAAACGTAATTGTAATAAAACATTTATATAGCGCAGCTTAAAGTACATCAGTGTTCTCAACGTAACCTACGTTGGTGCTTACGCTGATGATCAAGAAAGTCTTAAGAAGTATCTGGAACTGAGAAGGAGAGAGGACCGCTGGTAGTAACTGAAGCCGAAGCAACTGGGAAAACACCTAGAGTGGGCTGTAGTAAAACAGCAAAGAAGCCATTACGCATGATGGAAATGGTTTTTGAACTGTACCTGCTGTTGAATAGGAACAATTACATAGTACTGGTAACATTAAGAAAAGACTTTATTCTATGAAAGAAAGCACATGCAGAAAGACTAATGTTTTTTAGATACGTGATTGCGTTACTGAAAACTACTAAAAAACTACTTTGTCCCCATGCTAGAGTCGAGAGCCCCTCCGAGTAGTCCCATTGAAGAGGCGCTATAGAAATGCATGATGAAATGAATGAATTTATCCAGCATGCCCTTGCTCAAGCCGTGAGCAGTGTGTGTGAATGCTGTATGAATTAAAATCAATATTCAATCACACAAAAATTTAAATTATGGCAAAGCACATGTTTAGACGGTTCAGCAATTTTGAAAAGCATTCATCTTACCGTGACGTCTGGTCTGTCCTTGAGGACCTGTGCTTTCGCCTCTTCCCCAGTCTGAAATAAACAGAATAGAATGCTAGGAAAATACTTAACTGGCTACAAAAAATACAATATAATTCCACCACGTTCTTCTCTTACCTTAAAACTGTTCTGTTTAGCTGAAGTTGAGTAGGGAGCGTTTCTGAGCAGATACTCTTGAAGGGGCACTATACATTGAACCCCTTTTATTTAAAGAAATCTCTCCAGTCTTTTCTTTTGATGTAGCTGAGCTGGGAGCACTCCTGAGTAGTTTCTTGAAAGGTGCTATAATAAATCCATGGAATGAATGAATGAATGAATGAATGAATGAATTTAGTGTCGTTTAGAAATCACCGAAACAGACTTAATTGTAATGTATCTCAGGTAATCTAAAATGTATTTGGAATGACATTCATTTTCAAATAGCTCAAAATAAACATGTATAAAACAGACAAATGACATGAGACAATTGGATTTTACTGCCATGAATGCAAAATGTTGATTACAGTACCTTTCCAACCAGCTCTGGCCATTCTCCTTTTGTTGCAGCCATCTCAATGCTGCAAAGATAACAGTGAAATATCAAATAACTATCTTGTAATAGTTATATTTAGTCTTCTTGTAGCTACTGTATATCACATAATATTTCATGAGTAAGTATCAGGGTCAAGTCAAAACTAGCCTTTAGTACATGCAAAAGCCTTCAAATGAGTTTGAACCACATTTACGCAGATCAACAAGTCAAAAACCCCTGAAATAAATAATTTCCAACATTTTAAAACCAATTCTGTGCATTTTGCAATAATTTTCTTTGTAACACCCCCACCCCAAAATGGACACCCAACTTATTTTCTGGCTACACCCCTGGTCTGAACTCATTCAGGCATGATGCTAAATAGGGGTCACATAGTAAGAGCTGTGGGTTTATTGCCTAAACCAGTCAACATTTTCTATTCAGTAAATTTTCAATTTTTATAATGTTACCGCTACCTTAATATAAATGGTAAGTCAATGTAATTCAACCTAATTCAAGGACAAACATGACAATGGGAACGGACCAGCTGAATGGGAGTTGCCTAACAATAATTCGGCTAGCTCATTGACTTCGGTACCAGGATCTTTACGCACCACTTCTCAGAGGCATTTTTATTGCTGGTCATGTGCCTGACCCAATTGGGACAGTTGGCAAACAAATGAAAATACATTGTAAAATGCTGTCTATGCTCAAATGCTCAAGAGTCCATACTCAAGAGCTTATAGGACTGTCTGATTTCATCAAGGCTCAACGCCTATTGAGCTGGAGCATTTTTAAAAATTAATACAATACATACAGTACAATGTTCTGCAATTGATATTGACCACCTTAAGATCAAAAGTGCACACAGCATCACTGGTGCAGAATAATAATTTCGAGAGTGAATGACTTGCTCTTGGTTCCTCCACATTAACAAATGCCCTGAACAAGATTGAAACCCATACTCCAGCACTACACGCTAAGTCGGAAGCCCTCTATCCAATCGTGAATTGTGGCTAGTACGGTTATGATACATTCCAGCTGATCCAAAATCATGATAATCACTCTCCTATTCTAAGCTAGTTGATTTCAGTAATGTTGCACGCGAAAACATGAAGGTTCAGATTCTGATTTACAGATTGCATGTTTAGCAAGTGTTCAAAAGAAATAAAATGCTGTCTATTGTAACTGTGGTAAACGTGTATTTTAGTGTCGTAAATAATTTAACATTACATGGGTTTCAGCATTAGTCAAATACAAGTCGGATGAATGTAAAGAATTCTTGCTAACTAGAAATCAGAATGATGAAAACTATTTTTACTTAATTACTTGGAATTGGGTTTATGAAAACATCTTGCTCTATACACTTTGATGCAGTATAAGCATTGGCAAACTGCCATACGCCTACATTGCTACTGTGCTTCGTCGTTGCTACACAATCTTCGGCAATTGCTCTTGTATCGCATAGGTCAGAGATACCAATACAAGTGGTTGTTGCTTTTCTGTAAGCCCTAAGTTACAGCTTAAATATCACATGACTTATTGTTGCATTATTGCATAATCTTCGTCATTTGCTCTAGTGTGCCTATACTATGTCACAGTGGGCCTATACAGATTATGTAGGATGCAATTAACAAAATGAAGCATAAACCACAAAAACTACATTTGAAGGAAGTCAATCGACAGACAAACCCCAATAAACCGGGTTCCGTTCTAAAAAAAACAGCTCGAAAACTTCCACAGCAATACCGTAATATTTCACTGTATGGTCCAATATTACGCACAAATAGCTCACCTTTGCTATGCTCTTCAAGACTGACGAATACTTCTTCAAGATAGCAACGGCTGGCTCATAGCAAGCTTTTATAAATAAGACCATCGGCTGCAGCCTTATCTAACATAAGCAAACAACTTCAGAATGAGTGACACATGCACTTCACTCGTAGCCTACACCGCCCAGAGATCAAATAAAGCCTGCTGCACAAACAACATTAAATCGGAATGCGTTAGTTTAAGGCTTACATAAATATTGAGCGCTTATTCGTAATAGTCACTTGTCTGCTGACTTCGAACTCTCATATTAGTGTGCAGAGAAGTTTATTCAATAATATTACGAAGGTAACACAATGGGTCATTGTAATATACTTGGCCTAGGCCTAAACAGTCCGTAACTAGGTCATGATATGCAAATCTACAAAGTCTCATTGGATAGTACAGCAGCTAAACTCCGCCCACTGGAAATGAATGAATAATAATTATTATCATTATTGACGAGAAAATTAATAATAAAAAACTTATAATTCCAAGCCTGCCGCATAAATTTAATATAAGGAAGTTTGATAATTATTATGGTGACTTATTTTTATTACCACCATCATTTGCTACACTGCTCAAAAAGTAACCCTAATAGGCCTACGACCGGCCATGGTTTTCGTTTTCGGTTTCCTAACCGGAGTTTATTAGAGTCTATGCTGTGGCCTAAATTAGGTCTAGTAATAACAATTATATAATTATTATTATTATATAGCCTATAATTAGGCCTATAGGCCTGCAATTCGTGGTTATTCTATAAGCCTACCAAATTTTGTTGGTTTGTTCGCACAACGCAGCCAGCCTTGAAGGAACCAAATACAAGGAAATGCGCTATAAAATTAATATTCTAAGCTCTGCCTAGGCCTACATTTATTCAGGAGCATAAAAAACGACGAAGGCCTCAGATCTGCGCTCATGCTGCCGACTGTCGAGTGGTAAAAACTAAAAACAGAAGAATCGCGAGACTTAACGCCGAGCACGGCGAGCAGCCTGAAGACGCATCAAACGAGAAACAATGAAGCACGTGTAAGCCTGTAAGGTTAACAATATTCAGAGACTCGTGCGCAAACTCTTCGCTGATGTTGTTACGCCTAAAGCACACTGTGCATGATAGGCCTACATCCATTCTCACACATCAAACACAGGTAGGCTAATAATGTGAGCCAGATGCTTGTATGTGCACTTGTTATAGCGCCCCTTCAAGCTCTTTATACTCAGAGGCGCTCCCGAGTGCAGAGCGGACACTACATCGAAGTTTCACGCCGAAGCGCTCTGTCTGTCTGCCTCTCTCGTCTGGAAAGTTCAGTATTAGGCTATGCAGTGCTAAAAGTGTAAAAAAAAGAAGTGCCTGGACATGGACGTCCAGTACCTTTCCAAAGGAAGTGCAAGGACGCCCCTTACATTTTCAGGTGTGCTTTCCAAATAAGTGGCTGGACGGCATAGAGATTTGAAAAAAAGTGCCAGGACGCCGTCCATGACCGTCCTGCCACACTTTAAGCCCTGGTATTACGTGAAGTAAATAAGTATATATATACTAGCTGTTCCCAGCCACGCTTTGCTGTGGCAGAAAAGACGTCCCCCGCCGCTTTCGAAAATTAATTTGCGACTCGCTTATGACGTCACAGTACGCGAGCTCATTGATGTTTCGTCTGCTGTGTCTGAAATCTGGCAGCCCTGCTGTTTCGTTCAATTTGCAAATGGCGGGCGAACGGATTGCAAAGTTCACCTTTTGTGGAAACGATTGGTTTTTTTCGGGGAAAGAAATGTTGTGACCTTGCGGTATCGGAATGGAAGGTTTTGGTAAATTTTCAAAACAATTGGTGCGTCACTTTCGGCGTGATCGTGACCGCAGGATCGCAAAGTTTCATTTATATATATATATATATATATATATATATATATATATATATATATATATATATATATATATATGACGCAATGCAAGCTCTCGAGCGGCTGGACCTATCACCATTCACCACTGTCTGCTGCAGAGGTTGATAGCTTCCCATCGAATTGTCTACACGACGTTGCTCGAAGCTGATAACACACTTGGCGCCAAAATGCTCTCGACATTATTATAAAAACTATAATTGTTATATAATTATTATATAACATTTTCACTCTTCACCTACAAAAATATCGTCTGGAGGCCAACAATTTTCATACTTTCGACGGTAATTTAACGCTGTCCTAGACTATTGTAAGCATAATTATAGTCTTCGATGATGATTAGAACTGCACTATGCAGTCAATTAATTAATAATTAATAAGCCCTGCAGTAGGCTA
This sequence comes from Lumbricus rubellus, assembly GCA_945859605.1. Lineage (NCBI taxonomy): Eukaryota > Metazoa > Annelida > Clitellata > Crassiclitellata > Lumbricidae > Lumbricus > Lumbricus rubellus. Next base: position 4,541,478 of record OX243818.1, read on the forward strand.
ATCAATCACACTTTATCACTTACACGGTTCAGTTCATAACACTTTACGGTTAAATGGTAATTAAGCGTTTGTGATGCTCGTGAGAACATTTCGTATAATAATCATCTATCCATAGATCCGTCCGTACGTCCGTCCGTCCGTCCGTCCGTCCGTCCGTCCGTTCGTCCGTCCGTCCGTCCCTCCCTCCCTCCATCCATCCATCCATCCATCCATCCATCCATCCATCCATCCATCCATCCATCCATCCATCCATCCATCCATCCATCCATCCATCCATCCATCCATCCATCCATCCATCCATCCAACCATCCATCTATCTCTCTATCTCTCCATCTCTCTATCTGCCTCTTTCTCGTCTATCGGCATTGATAATTAAAAATTGACCTGTACTTTATGGGTGCACGCAGAATTTTTTGACCAAATTTTGGGTGCGGCCGCAGAGGCGTGTTTCAGAACGCAGGAGTCGGTCCAGGCATCCAACAACCCACTAGGGAGGCCGACATAGAGTGCACTTCAGTAGGCTGATATAATTTTTTTTATTATAGTCTGGCCTACAGATAAGAGATGCTATTATAATAGTACGACTAGTTTTTAAATGTTTGATTGCTTGGAAAGTATTGGCAACTTAGCAAACACGACAATTATCTGTCTGCCGACTTTGCCAATGTTTGCTCACCGATTCTTCCTTCTGTCAACTTCACACCCTATACTCTTAATTGTTCATCCTTTTGCTATAAAACGAAAGGTCTTTTTAGACTGATAGTATGGATAGGCATCATAGGCCTACTAGCCAGCAGTGGCGTCTACCAATGGGGGGGTTGGGAGAACGTTCTCCCACGGATTCCAGAATTGGGGAGGTTTTACGTTTTTGGACGCAAACTGGGGGGGTTTGTGATTTCTAATGTGATATTTCGAACCAAGAAATCACAAACCCCCCAGAATCCAAGGTTCGCTTGATGTAACTGCCAACTCAATGGGACATCAGTGGTGGAACACATGGACTAGGACATAGAGATACATTGCTAATGTATCTATATAATATATATATATATATATATATATAGTTGTCTATGACTAGGGGTGGACCTCTTATCGCTTCAGGTCACACCTACTGACGAAGTCAAGCCGAGGGAGGCCGAGCGTGGCAGGTGACCACGATGGCCAAGGGTCATTAGACAGTATATAGGTGTCTTGCTCTGCTTGTATACCCGTCTTCCGACAGTGGTTCCCTTTGTGAAGCTAATGATGTTAATGACAGATGTTTCGAATTAGATACCCGACCAGCTCTCTCTTTCTCTCTGTAGGCTTAATGAATCAGATCAGCTACATGTACATGTAGGATATAAACACATGCCTTTCAATATTAGAGAATGATGCGTTCGAAAGTATGAGGGACAACTGGTTTCTGAAGGTGATATTCCTTATGCTATAAGCTTAGAGTATAGACTTATAGGGGCTTTCACTCTTTCTGACAGAGAGATGTACTAATTAAGCATGAACATCAGCGGAAAATTCTTGATAGCCAGGTGGATATAGCCTGCTGACAATCCATGGGGTGGAGAATTCGGACCATATATAATAGGCCTAAGTTTCTTGCTATTAGGCACAATATTCGCAGGTACCAGCAACATGGAATTTCTTCGCGGGTGAGTTATAACAATAATTATTTAGAACTGCACAATTCTCTACTATTCTAAATTCGCCTGTTTAGGCCTATTTAGTTGCAGGTAGGCCGACGCCCGAGCACAGCGCATTGACTTAACTTTAGTTCAAATTAAAATTTCTTTAAACCCGTAGTTCTGTTCTGTTATGAAATATCTGCGTTGAGTGTTCATAACAGAATTGAAATTGTCAGCAATAGCTGCAATCAGTGGCGTCTACCAATGGGGGGGTTGGGAGAACGTTCTCCCACGGATTCCAGAATTGGGGAGGTTTTACGTTTTTGGACGCAAACTGGGGGGGTTTGTGATTTCTAATGTGATATTTCGAACCAAGAAATCACAAACCCCCCAGAATCCAAGGTTCGCTTGATGTAACTGCCAACTCAATGGGACATCAGTGGTGGAACACATGGACTAGGACATAGAGATACATTGCTAATGTATCTATATAATATATATATATATATATATAGTTGTCTATGACTAGGGGTGGACCTCTTATCGCTTCAGGTCACACCTACTGACGAAGTCAAGCCGAGGGAGGCCGAGCGTGGCAGGTGACCACGATGGCCAAGGGTCATTAGACAGTATATAGGTGTCTTGCTCTGCTTGTATACCCGTCTTCCGACAGTGGTTCCCTTTGTGAAGCTAATGATGTTAATGACAGATGTTTCGAATTAGATACCCGACCAGCTCTCTCTTTCTCTCTGTAGGCTTAATGAATCAGATCAGCTACATGTACATGTAGGATATAAACACATGCCTTTCAATATTAGAGAATGATGCGTTCGAAAGTATGAGGGACAACTGGTTTCTGAAGGTGATATTCCTTATGCTATAAGCTTAGAGTATAGACTTATAGGGGCTTTCACTCTTTCTGACAGAGAGATGTACTAATTAAGCATGAACATCAGCGGAAAATTCTTGATAGCCAGGTGGATATAGCCTGCTGACAATCCATGGGGTGGAGAATTCGGACCATATATAATAGGCCTAAGTTTCTTGCTATTAGGCACAATATTCGCAGGTACCAGCAACATGGAATTTCTTCGCGGGTGAGTTATAACAATAATTATTTAGAACTGCACAATTCTCTACTATTCTAAATTCGCCTGTTTAGGCCTATTTAGTTGCAGGTAGGCCGACGCCCGAGCACAGCGCATTGACTTAACTTTAGTTCAAATTAAAATTTCTTTAAACCCGTAGTTCTGTTCTGTTATGAAATATCTGCGTTGAGTGTTCATAACAGAATTGAAATTGTCAGCAATAGCTGCAATATAGGCTACATGTAACTCTGCTACTCTGTTGGGTCAAGAAACTTAATCGTAAGCTTAATGGTAAATAGGAGATAGTCGGCTGTAGACCTACTTGATTGAATATCGCCAAGCTCTAAGGCTCTATAGCCTGCTTCTTGCCTTCTTCTGTAAGCTTTTAGCGGTCGTCAACGAAAGGCGGCGAATAGCCTACACGCAATTCATGAATAGCAAAATGTTGCTGGCGAATTTGTCCAAAAAATTGACATCTACAGTTTCCTATTGAATAGAATGTGATGAGTCTGCTCTGCAGCTTCTGAACAAGAATGCCTTAGGCTACCTAGCTACTGGATAGTATTTTATACAAAAACAGTAGCGGTGCCAACTCTCAAGGCCGTAGCCAGGATCCGATTGGGGGTGTTTACTCGACCTTGAGGATGTCGAAAAACAATCGAATGAACGGAGTGAGGGGTTTAGAGAAGGATTTAATTTATTTTAAAATGTCACATAGAAATAAGCGCTTCAAAATGTAATCCACTTAGTCCGTATTGATTGTGTTAGTAAATGCATTATTTCATGGAGCTTTATTTCATATCGGGGGTAGGGGTGGGGGGGAAGTTCAAACACGTAGCCTCGGCCTTGTGAACAATCAATTTCAACAGGTCGCCTGATGGTAATGGGAGTTATTCAGCACGCTGAAGAAAATAATTATTATGCAAGGAATAGCCTACTTTAAAACTTCACAAAGAATTTTCCCCAGATCAACTTGAGCACAATAAACAGGTCATTATGACCATTATGACCTGCTGCGACCTATGGTCACCGTCACTTAAAACAAGTGTGTGAGTACAGGCTGAAAATGTGAACATTTGGGATGGTTGCAATTTTTTACTATAGGTTGATAGGTTTTGCAGCCCATTTGTCCCAAAATTAAGTGATGTTGAATTGTTGATCTATGATTTATGTCATTTTATGATGTGGGCACCTACGACGTTTTAGCAAAAGGATTTGTCAGTCTCCTGCCAAAATTTATGTTGGCACCTATGCCAAACATTAAGATAATTATAAGCTACAATTTTTTAGTTACAAATTTGCATTACTACACAAGATTGAAATCAGAATAAATTGTTTCTAGCCTAATGGTCACAGACTTATCTGTAGGCCAGGGCCTAACATTAATTTTTTGTCTGTCTCTTGGAATAGAAAATTTAAATTATGCCACCAAGAAAATAAATTATAAAAATAATGTGTGTGAATTAATGGATCTTTGTTATATAATATATTAAGTTATTTAATTTTCTTTGCTTATAATCACTTTTATTATGAACTCTGTGCATAGGCTAATATAAATGTATATATATAGGCTAGCATATATATATATATATATATATATATATATATATATATACTGTAGGCCTATTAATGTGCAGTTTTGTGTGCTTCTGAAGAGCCAAGTGTATTAGAAATACAGGTCGGCCAAAGTGGGGGGGGTTGTTCTCCCACGCCAAGTGGGGGGGTTAGACGCCACTGGCTGCAATATAGGCTACATGTAACTCTGCTACTCTGTTGGGTCAAGAAACTTAATCGTAAGCTTAATGGTAAATAGGAGATAGTCGGCTGTAGACCTACTTGATTGAATATCGCCAAGCTCTAAGGCTCTATAGCCTGCTTCTTGCCTTCTTCTGTAAGCTTTTAGCGGTCGTCAACGAAAGGCGGCGAATAGCCTACACGCAATTCATGAATAGCAAAATGTTGCTGGCGAATTTGTCCAAAAAATTGACATCTACAGTTTCCTATTGAATAGAATGTGATGAGTCTGCTCTGCAGCTTCTGAACAAGAATGCCTTAGGCTACCTAGCTACTGGATAGTATTTTATACAAAAACAGTAGCGGTGCCAACTCTCAAGGCCGTAGCCAGGATCCGATTGGGGGTGTTTACTCGACCTTGAGGATGTCGAAAAACAATCGAATGAACGGAGTGAGGGGTTTAGAGAAGGATTTAATTTATTTTAAAATGTCACATAGAAATAAGCGCTTCAAAATGTAATCCACTTAGTCCGTATTGATTGTGTTAGTAAATGCATTATTTCATGGAGCTTTATTTCATATCGGGGGTAGGGGTGGGGGGGAAGTTCAAACACGTAGCCTCGGCCTTGTGAACAATCAATTTCAACAGGTCGCCTGATGGTAATGGGAGTTATTCAGCACGCTGAAGAAAATAATTATTATGCAAGGAATAGCCTACTTTAAAACTTCACAAAGAATTTTCCCCAGATCAACTTGAGCACAATAAACAGGTCATTATGACCATTATGACCTGCTGCGACCTATGGTCACCGTCACTTAAAACAAGTGTGTGAGTACAGGCTGAAAATGTGAACATTTGGGATGGTTGCAATTTTTTACTATAGGTTGATAGGTTTTGCAGCCCATTTGTCCCAAAATTAAGTGATGTTGAATTGTTGATCTATGATTTATGTCATTTTATGATGTGGGCACCTACGACGTTTTAGCAAAAGGATTTGTCAGTCTCCTGCCAAAATTTATGTTGGCACCTATGCCAAACATTAAGATAATTATAAGCTACAATTTTTTAGTTACAAATTTGCATTACTACACAAGATTGAAATCAGAATAAATTGTTTCTAGCCTAATGGTCACAGACTTATCTGTAGGCCAGGGCCTAACATTAATTTTTTGTCTGTCTCTTGGAATAGAAAATTTAAATTATGCCACCAAGAAAATAAATTATAAAAATAATGTGTGTGAATTAATGGATCTTTGTTATATAATATATTAAGTTATTTAATTTTCTTTGCTTATAATCACTTTTATTATGAACTCTGTGCATAGGCTAATATAAATGTATATATATAGGCTAGCATATATATATATATATATATATATATATATATACTGTAGGCCTATTAATGTGCAGTTTTGTGTGCTTCTGAAGAGCCAAGTGTATTAGAAATACAGGTCGGCCAAAGTGGGGGGGGTTGTTCTCCCACGCCAAGTGGGGGGGTTAGACGCCACTGCTAGCCAGTAGCTGTTAATTGTCAGAAACAGGATTGTAAAATTAATTAAGACACTGCGCAGCATAGGCATAGGGGACGGTTGTCTAGAGGTGGAAAAAGCCCCCCCCCCACCCATTTCGGGCAAGTCTGATTTTTCGGGCAAGGGGCCGTCCATAAAGTACGTCACGCTATTTTTGACCATTTTTAACCCTTCCTCCCCCATGTCACAAACTGTCACACTTTCTCGGACCCCCCTCTTAAAGTACGTCACACTTTCTCGGACCCCCCCCCCCTAAAGTACGTCACACTTTCGAATTTTTTTAAATAACACCTTTTTCAAATTTAATCTAAAGCACACTTCACTATTAGGCCTAAACTGTAAAGTTTCCAATTAAAAAGAACTATCACATTATTAAAATGACTTTAATAGTAGTATAGTTAATTGTCAACAGTTAATTGTCACAGTTATTCATTGAAACAGTAACTCAATGTAGATTGAATTTGAAAACAGAAATTGCAAAAATTAGACTAGACAATTGTATAATATACATCATAAAAAATGTGTGACGTCACACACGGCCTGACCCCCTCCCCTGTCACAAACTGTCACACTTTCTTACACCCCCTCTCCCCTGGAGCGTGACATACTTTATGGACGGCCCCAAGCAGACCCGAAAAAATAAAAAATTGAAACATTTTCGGGCAAAAGCACCGGATGACTAAAATAAGTTTGTCAGAATTTTCTAGCAAATAGTAACGTTAAATTTCAGAAGATTTCTACCGGATGATTTAAAAAAGTCGTCAGAATTTTCGGGCAAACGTAGACTAACGGAAATTTTTCTTAATATTTCCGTCGGATGACAAAAAATTCCGGCAAAGTCTCTGCTGGAATGTCCCTATGCCTATGTTGCGCGGTATGTATTCGTCAAAACTTATTTTAACTATTAAAAATTTACGCACGCAAAATAAAAATGTCCCCATTATGGGTCCCCTATAGTAGGCCTATGTCTAACTCTGTATTGCCCTATAGTCGTCCGATGGCATTTTACTACATAATTTATGATAATTATTGTATTCTGCTCATATCTAAACAATGAACCATACCAGTTAATCAAATTTTGCTTGCAAATACGATGCTTAGGCCTACCAAAAAGATGGGCTTAAGGCACTGATGGTGAGTGGTGAAGAAAGGGACTTAGGAGTGATCATGCACAAGAGTGCAAAGCCTTCAAGGCAATGTACTGAAGCAGCAAAAAAGGCAAATTCAACATTAGGCATGATAAAAAGGACACTAGTTACTAGAGATAAGGATACAATACTGAGGCTTTATAAATCAATGGTTAGGCCACAGCTGGAATACTGCATTCAGACATGGAATCTATACCTGAAGCAGGACATTGAGAAACTGGAGAAAGTACAGAGAAGAGCTACGAAGATGATTTGGGGTTACAAAGATTTGAGCTACGAGGAGAGGTTGGAAAGGTGTGGGCTAACAACACTGGAGAGACGGAGGAGCAGAGGAGACCTAGCCTAATTGAAGCATACAAGATCATTACTGGAAAGGAAGCACTATGTTGGGAGAAGTTCTTTGAATTAATTAGCACCAAACAAAGCAACTCGGGGTCATAGGTACAAATTGTTTAAGAAGCCGACGGGAACATTGGGGCAGAAATTCTTCAGTGCAAGAGTTATTGACATTTGGAACACTTGGACGACAGCACTGTGTCGGTGAACACAGTTGCAGCGTTTAAAAAGAAACTTGGAAAATTGGGATACTAGATGTTCCTGGTCAACTTTGCAGTGGTTCTTACACAGGCCCTGGTCTTCTGAACCACTTAAAACTTATGTTATGTTATGTTATAGCCTACGGCAAAATGCATGTTTCATAGATGACTAACTAAATGGCCTCTGTTGGGGCGGGGTAGGCCTATAGAGAAGCTTATTTACACGTAGGCCTACGCATAGGATGGAGAATCAGCAAAGTTACGTACGGGTGCGTTCCCGGGGGGGGGGGGAGGGTGTCGTAAAGACGATTTGTTTGCGTGCACAATATATGGATGGCCCCTAATAGTGTGTTTCCTGCTGAATTGTAGTCTTCCGTAATATTCAAATCAAGACAAGACAAACTGCATAAAACTTCTATTATGATACTCCAGCGGCCGATCTGATTAAGTAATGGATATTCATAAGCCTACGAGTTACCGGGATCACAATAGCAATAGGCTATTTGATGGTTTCATCTAAAACCTCCCAAAATAAAACCAACATTCTGCTAGAAACAGAACTGAAGTGCCATTGAGAGGAGTTAGCTCAGAAATTAAAAAAAACCTCGGTTTTAAATATAAAATATAGAAGCCTGAATGGAAAGTCTCATCATCTAAGCAAAATAGGAATAAAGCAAATGCATGGAAATATTTCAAATTCTCAGCATATGGGACAATCTTAAAACAGCTTTATATTTGTCATCTGCGTTATGCTAATTCAAAAGGTCTATAAACGGCATTAAATGAAATTGATGAAACTTGGTTGAAAAAGTTTGTAGAGAGTTAGAAGTAAATGGTAGTCTAATCGTTGGTTGTAGACCTACGCGTGGAACGAGCGACATCCACAGGAATTCGATGCACGATTTCTCCAGCTCAAGGTCAGAGCTCCTGCCCAAGGTCAGAGCTACCCGGTCGTAGGCGTGCCAACTACATTGCCGTTCCCGTCGACGAAAACTCTCACACGTTTTCCGCGGTACTCTGCGTTGAAAGTAGTGCCCTGAGGCAGAATCACAACCTGATAATTAATAAATGTTAAAACCAACTTATTACACTGATAAGGTTAAAGGTTAAGTAATAAAAACATTCAGAATCATTATAGGCCTATATATATATATATATATATATATATATATATATATACTGTAGAGTTAAATGTGTGACCAGCTGGGAGAAAAAGAACCATATGTGGGCCTCACAGATGGTACAGTTTCTCCTGACCGGTCACAGATGTTTTATGAGCATGATACGTGATTGCTAACCATATTTTGCTGTTTAGCCAATCCGTCAACTTCTGTAGGAATACGTGATGAGTATGTGGTACAGTCCTAATTTTCCGGCAACCTGTACGACTGCACAATGAATCGCTCAGTTCATGGTAAACCGATTTAGTGCATGATAGCCGATGCACGGATAGGACGGGTTAACTCAAATGAATAATAATATATTAATATTGTGCTTGCGCGTACGCGTGGGTTTACTAATAGTTTGGGTCTACGTACGACTCTACGTACGCAAAAAACGAGGGGTCAGAAGGGGTAGAGTGGACATAACTTATAGAGCTGTACACGAGGGTATACGCGGGTATACAGAGTATACTCACCTCTGGAGGAAAAAGTCATCGTATAGGCCTACTCACCTCCCGAAAAGCAGGATATAGGCCTACGCGGGTAAAAACCAGGGTACACGGGCATATGCGAGTAAGGCAGGATACACGCGTGTATTTCGGATGAAATTCGGGGCGAATGACTAAAAAAAGGTCATCAATTTTTTCGGAGGCCACGTTTTACGAATATTTCATCCAGATGACTAAAAAAGGTCTGGGTAAGAGAATTTCGGGCCAAAAAAGGTCGGCTTTTCTCCCGGTCATCGTGTACTCATGTGCACCTCAAAATTTACCAGTACGGCCCTAGGCCTAAGCAGTATGAGAATTTTAGAAAAATAACTGGGGTTAGATGTTGACTTATGTGGAGTTGCGATGCGCAATGAATAGGCTTACTTTTACTGTGAGATCCAAAGAAATAGACTACCAGAGTTTGAACCCCAACCTTAAATTCCCGACAATTATATTCATCCTGGGTTGTTTACCTCGATTATAATTGGTCTATAATTACTGCGCTTACTCAAAATGTCCAGGTATTAGGCAAGCATATATAGGGCCTATAATACCCGTGGGGTAGGAGAAACTTCTAAGCCACTTCACAGCAGATTGTAATTTGTAATGGCTCAAGGCTTAGGCTTTCATTTGCAAAAATTTGAATTATTATAGGCCTACGCTATTATAGGCCCTAGGCCGCCCTACCACTGGATAAGAAATTTAAACACAGGCTTTCAAAATGAACGAATGAAAAGAAGAATAAATCAAACAAGTCGTGGGTCTAGAGCTCATTTCAGATTCTGCTCAGTGCAGATTCTGTTTGTTCAGAACAGTTCAAGTTGTTTAAAACCACTGATTAAAATGCTTTGTATGTGATTGCCCGACTTGAATGATGAAAACGCACCGTACAGTATAATAAGCAATCTATGCTTAAAGACCAATAGGATCCCGTAATTATGCATGCGCCATCCGAATAACAAGTAATGATTTATAACGACAAACATGTAATTACACAAAACAATATTAACATAGTTATTGAAAACAACAATGTATTCACGTACGTAATAATGTTATTTTAAGCAAGAATGACTGAAAGCTGTGAAAGAATCTATTCACTGCTAATATCTTTCTGAAATTCAGTTGGCGCCATAAAATGTTTCCATCAAACTGCCGCAGAACCCCTGGCGGGGCTGGATTAAGAAATGTGGGGCCATGTTCGGAAATTTTTTTGCGAATCTTCGACCGAAAACTAATATGACTTTTTAGTCGTTTGGTCGAAATTTTGGCAAAATATACCAATCTTTCCCTATCAAAATATCTGACGACCTTTTTAGTCGCTTGGTCGAAATTTGCTAAAATATACATAGGCTACATAAAAGTTTTCCTGAAAAGTTATTTTTCGCATGTGTGGGGCCCTCTAAAGCGTGTGAGGCCCCTGTTCGGCCGAACATGTTGAACATGCCTTATTCCGGCCTTGACCCCTGGCCGACGTCCGTGGAACCCTTGGGTTCCGCGAAACCCCGGTTGAAAATCACTGGTACACACTATATACTGTGAGAGATGCTTAAAATGTCTATAGATGCAATGTAATGCAATACAACAGTTTACTGTTAAACAACGCACGAGCAATATATTTTTTACCAAGAGCTCGAGTTTTGACCATACAAGACCTTGCTTGCGGGACATGAAGTGAGCGTAGAGCGCTGGACGGAGACAGGAAGCTGAATTCTGGCAAGCGCATGAGATTGCAAAATAACGTCGGCACTGGGCCAGTAATAGGGTAAGAAAAAAACTTACGGTTGCAAATTGACAGAGCATATACAGCTAACTGTGGTTGAGTTTCCTTTTGCTTCTGTACGTGCTTTATTGTCATGTTGGACAGACAGATAGACAAACAAACAGACGGTCGGACGGACAGATCGATAGATAGCTAGATAGATAGATAGACAGATAGATTGATAGATGGCTGGATATAATTATTAGATAGAAAGATAGGTAGATCGATAAAGGTCAGGGATTTGGGATTTGTTGGCAGCTTATTGCAGCAGTATATCGGCCGACCAAATGTTAACGTCTGTGAGAAACCGCGTGGAATATTGGTGGCACAACACACTTACCGTCACATCTGGCCTATTCTTGAGAATCTGTTTTTTGGCCTCTTCCACGGGCTGAAATTAAAAAAAGAACAGAAAAGGCTATAAGGAAATAAACATGTACAAAATAATTATCTTCCATCTGGGCTTTCGCATTTGGGATCGCCACTGATTGGGATTGTTTTGAAAGTCGCTTTAGAAATTTGCATGTAGGCCTACAGAACATTTTAAGAGACTTTAATTTATTGTCCATTTATCACCGAACACAGTTCTGCTTTGGACGAAATAGGAACAGACACGTATAGGTCAAATAAATTCATGCGACAAAGGATTGCAGCGATAAAGTACATTTATCAACAATTATACTAGGCCTATTGATCAAAAGACTAAAGCGATCGAGGGGGCAATCTGTTAACGCATTAAAGGAAAACGCAATGCAAAGCAATATTGAAATCATAGTAGTCCAAATAAGTTCTTTTCACAGCACTAATTGGTAGAACGTTTTAAATTCGCAGCGTTGCAACGTGCAATGAGAGCAAGACAAAGTGTGCCACAACCGCCTTAGAGAGGCAGACTGAGTACAGAAGAGGCCTAATAGACGACAAGATTAGCGAGGGTTTCGCCTTCAAATGCAGCATATTGGAAGAGGTGATCACCTGTGTGAACATCCCAAACGTTCACTAGATCCATCCTGCATTGATCGATTTTTAAGCCGGTAATAGACGACCTCGAAAATAATTAATGTCCTGCTGAACATGCACGTCACCGGTTCATTGACTTACCAGCTCATGACGCCAGTACTACATTACACCGCTTAGTGCCAGATGCCTGGTTGCTCACAACAACCCAGGATATTCACACGGAGTAAAGAAACCGTCAGCCCCATAATCAAGGACCAGGCGTTCTACCAACGGCATAACATTAAGTCCCGTTTTCACGACAGACATGTACAATGCTGAATTGGGGAAGCGCTAACAGACACTTCCCTATGGCACGACTGTTAACAGTTAGCGCAGTAATGTAATGTAATGTAAATCTTCGAGAATTTCTCAGCGCCCACAAAAGCCACGTCAGGGAGACCAGCTTATTCACCGGCGCTATATCAAATCAAGTCCACAATAGCCAGAGCTGACGTTTCCGTTCCGGTGCCAGGTCAAAATCTGGTGAGGTCAAGCCGAGGAGACAGCGTGGTGCTACGGTGGTTTTCGGTGATGGTGGTAGTTGGGCGATGGAAACTGATTGGAATCTGGATAGGATAGGATAGTAATGTCTGATACATGCACATGAAGGTGATGACACACTAATACTGTTGGAAACATCTATCATTGCCGTTACCTTTCCAGAGAGCTCCGGCCAAAAAGACTTTATGGAAGAGATCTCAACGCTGCAACGAAAAACCTTGAACATGTACAGGGTGCGGCAAAAAAAAAGACCCCCCCTAGGTTTTTTGCCAATATTTTTGCCAAAAGTAAGAATTTCGAAATTAAATTTTACAAGCTTAAAGACAATTCATATTGACACACGATGGCCAGATCTCATCAAAATATTTCAATCGGAACAAAAGTTATGCCACTTTTAGGGAGGTCACCCCCCGTTTTTTGACGTTTCAAAAACCAAACGCAATTTTTTAATGGTTTTTTGCCAATATCTTGGCCAAAAATAAAGATATCAAAATGACATTTTACAGTCGTATAGACACTTCATATCTACACATGGTGGCTAGATTTCATCACAATATTTCAAACAGAACAAAAGTTATGCCACTTTTAGTGAGACCACCCACCGTTTTTTGACGATTCAAAAACCAAACGCAACAAAAAGTTACAAAAACACGATTTTTAAAGTCTCATCTCAAATGACTGTTGTAAAATGAACTTGGTAGTGCTTCACAACTCGTGTTCAATGTGCCCACCACCCGTGCCAAAACTTATTTTGAGTCTCTATGCAGAGTTCTTGATGGACCTGTTGATTATCTGACAGATTCCTTATTATTTCTTATTTTAAGAATTTGATTGTCATCTTGCTAAGTGACTTCTCAGTGACGTGCAGCTACGCTGGTACCCTGTTTCTTTTTTAAATAGTAATAATAATGATCATCTGTCAATATCAAGACTATTTGATAATAATTATTTGAGATGAGACTTAATAAAATCGTGTTTTTGCTGTATTACGTCTTTGAATCGTCAAAAATTGGGGGGTGGCCTCCCTAAAAGTGGTATAACTTTTATTCTCTTTGAAATATTTTGATGAAATCTAACCATCATGTGCAGATATGAATTGTCTTTAAGCCTGTAAAATTTCATTTCGATATTCTTACTTTTGGCCAAGATATTGGCCAAAATAATTAGATTGTTTTATTTTTACTTTTTGTTGCGTCGCGTTTTTGAATCGTCAAAAAACGGTGGGTGACCTTACTATAAGTGGTGTAACTTTTGTTGTGTTCGAAATATTTTAATGAAATCTGGCCATCTGGTGTAAATATGAATTGTCTTTAAGACTGTCAAATTTCATTTCAAAATTCTCACTTTTGGTCAAGATATTGGCAAAAATCTTAGGGGGGGGTCTTTTTTTTTGCCGCACCCTGTATAATAGCCTAAACGCATTAAATTGAACGATCTCCACAAGGCCATAGGTGGAGGGATGGGTTATGGGTGTTTGAATACCCCCTAAATGCAATAATGCTATAAGGAATAATCAGGGCTTAAAGTGTGCCAGGACGGTCATGGACGGCGTCCAGGCACTTATTTTCGAGGCTGGACGCCGTCCTGCCACTTATTTGGCCAGCACTGCCTGGACGGTCGTCCATGACTGCATGGACGGCGTCCATGCAGTTACGGACGACCGGCCATGACTGCCTAAAATGGCTCCATTTGAGGTCGACACAGCCAAAAATGCGCTGGTCGCTGGGGCGCCGCCCCAGACCCCGCTGCGGGAGCTTACGGTCAAAACAAAACCATTATCTGTTACAATAACATTTTGATTTTTATTGTTATCCTGGTAGCTTGCGACACTGAAAAAACACTTATTTTTGAAGTTTTCGCGACTTTATCGTTCACAAATAGCTGGCAAAAAGAGCCAAAAAATGACTCCATTTCAGGTCGACACAGCCAAGAATGCGCTGGTCGCTGGGGCTGCGCCCCAGACCCCGCTGCGGGAGCTTACGGTCAAGACAAAACCATTCTCTTTTACAAAATTTTTTGATTTTTATTGTTTTCCTGGTAACTTGCGACACTAAAAATACCACTTACTTTTGAAGTTTTCGCGACTTTATCGTTCACAAATAGCTGGCAAAAAAGAGCCAAAAAATGGCTCCATTTGAGGTCGACACAGCCAAAAATGCGCTGGTCCCGCTGCGGGAGCTTACGGTCAAGACAAAACCATTATCTGTTACAATAACATTTTGATTTTTATTGTTATCCTGGTAGCTTGCGACACTAAAAAAACACTTATTTTTGAAGTTTTCGCGACTTTATCGTTCACAAATAGCTGGCAAAACAGAGTCAAAAAATGACTCCATTTGAGGTCGACGCAGCCAAAAATGCGCTGGTCACTGGGGCTCCGCCCCAGACCCCGCTGCGGGAGCTTACGGTCAAGACAAAACCATTATCTGTTACAATAACTTTTGGGTTTTTATTGTTATCCTGGTAGCTTGCGACACTGAAAAAACACTTATTTTTGAAGTTTTCGCGACTTTATAGTTCACAAATAGCTGGCATAAAGGAGCCAAAAAATGGCTCCATTTGAGGTCGACACAGCCAAAAATGTGCTGGTCGCTGGGGCTCCGCCCCAGACCCCGCTGGGGGAGCTTACGACGCTCCCCCAGACTCCCTAGCCGGGACGGGCTTCGTGCCTTCGGCACTCGCAACTTCGCGCCTTCGGCGCCGCCACTGACGACCAATAACAATTAATACAGCGTCCAGGCACTTCTTTTTTTACACTTTAAGCACTGGGAATAATGCATTTACAAACACAATCATGATATAGACCTATAAGAACTAAGGGGAATTTCATTTTTGAAGCTCTTTTTTTCATTTGGCATTTTACAATAGAATAAATCATCTCTTGCTGCGAGAAGCGCCTTATATGTCAAATACAATACAATAATCGTTTCTCTCGTGTTAATAAAGATTACGTACATTATAGGTATACGTTCTTGCGTATATTTTCATCAATCCAGGTTCTTTAATTAGCAAGAATTATTTTCATCAATCAAAGTTCTATTTGAGTAACAATATTTACATCAGTTCCGCTTCTACCGAAGCAAGAATTACTGTAAACATTCCAGCTTCTATTTAAACAATATTTTCACGAATCAAACTTTAATTGGGGGTAAGAATTAGGCCTACTTTCTTCAATCGAACTCTAAACAAAATAGTTCGTCGATCCTTTTCGAATTGTCCGACTCCGAGTTGTCCGGCTTCGAATCGTCCGCACACACACAATTAAGGCAGACACTGACAGTCCCCTTAAGCTTATAATTATATCTTCGAATGAATAGTTGGAATGGCGACAGTTGTGGATGTATAATAGGCCTGCTACCTGTGGTGCCATGCTGCATGGCGCATTCTTATTGCTGGTTGTGTAGCCTACCAGGCAAGTGCTTGAAGTGTAGAAAAGGAATGTTGTGCTGGCCTAATGAGTGGCAGAAGGGGTTCAGATTTTAAAATAAGAGCACTAGACGCCGTCCATGACTGTCCCGACGCACTTTAAGCCCTCTGCCTGACCGAACTTGGGAGACCGTTTAACTAACTAGCCCATATAGCCTTAGACACAATTTCTTGCACCTACAGCGAAATTAATAAACTTACTTACCCACTATCGGCCTAATAATCATTGCGTAATATTTCAAATCGACCTCTAATGTGATTATAACTCGATTAATTATAATTGTTCTCACCACAACAAGGCCAACGCCAATAAAGCAATTATTGCAAACGGTAGCTTCATTTTCTGTCCTTAGAACTGAACGAATTCACTTTACTTGCTCAATCAATCTCACCAGAAACTTCAAAAGCGTTCGTGAATGAAATCACAACAACCGCAGCCGTATTTAAATATAGTTGATCGATCGATCCATCGATCTACACCGTGATTCAAGAAAAGTAAGCCAAATTTTTTCATAGCCTACATCTATATCGCCTGATAACATATAACGCTAAAAGTTTCCAAATATTTTCGAGAATTGGACCAAGAATGTGATTCCATAATTTCATGAGATAAAGAAGAGCGGATAAAAAGAAATGAATCTTTCAACTTCATATGCCGAAATTTCAGTTTACAAGCAATTTTCTGTTAGAGTTAAAAACATGTAGGCCTAAGCCATACTGTTTTTCTTACATCTTTAATGTATGATGATTAATCATACTGAAATTTTCCCAATATTTAGATAATTGAACCAAGAATAGGACTCCAAAATATCATGTCATAACGTTTAACGGATAGAAAGATATGGATATTTCAACTTCATATCCCGAAATATGAGTTTCCAGCAAGTCTGTTATGGTGTTCGTTGCGGTTTCGACGCTTGGTCGTTCTCATTTTAGTCTTCATTGATCCTGGAGTAAAAACTAATGGAGCCTATTAGCCTATCGCGACGTTCTGCTGTCACAACATCTTCTACCTGTAATCATAATCTAGCTCCAGAAGGCTGCTTTTCAACAGGACAGTGCCCCGGCCCACAGCCAAGGAAACCATCGAAATGCTGACAAGAGAGACGCCAAATTTCATTTCTCCCACATTATATATATTATGGCCTCCGAAGTCCGAACAGCCCATATTTGAATCCTGTCGACTATAAAGTATGGAGCGTGATGCAAGACCGAGTCTACCAGACACTAATCCATGATGTAAACGATCTGAAGCAGCGTTGTTGGAAGTGTGGGTTGGCCTGGACCAGAGGATGATTGACATTGCTGTTGCTCAATGGCGCCAGCGCCTCCAGACTTGCGTGCAAGCAGGAGGAGGACATTTTGAGCATCTTATTTAATTAAATAATCAAACCATAGTGATGAAATCATATTTTTAGTTCAATTCTCTTTGATATCTGGAAAATTTTAGAATGATTAGCCTAATCGTCAGGCATTAGAGATATAAGAAAAAGTTTGACTTACATTTTATCGAATCTAACAGAAAATTGTTTGTAAACTGATGTTTCGGCATATAAAATTGAAAGATTTATATCTTTTTATCCGTTCAACTTTATCTCATGAAATTTCGGAATCACATTCTTGGTTCCCTTCTCTAAATATGTGAAATGTTTTAGCGTGGCATGGTATCAGTCATTATAAATAGGATAGTCCCAAAATCACGGTCAAAAAATGAAAAATCACGGCCTACTTTTGTAAAAATCCAAAAATTCACGGCACCGTGATTCACGGTGCCACGAAACTTTTTTCAGTCTTAATTTCTGTATTAAGTCGATTTTTATTTTGAAATTTAGCATAAACGAGTATTTATGAATGAATATTCACTTGTCAGCGACGTAATTCACTCCTCCAAAACAAAAATTCATAGATTAATTTAATGGTTCCGCACAGAAAATCTTAAATGAATTTAATGGTTCCGCGCTGTTTTTGGTCGTGGGCGCCATTTTTAACGTGTTTTTATAAAAAAAGTGCTGAAAATGTGAAAAATTACGGAAAATCACGGGAAAAGGCAAAATTCACGGAAATCACGGCAAACGGCGAAATTCACGGTTTCCGTGATTTCCGTGAATTCGTGATTTTGGGACTACCCTAATTATAAATATATGAAAAACAATCTGGCTTACTTTTTTTAATCACGGTGTATTATAACCTATTGGCCTATAGGCCTGTAGGCGACGTAACACCGATGGGCTATTATACGTGGACATACACGTGGCATAGAAAGAAACAACAGTTAAAAGGTAATTAATTGACCTGTAAGTCTATGGCCCTAGTTAGCCTACATGTACATCGAGAAATCGCCCCGCAACCGTCCGTATACGTAGCTTTCGAAACCATAGTTCTAACCGTTCTAACGACTTCGTCTGACCAATTCGGCTCTAATCTTATTTTATATTTTCGTAAGTCCGTGTGTTTGTGGCTTTGTTTGTTAGATGAACAGGGCCACAGTTTTCAAGCAGTCGACCCCAATCCTTCGCAGCGGGTTCGGGGTTGACCTAGGGTGGGGAACCCTCATTGATTATTACGGTATAACCTATATCCTCCCAGTCGCCTTATCTTCGTCAGTGGCTAGCGATAAAAACCACTCCGTTCAACCCACTCTTCAGCGGCTTTCCGTCCAATCACTGCTCCGCTGGCAGTGACGGCTGACCTGTCACCTCATCCATAGTCTCCTTGAAACAATCTCCCCAGTTCTAAACAATGGGCTATGGGTTTAATTATATACATGTAGCTAGGCCTATTCATTTCTAGACGTTTGACTATCTGTATCCTTTACGGTCCTACGGTAAAATACACGTTTCATACAATCATGACTAACTAAAATAGCCTTTGTGGGGTTGGGTAGAGAAGCTTATGCACATTTAGGCCTACGCATATGATGGAGATCCGCAAAATTACGTACGGGTGTGTACGGGGAGGATTTTTTAGGTGTGTATTATATGAATGGCCCCTAATAACGTGTTTTCTCTTGAATTGTAAACTTCCATAATATCAAATGAAGACAAGACACACTGCTTAACTTCTATTATGAAACTCCAGCGGCTGATCTACTCTAGTGATAGAAATTCATAGGCCTATGAGTTACCGGAATTACAAGAACTAGGCTATTTGATGGTTCCATGTAAAACTTCCCGAATAAGAGCCAATAGCCTATTCTGCAAGAAACATTACTAAAGTGCCATTGAAAGAAGTTAGCACAGAAAATCAAAACTGACTCGGTTTTGAATTAAAAATATAGAAGCCTGAATTAAATAAATTAGCATTGCTTTCATTATAATTATCAAAGTCTCATCATCGAATGTAAAAATCGGAACAGAGCATATGCATGGAAATATTTCAAATTCTCAGCATATGGGGCAATCTTAAAACAGCTTTTTATTTTTCATATGCGTTATGTTAATTCAATAGGCTATAATAAACGGCATTAAATGAAATTGATGAAACTTGGTTGAAAATTTTGTAGAGAGTTAGAAGTAAATGGTAGTCTAATCATTGGCTGTACGCGTATAACGAGCAGTATCCACTTGAATTCGATGCACGATTTCTCCAGCTCAAGGTCAGAGTTCCGGTTCAAGGTAAGAGATCCAGCTCAAGGTCAGAGCTATCCGATTCTAGGCGTGCCAACCACACTGTTGTACACGTTGTAGAAAACTCTCACACGGTCTGTGCGGTAATCCATTGTTACCATACTGCCATCACGCACAGTCTGAACCTGATGATTAATGCGTGTTAAAACCAACTTATTACACTGGTAAGGTTAAAGGTTAAGTAATAAAAACATTCAGAATCATATATAGGCCATATAGGCTACCAGTGTTATTTTAGTTCCTGAGAATAGAATAAGAATAATAATTATTTTAATTTCGTTCCGTGGAACGAAAACTGGAATAAAAAATAATTCTGGAACGAGAATAGAATAGGAATAAAAATTTCAATATTTTTCTGGAACGAGAACGGAATAGAAATATAAACTTTAAAAAATTAATAGTTTTTCGGACTGAAGCCATCAGAAAAGGAAATTTAAAAAAAATAATATTTTCTCTCCTATTGATTATTATTTCTAATTATTACTAATCTTATAAATAGGTCAAAAGACTCGAGACACTGTTTTGTGTGTTACTGTAATCATTCATGTTAGACATAATAACTATGAGAAGTGGAATTGGAAGTGGAACGAGAACTGGAACTGGAACTAAAATTATTTCTAAATAGGAAGTGGAACTAGAATAAGAACGAAATTTATTTATAAAGAAGAACTAAAACTAGAATAAAAATTACAACAATGGAATAGAATAAGAATAGGAATAAAAATTAATGCTGGAACTAAAATAACACTGTAGGCTACTGTAGAATCAAATATGTGACCGGCTGGGAGAAAAAGGACCATAATGTGGGCCTCACAGATATAGACGTACGGGAGATTTCAGCAGTGGGGGGAGGGTGGGGTGGGGCAAAGATTGGACTTCTGCCCGAAAATATATATCCGGAATAAATCTTCGTGGGTTGAAATCTCGGTGGAGGGAAAAAAATTTTAAAGGCCAAAAAGTTGACCTTTTTTTTAGTAATCCGCGCCTGTGTTTGCCCGAAAAACCAGACTTGCCCGAAATGGGTAGGGGGCATTTGCCCCTCTGGAGCCCCGCCTCGTACGCCTATGCTCACAGATGGTACAGTTTCTTCTGGCCGGTCACAAAATAATATTCTATGAGCATGATACGTGATTTCTAACCAAATTTTGCTGTTTAGCCAATCCAGAGGCGTAGCGACCGCCCTCCGTACCCTCCGACCGAAAAGGGCCTCCGGCAAGGAAGGGGCCCCTAAATGTCAAGGCCGTAGACAGGGGGTGTTTTGGGTGTTTGAACACCCCCCGAAATGGAAAATGCAGAAAAAACCCAATTCCATTTTCTACTTTGCGATGCAAAAACCATTAAATAAAGCCATGAAAACACCCCCGAAGTGAAATAATAGAAAAAATTTCGCAAAAATATGAAAGTTGATAACTTAAAAAAGGTCATCAGAAATTTTTAGCGGCGAGACTAAAAAAAAGAAAAAAATCATCAGAAATTTCTGGCGGAGAAAAATGGAAATTTCGAACCGGACGACTAAAAAAAGGTCATCAGAAATTTTGGCGACAAAAATGTAAAATGTTTCCAAGATTCAGAAACACCCACCGAAAAAAAATCCTGTCTACGGCCTTGATGTGTACAAAAATGAATGAAATGACTAAAAATAAATATAAAAAAGGCCATCAAATTTTTTGGACGGCGAATATGAAATTTTACCGAGATTTTGGCCAAAAAAGTCATCAACTTTTTCGGACGGCGAATTGATGAAATTTTCCCGACATTTTGGCCGGATGCAGGGGCTTTTATCCCATGTATAGGCGGGCGCAACTTGCGCCCAGTGAAAAACAGGGGGGGAACAGAAGAAAGCCAAAACTCACGTCGACAGGGGGAAAGCCCAGCCATGGAGGCAGCGTTTAATCTAGTCATCTCTAGGAAGAATAATCCCCAGAAATTACTTCCACCCCCCCCCCATAAACATTTTTCAACATTGTATTAGTTATTAGTTATAATAGTATTACTCTCTACATTATTTCATCACATGAACTGTTTTAATACGCCACAATAACATTTACTATTACCTAATTATAATAATATTATATATGGCCTACTATGTTAATAAATGATACAATCATATTATAATGATTTGATTTAATGTTAATACTTGTACAAATACTATATTTGTACAACTAAATGCAGCAGGGGTGTAACGAGTGGGGGGGCCTGGGGGGCCTGGCCCCCCACTTTTTTTATCAGGGGGGCCTAATATGAGAACGGACCCCCCACTTTTTTATGAGAGGGCCCTCCCACTTTTTTGAGAAAAGAGAGGAAAAGTGGTCCTTAAAATCTTTCCAACGATCGTTTAGCCAGTTGCGTCGAATCAAGAACTACATGCGGTCCACAGTGACTCAGGAAAGACTCAATCATACAATGATTGCAGCTGTTCACTGTGACAAACTTGAAAACATCGACATCAACAAAGTCATGAACGAATTTATTATGCGAAACGAACATCGACGTGCAACATTTGCAAAATTGCAATAACATGTAAACAAAGGTCCAAAGCTAGACTACAAATGGACATTGTAGACTACAAGTCTTCAGAATGTTTAGATGCCTATATCGTCGCTACGGTCGCTTGCCATTCCACTAATCTAGGGATATGTCCAAATTGAGATATTCCCATTTTTTGTTTCAAATGTGTACATCAAATAATTCACAATTTCACATCAATTTTTAAGAGTCAAGACTTGCCGTACAGAAGTCGGCTGCATTAGTAGCCTAATAGTACTTAAACTCTAATAGACTCAATGATCCTACGATAATCCTATAACTCTACGATATTTCCGTCTTTTTTCTCTGTTGTATTTTCATATCCCGTCTGACACGTCTCCACTCTATTTTCACCCAAATTCACCCATTTATACTCTAATTAGAGGATTAATTTGGGACTTTTGAAGCTGCCCCATTTGTTACTAAGGCTCCCCAGGGCCCCCCCACTTGGGGGGGCCTTGTGAAAAACTGGGGGGGCCCTTAAAAAATTTTTTTTGCGCTTCGCGCCAAATAAATCCACTACGTCCTATTTAGGCCCCCCCACTTTTCTAAACCTCGTTACACCCCTGAAATGCAGTGTTTAATCTAGACATCTCTGGGAGGGAGTTTCCCCAGGAATTAAAATTTTCCAGAAAAATCGATAGGTGTTGTGAACATGTATATAGAATAATTCCCCCCCTCTTAAAAAAAGTATATACTGCAACATTGACCCCCCCCCCCTATATAAATTTCACAGGTTTATACAAGTGCAGTTATCCCGTCAGTTAGGGAACAAGATTACATATTGCCGGGAGAGTAGGTCGGCCTAATAAGAGGGGGGAAGAATATGCATTGCGCCCGGCTGCTTAGGGGGGAATAGAAGCCCCTGGCCGGATGACTTAAAAAAGATCGGGGGGGCCACGTTCGTTGGCAGCTAATTGCAGCAGTATCGGCCTATCACAGGTTAACGTCTGTGAGGAACCGCGGGAATATTGGTGGTACATCAGTGTCCAACGAGTGCGTCATAGAACTTTGGAAACGTGGGTCAAGATATTTGAGATCAGCCGAAGTACTGGTAGCCAATAATAATAATTGGAGGAGGGAGGGATGCAGAAGGCAATGGAGTGAAGGGAGAGGGAGGGTAGAGGAGAGGGGAGGGGGAGGGGGAGTGGAAGGGGAGGCGGATGGGGGAGGAGGAGGGGAGAAGAGGGATGAGATTAGGGGGAAAGGGGAGGTGGGACGGGAGGGAGAATGTCTGTCTGTCTGTCTGTCTGTCTATCTGTCTATCTGTCTATCCATCCATCTATCCATCCACCCATCAATCATCCATCCATCCACCTGTCCATCCTTCATTGCATAATAATAATATTCACTCACCGTCACATCTGGCCTATCCGCGAGAATCTGTGTCCTGGCCTCTTCCACGGGCTAAAATATAAAATAATAGAACAGAATGGGCAAAAAGAATATCTTCTATAAGAGCTTTCGTATTTGGCAATGTGATCGCGACTGGTTGGGATTTGGTTGGCAAGTCGCTTTGGAAATTTGCAAGTACAGAACAATTTTAGAGAATTTAGTCTATTGTCCATTTATCATCGAACACAGTTGTGCTTTGGACAAAATGGGAACAGACACGTAGGTCTAATAAATTCACGCGACAACGGTAAACAGCGATAAAGTACATCTGTCAACAATCAGACTATTGATCATTAAAAGCGATCGAGGGAGCAATCTGTTAACGCAATAAAGGAAAATACAATGCAAAGTAGCCTAATATTGAAATCATACTCTACTTCTAAACAAGTTCCTTTCATTGCGCTATAGCTGGCAGAACGTTTTAAATTTGCAGCGTTGCAACTTTTCAATCAATCAATCAACTTTATTGAAAACCACCACAAAGTAATACAAGCACACAGACTGACACAGTTTACAAATTTGTGTGCAATGACAACTTGCAATGAGAGCAAGACAAAGTGCGCCACAACCACCTTAACAGAAGCAGGGTAGATGGGGCCTAATTAATTGCAGCTGTTTTTGTAAGGCGCCCTTGTAACGGCATGGCTGTGTTACTGCGCCATATAAATCGTCGTAATTATTATTATTAATAGACAACAAAATTAGCGAGTTCTTCGCCTTCAAAGGCAACATAATGGAAGAGGTGATCACTAGATCCATCCTGCATTGATCGATTCTTAAGCCGGTGACAGACGACCTTATGGTCCTGCTGAACACGTCACCGGTTCATTGACCTTGGCTTCCCAGCTTAGTAGCTAATTATGACGCCAGTACTACATTACACCGCTTAGTGGCAGATGCCTTGTTGCTCACAACAACCCTTGATCTTCACATGGAGTACAGGAACAGTCAACACATGATCAAGGAAAGACAAGGATCAAACGTTCTAGCAATGGCATAGCATTAAGTCACGACGGTCATACAGTACAATGCTGAATCTGGGGAAGCGCTATCAGACACTTCCCTATGGCATGACTGTTAACAGTTAGCGCAGTAATGTCTGCTACATGCAGATGAAGAAGAGAACACAATTATTTTACTGATGCAAACATCTATTATAAGCTTATCCGTTACCTTTCCAGCTAGCTCCGGCCATTGCGACTTTTGGGCTTGTGCAGAGATCTCAACGCTGCAAAGAAAAAACTTGACCATATAAAGTTGTAAACACACATAAAATGATCTGCACTGTTTCAGTTTTCTTCCTGTTCTTCGTGCTGATGTGCTACTATGACCACCACTGCATGCATAACTTTTGTAAGGTAGGCTATATGCTTCGCCCAATTTCTGCCACTTCGCTGAGTCCTCTCATGTCTTCTGATCGGCTTCACCTCTTTGTCCCACGAATCATGGTTCGATCCAGATCATTTGCCTGCATAGACCCTCCCTATGGAATGACGTCCCCCTATCAATCCACTCTGTCATCCTCTCTGGTAGTCTTTCCTTATCTCTCTTCTCACAATCTGCCTTTTCTCTCGGGGTTGCACGCACTGGGAGCGCTTCTGAAAAGCTCTTGCAGCGAGAAGCGCTTTAGGCTATAACTGGTCAAATACAATACAATGAGCGTGTCTCTCGTGTCAATAAAGATTACGTACACAGGTCTGCGTTTTTGCGTATATTTTCATCAATCCAGGTTCTTTAACTAGCAAGACTTATTTTCATCAATCCAACTTATATATTATCTGAGCAACAAAACAGTTCCGCATTCAGGCCTACCAAAGCAAGATTTACCTTCATCATTCCAACTTTTATTTAAGCAACTCTATTTTCATGAATCCAACTTCAATTGAGGTAAGAATTATTTTCTTCAATCGAAATCTAAGCAAAACATTTGGTCGATACCTTCCGATTTGTCCGACTCCGAATCGTCCGCACACCCACACAGCAGACAGTCCTTAAGCTTAGGCTATAGGCCTGGTCATTCGAATTATTGAAATGGCGACTGTAGAGGTACCTGTAAGCTTATAGTAGGCCTGCTACATGTACCTGTAGGACTCAGATGATGCAAACGTTTTCAACTAGAATGCTGTATACTGCAGGCTACATACTACGTTATATTGTTTAGTGTTTATAGTTTTTGATGTCTTAGGTGAATATTAAGCCTATATTTTTTACTTGTTCACCAGCAGAGTGCTGTTATGTTAAAGAATATACTTATTTACTTACTTCTCCATCACGCATTTTTATTACTGGTTTGTGCCTGACCAGTGCGTGAAGATAGTGTAGGAAATGAAGTGCCTGGACGACTCTTAACTTTTCATGTTGTGCTGGTCTAATGAGTGGCAGGACGGAGTTCAGATTTTAAAATAAAAGCCCTAGACGCCGTCCATGACCGTCCCGACACACTTTAAGCCCTCTGCCTGACCCAACTTGAGAGACCCCGTTTAACTAATTAGGGGCCTACTGCACAACTATAGACACAATTTCTTGCATCCAGCCTATAGCGAACGTAATTATTTACTTACCCACTATCGGCCTAATAATCATTGCGCAATATTTCACAACGACCTCAGATGTAATAATTAATTATTGCTCGATTAATTATTGTTCTCACCACAACAAGGCCAACGCCAATAAAGCAATTATTGCAGACGGCAACTTCATTTTCTGTCCTTCTATCGGAACGAATTCACGCTAGTATAGCTCAACCAATTAATCAACAGCAGCTCACCAGACACTTCAAACGCGATCGTGATTAAAATCACAACAACAGCAGCCGTATAAATAGGCTTATCGTTGATCGATCGCTACGTCGATCTGTTATTGGACATAGAGCGTAGGCCTATAGGCGCAACACCGATGGGCTACACGTGGAATTACGCGTGGCATAGAAAGAAACCAAAATTCAAAAGGTAACTGAAAAGGTCTATGCCTACATATGCTCAGCCTACATCACGATGTAAGAAATGGCCTACATCGAGAAATCGTCCCCCGCAAACGTCCAAAGCTTTCGAAACCATAGAATGACTTCTTCTGACCAACTCAGGTGTAATAATCATGGGCGGAGTTTGGTTTCCGTTCTTGGGAGGGCTAACCCCGAGTCTGGGCCTTATTGGAGGGCTAACCCCGAAAAAGGATACCATTTTCATGGCAAAAAAGTTGAATCTGGGCCTTCTTGAAGGGCTTAGCTCCCCTAGCCCCTGATAAACTCTGCCCATGGTAATAATTTGTCCTGGGCACGACGTTAAACTGCATCCATCCTCCGCCACAGGGAACCAACAACGTCCCTGTGCCGGTCCTAAGCCCGGACAAAGGAGGAAGGTTTGCCAGATGGGTGGCGATACACTGGCAGAAAAAGACCAAGACGATTGTAATCCGCAAAAACCGCGACACAAGTGACAGAGCGACCCAGATGCTTCAAGGTGTCATGATGTGGAGCAGACATGCACAGGCCGGTTAGGACAGACCAGTGGAGAGAGTCGGGGGAGAGCATGGGACACATACGGGCATTGACCCACGTTGTCCTTCATGCCTCTTTCTCACGATTCTCTTCAATCAGACAAGGTGGTCTAGCTGCTCCAAGATGTTTATGGTATGGAACAGACCTGCTGACCGGACCAGTAAAGCTGGGCAGCATGACGCGAGACAGACTCAGACAGAGAGCGGCGTCGGACTCTTACGGGCATTGAGCCCTTTGATATTGATGATGATGATGATGGTAATAATAATAATAATAATAATAATAATTAGATAAGTCCCTGAGGGATCCTGTATACCTCGGGGCAAAAAAAAAATAAAAAAATAATAATAATAAACCTTCTTGACGATTAGGGTCCATTCCAGACAAATTTGTTTTTATCGAGAGAGTTGAAGTCCCCGAGGGATCATGTTTACCTCGGGGCAAAAAAAAATAATAAAACCTAAGGGATCATAAATACCTCGGGCGCTAAAAAAATTAAATAAATAATATTAATAATAATAATAATAAAATGGAGTTGGGGTGTCGCATTACCGCCGTCTCTGGGGACCCTGGAGAGACTTGGCACTTATTTCAACGTTTGTATATCTGCACCCAGAGATTTAATGCCATAGCCTTCATAGGCACATTTGCACAACACTCCAGGCGACTGATTTGAGGGCGACTGATTTGACTAATATGCATTTAACTTAGTTTTAGTTGTGGAAAACAATTAGCACATTGTGCCTGTGTCCGTTAGGCGTTTGCACATTTGCATATTTGTTTGCACACTTTAAAACGGAAATAAATGGGGAAAAAATTAATAGAAAACAAACAAAATAATAATAATAATAATTATAATCTGGTACTACTAAAAACAAATTATAATGATGATGATGATGATGATGATGATAATGATGATGATGATTTGGGTCGCCGTCTTACACAAGCTACCGCAGAACCCCGAGAATCAAGCTTTTGATTCCAAAGTATTTCCGTGACTAAACAACGCTCTTACGCTGTGCCTTATACAATATACAGGTTCCTTTGTTAAACCCCTAATAATTTATTATTGACATGGATGAGGGTGGTTGGTCTCAATGAAATTGATTTATTCTGCTTGAAAAAAAATAATAGGCCTAATTAATAATAATAATAATTATAATAATAATAATAATAATAATAATAATAATAATAATAATAATATTTTAAAAAATAAAAAATAAAAATAATAATAATAATAACAAAATAATAATAATATAGTTGTATGTCTCTAGACCTGAAGTCGGAGACCTGGTCTGCGGTGAGGGGGATACGAACCAGCGGGCGAAGGACGATTGCCGAGGCGCCCAACGCCGAGCGAGGGAAAGTTTTTTGAGGCGGAGGTGGCATATTCGCCACCTCCTACCCGCATTGTCAACAATTTGTTTAAATTTCCACATTGCAATTTCAGCATTTCGAGCTGTTATTTTTAACGAAATTGCTCATCATTTCAATGCCAAAATTCGTCGATAAAGACGTCTCTTTCACACCGTAACGGTAGCATTTTAAGCTGTCACAGTGCAAACTAGGCCTAGTTAGTGTGTCGCAATTTGAGCGCCCTTTCTGATTGGCTCGTAGGCCTATTGGCCTACTTGTGCGAACGCAGACTTTATTTGACTATCAACTCCGCAACTGTTTGTAGCCTACTCTGAGAGTGCCAGTCCCAAGCCTAGATAAAGGATCGAGCAGGGCGACACTAGCCTATTCACCTTGGAATGGTAGTGTCCTAACAGCATCAAGAATATCAGATGATTATCTGTCTGCCTACTGTGCTAATGTTTGCTCAGATTGTTGGTCGAGCCTTGTCATGCACAGGCGCTGCTTACCAGAAAAGAGACTCACGTCAAAGAACGATGTTTTTGTAAAATGTTAAACAGACAGCTTGGCGTTTCGAGTGAAAGATCTGTGGGGCTATAATTATAGGGCTAGCAAGAGGTGGGGCTATATAGGGCTAGCATTGCAAGGGGTGGAGTTTTGATGAGTTCGTCTGATGAGTCAGATGTTTGCAAGATGTATGCTTTTTTGTTTGATGCTGAAAGACGATGAACTGC
The DNA here is from genome assembly GCA_945859605.1 of Lumbricus rubellus. Classification (NCBI taxonomy): domain Eukaryota; kingdom Metazoa; phylum Annelida; class Clitellata; order Crassiclitellata; family Lumbricidae; genus Lumbricus; species Lumbricus rubellus. Next base: position 4,570,599 of record OX243818.1, read on the forward strand.
CTGCTCTATTCATCGGCATTTGTATTTGTTTGTTTATTCATCAATTAATTCAGTACTCGGAGTTATGTAGCACAACTTCAAGACGACTAATCAGTGCTTCTGACCCCCCGCACGGATAATTAAAATGAACATTCTAAGATGCGCACAGAAAGAGACAGAGTAGACCCTGGCTTGGCAACAGGCGCAGCGACGAAGAGTCCAAGTCCATAGCAAAGCGTAGGACCAACCACCGAGGAGGTAGCTATAGGATTCTGCTCGGTCGCTGTGCGGGCAAAAATGGACAATTAGCACACCCTGCTCATTAAAGCCAAGAGAGCGAATATCCGGTGCACTCAAGGTAGGGCAGCAAAGATAGACCGGAGCGACACCCAACAAGGACCACCAGACCAAAGCGATGATCATCCGCTACTGGAGGGGGAGCCAGTGGAGCACATCTAGCATAGGCTGTAGCCGAAGACATGACCAAATTTTGGGAGCGTCCGCGGCAGAACGTAGGGCCCTGTCCATGCAGGCGCCCCAACAACCCACTCGGAAAGCCGACATAAAGCGCACTTCAATAGGCTGATATAAATTTTTTTATTATTGTCTGGCCTACAGATAAGCGATGCTATACAGGGTATGTCCTTTTTAGACTGGTAGTATGGATAGGCCTATTAGCCAGTAGCCCTTAATTGTCAAAAACAGGATTGTAAAATTAATTAAGACACTGCGCAGCATAGGCGTAGGAGACGGGGGTTCAGAAGGGACAAATACCCCTAAATTTTGGGAAAGTCTGATTTTTCGGGCAAGCAGACCCGAAAAAATAAAACAAGTTAAAATAATTCGGCCAAAAGTACCGGATGACTCAAAAAAGTCGTCAGAATTTTCTGGCAAAAAGTAACGTGAAATTTCAGAAGATTTGGGCCGGATGACAAAAGGTCGTCAGAATTTTCGGGCAAACGTAACGGAAATTTTTCTTAAAATTTCGGCCGGATGACAAAAAAATTTCAGGCAAAAGTTTCTGCTGGAATGTCCCCTACGCCATAATACTGCGCAGTATGTATTTGTCAGAACTTATTTTAACTATTAAAAATTTACGCACGCAAAATAAATGTTTACATTTAGCCTGTTTCTAACTCTGTATTGTCCTATAAGCTTAGTCGTTCGATGGTATTTCACTATACATAATTATTGTATTCTGTTCATATCTAAACAAGGAACCATAACAGTTAATAAAATTTAGCTTGCAAATATGATGCTTACCAAAAAGATGGGCTTATAGCCTACGGTAAAATACATATTTCATAGATGACTAACTAGATAGCCTCTGTTGGGGCTGCGTATAGAGAAGCTTATTCACACGTACGCATGGATGGTGGAATCAGCAAAGTTACGTAGGCTACGGATGCTTCCCGGGGGGAGGGTGTCGTAAAGACAATATTTTGCGTGCGCAATATATGGATGGCCCCTAATAGTGTGTTTCCTGCTGAATTGTAGTCTTCCGTAATATTCAAATCAAGACAAGACAAACTGCATAAAACTTCTATTATGAAACTCCAGCGGCTGATCTAATCAAGTAATGGAAATTCATATATCAGTTACCGGGATCACAAGAACAATAGGCTATTAGGCTATTTGATGGTTTCATCTAAAACTTCGCAAAATAAAAACCAACATTCTGCTAGAAACAGTACTGAAGTGCCATTGATAGGAGTTAGCACAGAAAATCAAACCTGATTCGGGTCCAAATTTAAACTATAGAAGCCTGAATGAAATATTTCATATAGGAAAGTCTTATCACCTAAACAAAGTAGGAATAAAGAAAAATGCATGGAAATATTTCAAATTCTCAGCATAAATATGGGACAATCTTAAAACAGCTTTATATATTTCTTTTATAATTATGCGTTAAGTTAATTCAAATGGCCTATAAATGACATTAAATGAAATCGATAAAACTTGGCTGAAAAGTTTGTAGAGAGTTAGAAGTAAATGGTAGATTAATCATTGGCTGTACGCGTGGAACAAGCAGTATCCACTTGAATTCGATGCACGATTTCTCCAGCTCAAGGTCAGAGATCCAGCTCAAGGTCAGAGCTACCCGATCCTAGGCTTGAAAGCTACATTGCCGCCCTCGTCGACGAAAACTCTCACACGGTTTGTGCGAATATCCATTGTTACCATTCTGCCCTTAGGCACAATCTGAACCTGATGATTAATGCATGTAAAAACCAACTTATTACACTGGTAAGGTTGATGGTTAAGTAATACAAAACATTCAGAATCATTATAATTTATATATATATATATATATATACACTGTAGAGTCAAATATATGACCGGCTGGGAGAAAAAGGACCATAGCCTATGTCTCACAGATGGTAACGTGTATACAGTTTCTCCTGTCCGGTCACAAAATGTTCTATGAGCATGATACGTGATTGCTGACCAAATTTTGCTGTTTAGCCAATCCGTCAACTTCTGTAGGAATACGTGGTGGGCCCGTGGTAGGCCCCTACAGACAGGCTACAGTCCTAATTTCCCGGCAACCTGTACGACTGCTCAATGAATCGCTCAGTTCAGGGTATATTACGCTTACTCAAAATGTCCAGCTATTAAGAAAGCATAATGCCTTATATACCGAGAGAAATAGGATCGTGGAGAGGAGAAACTTCTAAGCCACTTCACATCAGCCTGCTCTTCACTACTGTAAGTAAAGATGAGCAGCGAGTTTGTGAAAGTTCGGTTATAATAGCGCGTCAAGCGTAAGCTTTTATACTATAGGCCTACACTGTGAGAGATGCTCAAAAATGTCTATAGATGCAATACAATATACATGTAATGTTAAACAACGCACGAGCAATATATTTTGTACCCGGAGCTCGAGTTTTGACCATACTTGCAGTCCCTATACTTGCGGGACAAGAAGATCATGCCTGTCACGTGAAATTAGTGAACAGAGACAGGAAACTGCAGTCTGACAAGCGCATGAGATTGCAAAATAACGTGGGCCATGGGCCAGTAATAATATAAGAAAACAACTTAGGGGTGCAAATTGACAGAGCGGTAGCACGACATTTAATCCCGCGACACTTAATACCGCGACAGTTAATGTCGGACACTTAATCCCGGCGACATTTAATCCCTCGTCAGTTAATCCCGCGACAGTTAATCCCGGCGAAATTTAATCCCGGCGACAGTTAATCCCGCGACCTTTCATACCGCGACACTTAATACCTGTAGCCTACACACATGAGTACGAATATTAGTACGACTATTGTTGTCCACATAGCCAATTAAGTAGCTGAAGTAGGCCTACGTCTTTATTTAAAACGACCAATACAAAGGATTTTAAACAGGATTTGCGAAGTTCAGTCAATTATAGGGCAGTGACATGGAGGCGAATTTCGGCTGTAGTACTGTAGGAAATGCAAACAAACTGTGATACATGGAAATTACAAATAAATTAAACATCGCAACAATGTGAACGGAGCTCTTTTTATGAAAAATATGCAGTGAAGGTTGTTGTAAATATTGCTTTTATCGAATTTTAATGGCTTTATAATATTTAACTGCAAAGGCTTAACTTTTTGAAAAATAATGAATAGGCTTATTCCTGTGAATATTGTTATTTAATTTTACTATTTTAACATGTTATTTTACTTTCCCGGGCTATAGAGAAGCCTATTCACACGTGCGCATATGGTGGGGAATCAGCAAAATTACGTAGCCTACGGGTGCGCATCGGGAGGGGAGGGTGTCGTAAAGACGATATTTTGCGTGCGCAATATTTGGATGTCCCCTAATAGTGTGTTTCCTGCTGAATTGTAGTCTTCCGTAATATTCAAATCAAGACAAGACAAACTGCATACAACTTCTATTATGATACTCCAGCGGCCGATCTAATCAAGTAGGCATCGTCATCTAAGCAAAATAGGAATAAAGCAAATGCATGGAAATATTTCAAATTCTCAGCATATGGGACAATCTTAAAACAGCTTTATAAATTAGGCTATATTTCTTTATATGCGTCATGTTAATTCAAAAGGCCTATAAACGACATTAAATTAAATTATGAAACTTGGTTGAAAAGTTTGTAGAGAGCTCGAAGTAAATGGTAGTCTAATCATTGGCTGTACGCGTGGAATAAGCAGTATCCACTTGAATTCGATGCACGATTTCTCCACCTCAAGGTCAGAGATCCAGCTCAAGGTCAGAGCTACCCGATTCTTGGCGTGCTGAAAACATTGTCGTACTCGTCGACGAAAACTCTCACACGGTCTGTGCGGTAATCCGCTGTTACAATACTGCCCTTAGGCACAATCTCAACCTGATGATTAATGCATGTAAAAACCAACTTATTACACTGGTAAGGTTAATGGTTAAGTAATAAAAACATTCAGAATCATTATATATAACACACTGTAGAGTTAAATATATGACCGGCTGGGAGAAAAAGGGCCTATGTCTCACAGATGGTACAGTTTCTTCTGTCCGATCACAAAATAATGTTCTATGAGCATGATACGTGATTGCTAACCAATTTTTGCTGTTGAGACAATCCGTCAACTTCTGTAGGAATACATGTACGGCACATTGTACGTGGTGGACCGGTGGTACAGTCCTAATTTTCCGGCAACCTGTACGACTGCTCAATGAATCGATCAGTTCAGGGTATACTGCGCTTACCGTACTCAAAATGTCCAGCTATTAAGCAAGCATAAATTATAGGGACTATAATACCGGGAGAAATAGAATCGTGGAGAGGAGAAACTTCTAAGCCACTTCACGTCAGCCTGCTCTTCACTATTCACTATCGTGCAGATGAGCAGCGAGTTTGGGAAAGTTCGGTTATAATAGCGCGTCAAGCGTAAGCTTATACATTATACACTCTAGGCCTACACTGTTAGAGATGCTTCAAAAAAGTCTACAATATATAAGATGCAACACAATATAGCCTACATGTAATGCAATACAACTGTGAAACAACGCACGAGCAATGTATTTTTACCAAGAGCTCTAGTTTTGACCATGCAAGACCTTGCTTGCAGGATAAGAAGATCATGCCCGGCACGTGAACTTAGTGAACGGAGACAGGACACTGCAGTCTGGCAAGCGCATGAGATTGCAAAATAACGTCGGCTCTGGGCCAGTATAATTAATATAAGAAAAAACTTACGGTTGAAAATTGACAGAGCATACGGCTACCGTCGGCTAGGCCTACATGTGGTTGAGTTTTCCTTTTGCTTCAGTACATGCTTAATTGTCACATTGGACGGACAGACAGACGGACGGACGGACAGACATACAGACAGACAGATAGGCCTAGATAGATGGATAGATAGATAGATAGATAGATAGATAGATAGATAGATAGATGGATGGATAGAAGGATATATTAGATAGATCGATAGGTAGATCGATAAAGGCCAGGGATTTGGGATTTGTTGGCAGCTTATTGCAGCAATATATCGGCCGATCACAGGTCTGTGAGAAACGCGTGGAATATTGGTGGCACATCAATGTCCAACGAGTAAATCTACGACCGCACGGTCGCCAGGTGCATGATAGAACTTTGGAAACATGGGCCAAGGTATTTGAGAGCAGCCGTAGTAGCCTATTATTCACTCACCGTCACATCTGGCCTATCAGCGAGAATCTGTGTCTTGGCCTCTTCACCGGGCTGAAATTAGAAAAACACAAATAGAACAGAATGGGCAAGGGGAGTATTTTCCATATGGACTTTAGTATTTGGGATCGCCACTGATTGGGATTTGTTAGGCAAGTCGCTTTAGAAACTTGCATGTACAGAGTAATTTCAGAGACTTTAATCTATTGTCCATTTATCACCGAATACAGTAGGCCTAACTGTTTTGCGTTGGGCGAAAATGGGAACAGACACGCAGGTCTAATTCACGTGACAACGGATTACAGCGATAAAGTGCATCTCAATAAAAATTCATCAAAAGCGATCGGGGAGCAATCGTTTGACATAATTTAGGAAAACGCAATGCAAAGCAATATTGAATTTATCTATCATACTCTAAAATCTAAATAATTGCCAGAACGTTTTAAATTCGCAGTGTTGCAACTTGCAATGAGAGCAAGACAAAGTGTGCCACAAACACCTTAGAGAGGCAGGACAGAGGGTCCTAATAGTCGAAAAGATTTGCGGCGAGGGCTTCGCCTTCAAATGCAGCATATTGGAAGAGGTGATAACCGGTGTGAACACCCGTAACATTCACCTTGATCGATTCTTAAGCCGGTAATAGACGACCTCGTAAATAATTATGGTCCTGCTGAACACGTAACCGGTTCATTGACCTTGGCTTTCCAGCTTAGTAATTATAACGCCAGTACTACGGTACCCCGTCAAAAGCGCACAGGACAAAAGCGCGCCGACAAAAGCGCGCAATAGTCAAATGCGCGCCGACATAAGCGCGCGGCGTGGACCAAAGTCTGTAGTTTCATTTCGCAATACCCAACTATAATACTTCTAACGTACATGTGGCCAATATTCAAAGCCTTTCATTACGGCAATGATTCAACCAATTATTTTGATGAAAGTTCATCAATTTTTTTTATTCTTTGAGATATGAGGGCCATATGTTTAGGCCTGGCGGGCAACTTTTGGCCCGCGGGCCACGGGTTGGGAACCGCTGGATTAGACTATAGGCCTATTCGCAATTTAAACTTCGAACACTGTAACTTAATTTTGTGGACATTATATTTTTCGTCCGTAGTTCACGTTATTTGCAAATTTGCCGTTAATTAGATTAGGCTTTTAGCAATATAATTTTCCAGAACTTTTACTTTTTACTTTACTTTACTTGGACATTAGAATTTTCATTTTTGTATGTGTATGTTAGTCTATATCTTGTTAACTGCGCGCTTATGTCGGCGCGCATTTGTCCTGCGCGCTTTTGACGGGTCGCGCTTATGTCGGCGCGCTTTTGTCGGCGCGCATTTGTCCTGCGCGCTTTTGACGGGACACCCAGTACTACATTACACCGCTTAGTGCCAGATGCCTTGTTGCTCACAACAACTCAGGATCTTCACACGGAGTATAGAAAGAGGCAACCCATGATCAAGGACCAGGCGTTCTACCAACGGCATAACATCAAGACAGTCGCATTTCACGACGGGCATACAATGCTGAATCGTGGCTGCGCTAGCTCTAGACACTTCCCTAAGACGTACACGACTGTTAACAGTAACTGTCAGCGAAGTAATGTCTGCTAACGTTAGCAGACACTTCCCTGGTTGACTGTGTAAACCAGTTAGCGCAGTAATGTCAGCTACATGCGGATGAAGGTGATGACACAATTATTATACCGTTGCAAGCATCTATCGTTTCCGTTACCTTTCCAACGAGCTCCGGCCATTCCGTCTTTAAGGAAGATATCTCAACGCTGCAAAGAAAAACCTTGAACATGTAAAAGCACATACATGTAAAATGATCTCCATTGTTTTAGTTTTCTTTTTGTTCTTCGTGCTGCTGTGCTACTGTCGCCACCACTGCATGCAAAACTGTTGTAAGGTAGGCTATAATGTTTACTTCGCCCATTTCTGCCACTTCGCTGCGTCCTCTCATGTCCTGTGATCGGTTTGACCTCTTTCTACCACGCGTCAGGACAACCATGGCTCAATCCAGATCATTTGCCTGCATTGGTCCATCGCTATGGAATGAACTTCCCCCATCACTTTGCTATGTCATCCTCTCCGGTAGTCTTCCTCCTCTTTCACTCCTCGCATAACCTGTCTTTTCTCTCGGGTTTGCACGCACTGGGAGCGCTTCTGAAAAGTTCTTGCATCGAGAAGCGCTTTATAAATGGTCAAATAAATACAATGAGCGTTTATCTCGTGTTAATAAAGATTACGAAGCCTACATAGTACATAGGCCTACGTTCTTGCGTAGGCCTATATTTTCATCAATCCAGGTTCTTTAATTAGCAAGAATAATTATTTTCATCAATCCAACCTATACTTAAGCAAATAGGCCTATATTTCATGAATCCAACTTCAATTGAGGTAAGAATTATTTTCTTCAATTGAAATCTAAGCAAAACATTTGGTCGATCGATCCCTTCCGATTTGTCCGGCTCCGAACTGTTCGATCAGAATTGTTCAGCTCCAAATTGTCAGACTCCGAATTGTCCGACTTCGAATCGTCCGCACACCCACAAGGCAGACAGTCCTTAAGCTTATAGTCCTTCGAATGATTGGAATGGCGACTGTAGAGGTAAGCTTATAGTAGGCCTGCTACCTGTGGGACTCAGATGAGGCAAACATTTTCAACTAGAATCTGTAAACATACTAATTACTTTGTTCAGTCTTTATAGTTTTGATGTCTTATGTGAATTTTATATGTTATGCTTGTTCACCACGAGTGCTGTTTTGCAGCTGGTTATATCAAAGAATATATTTACTTGCTTACTTTTCCATCGCGCATTTTCATTACTGGTTGTGTGCCTTACCAGTGCTTAAAGTGTAGAAAATGAGGCGCCTGGACGCCTCTTACCTTTTCATATTGTGCTGGCCTAATAATTAAGTGGCAGGACGGCGTTCAGGTTTTAAAATAAGAGCCTAGATGCCGTCCATAACCGTCCAGAGACACTTTAAGCCATCTGCCTGACCCAACTTGAGAGACCGTTTAACTAATTACACAACCATAGACACAATTTCTTGCATCAAGTCAAGTCAAGTTTATTGTTCCCATAAAAGAAAAAAACAAATATACAGCAAGTATACATAATATGACTTGCTAATAAGCTAAGAGTGTTATATATAAAACATGTGCAAACGAGTAGCAATTCCAGGGAAGCAATAGGAGCACCAGAAGGTAAGATCCCACTATAGTTAGGGGCCCTAAATAGCTGATTATTATAACTGATTATTCATGACAAAGATGCTGGATAGATGACGCTTGTCTTGTTAGTAACAAAGTGGGAGATTTGCATGTAGCTGTGTGTTTAGTGAAGGAGTAAATTAGAGGCACACTGAAACAGAAAACAAGAAGACAGGGAGAAAGAGAGAAAAAGAAGAAAGAAGAAGAAAGAAAAGAAGAAGAAGAGAGTCGCAGAAGACTTTAGTAAACCAACATCCCACGATATATAGTATTAGTATTAAATAACATTTTTAAATAAAAATTTTCGCTGCATGCACACGTATCAGACGTTTAAATTGAGTGTAGGTCATCTATAGCGAACTTAATTACTTTCTTACCCACTTTCGACCTAATAATCATTGCCTAATATTTCACAACGACCTCTGATAGGCCTATAATTATAGCTCGATTAATAATTTATTATTGTTCTCACCACAATAAGGCCAACGCCAATAAAGCAATTATTGCAAACGGCAGCTTCATTATTTTCTGTCCTTCTATCTGAACGAATTCACTTTACTTGCTCAATCAGTTATTAAGAACAGCTCACCAGAAACTTCAAACGCGTTGTTGATTAAAATAACAACAACAGCAGCCGTATAAATAGGCCTATCATCGATCGATTGCTCCATCGATCTTTTATAGCCTATAGAGCGTAGGCCTGTAGACGTAACACCGATCGATGGGCTATAGGTTACGTGGAACTAAGCGTGGCATAGAAAGAAACTAAAATTCAAAAGGTAGGCTAATTGACCTGAGTTTATGGCCCTGCTTAGCTTACATCGTCTCAACTTAGCACTGTTCTGAAATTGTATCGTGTTATGCTTTTCTTCTTGTAAGCAATAAAAAAACCTATGTTAGGTTATGTTATGTTATGCTGTTTTTTTCACAAAAAAGACAATAGCCTACGGTAAAATACATGTTTCATACATGACTAACTAAATAGCCTTTGTGGGGGGGGGGGAAACTTATGCGGATGATACTTACCTCATCATCTCTGCTTCAATGCGAACAACTCTGAAGACTGAGCTTGCAACACTTGAGATAATTATGGGCTACCAAGAACCATCTAAAACTTAATCCAACCAAGTCACGTGAAATGATCTTCAACAGGCGTTCAAAGGGGGCTGTTCTTCCTCATCCGTTACCAGGCCTCGAGAGGGTTGACTGCATGATTGTTCTCGGTGTAACCATCAGCAGTGGCTTACGGGCTTCGTCGCATGTCAGTCGTGTTCTGAGTTCTTGCTCCTCATCCATCTGCGCCTTGAGCGTCTTAAGAGCTCATGGACTGCCACCAACTGCCCTACACAACGTTGCTAGAACTACAACTACAGCGCGCCTCCTCTACGCTGCCCCTGCCTGGTGGGGCTTGACTACAGTAGATATATGGGCTGTACTGTAACTGTACTGCTGACGACCGATCAAAACTAGAGAGTTTTCATCGTGAGATGGGACGTTACGGTTTTCTGTAGCCTGATATTAAGAGCGTCGAAGCTCTTGTAAATGACATTAAAATCGACTACTTCGAAGAGTGATCCGGTTCGACTCTCACGTCCTGGCTAATATTTTCCCACCGAGAGTCCATAGGCTGTACAATCTTCGGCATCGTCCTCATAATTTTGAACTACATGTACCTATTAAGGACGACAGAAATTACATTTCTCGAGTACTTTTTAGATACTCGACCACTGCCCCTCTTTCTGACTTCCATCCAGTTGATTGACGTATGATTTTTTTTATCATTTTAAAATTGAATTGTTATGATTTTCTGTATCATTTTTAAATTTGTAATTGGCTGCCGTGTGTCAGCGAGAATCTCAATAAAACGAATATAGGCTATTAGCCTTTTGCAGTCTTAAAAAAAAATTTATCCTAGCCTATAAGGTCTCAATTAAATTTAAGTCTTTATTACTTAGGTTAATAGTATTTTTATTGTAATCATTCTATATTTGCATTATATATTCTCATATGCATGTAAATACATACATACATACATACATACATACATACATACATACATACATACATACATACATACATACATACATACATACATACATACATACATACATATATACATACATACATACATACATACATACATACATACATACATACATACATACATACATACATACATACATACGTACATACATACATATATACATACATACATACATACATACATACATATATACATACATACATACATACATACATACATACATACATACATACATACATACATACATACATACATACATACATACATACATACATACATACATACATACATACATATATACATACATACATACATACATACATACATACATACATACATACATACATACATACATAAATACATACATACATAAATACATACATACATACATACATACAATCGTACATACATACGTACTTGTAAACATACATACATACATACATACATACATACATACATACACACACACATACATGCATGCATGCATACATTGTACATACACACACATTAGGGTGGTTGCATCTCCAATAGAAAATTTTCAACTTAAGATGTCAAATTTCTCCAACCCGCCATTCCGTGCCACTTGGTCTAAAACCTATGTAGCCCAAAAATTAGCAGAATTTAAAAATATTTAGGACTTGCACAACGTCGTTGAAGTTTAGGATTTTACAAATAATTGTCGTAATTTCGAGTACAAGTATTATTTACTTTAAAAATTTATAATTATGGTTTCTGATAGAAATATTTAATGATTTTTACTTAGGCACAGCTGAAAAGTATATTCTACAATGTTTTTGTCATCAGTGATTGCTAATTATCTATTTTTATGAGCATTTTAGCGGTAAATGACAAGTGAGGGAATTCCTGCGAAAAATTATCTATTCTGTCCAATGTTATGATCTTTTATTAGTTACATTCCAAGTCATCAATGCACTACCGAACACAATACACATAGTCTTACACACATTAGGCCTATTATTATGTCTTAGGCTGTATAATATCTCATATATTCAACAATTTATTGTGTATGATATTATAACCTTACAGTGTTATGATGCAAAGGTTCCAGGTAAATGCTTGTGTTCCAAACAACGTTATCCTTGCTCTCCCTTCCTGTTCAACCTGTTGCATCAGCTTACAGATATGTTTTTATCTTCACCATTTGAACATGATGTGCTTATTTATTGGTGAACTTGTTTCCAACAACGCCATGCAAAATATTATTACTAACAAATACAGCATTAAAGAGACATTATTTAAATGTCTGCATCTAATATTGAAAAGGCGATGCCGATTACAGTAGCGTTAGCGGTAATATCGCAAGCTAGGGGACAGAGGAGAGCTTCAAAGGTTCCAAGCCCCCCGTCACGAGACGTTCTCACAGAGAACTTCTCAAAGTACAGTTTCATCATCATAAGCGTGAAAAACTTGGCATCAGGGACAGTATCACCCAGACTACTAAGTACATGTAGCTTCTTCTCATTTTGGTCAAAGCCAAACCTTTGACAAAGTTCCAACTCAGGAGACTGAGCATATTTGGAAGCTGCAGACCGGCAAGGCCTAAGGAAAAATAAAGAAGCCAACATCGGCTGCAAACCCCTCCATAACAGTAACCTACCTAAATGGATGACGAGAGCAATTTACTGCATGAAGATGTTGCTATTTCAAAATGAGTACCATCTAGGCTACAGCAACGATTGTAGTCATAGAGTCGAACATCATATGGTGAACATGCGTGGGAGCATCCGAAAACAATTATTATTAGTCTGTTTGGGACATGCATCCACATGTACATGGCCGCCATTGGTTTCAAAGCTCATGAGCAACCACTGATCCTAGGAACGACCTAGCAGGCCTTCTGCTGTGTTACCTATCTTTATATCCACAGAAGGTCATTGCTGATGCCGCTGTGACACCCTTTGGTCGAAATCTCTTATATTTATCCAAGCTGTTGGCAGGCTTGGGTTTCTTTCACAATTACGTGTCATTGGAAGAGAAGAAGTCGATCATAGCAGTTCTAATGGACAAAGAAGGTTATGAGATCCCCCAAACATATAGGCTACAACAACTCTTCTCAAAACCATTCGCAGAAAAGACTAGGCCGACATCATTAAATGAAATTTTCGTGATAAATGCAACTCGTGGCCTGTTCTGCATCTCGAAACTACTAGATGCACTTCTGGAACACGATCCAATTGGTCGGATAAATCATGAAGACTGCATGAAGAGCTCGACATAAAAGTTATCAGTGATCTAGTTGAGCTTGGTGTCACCCTTATTCAGCATTGCAATGCCTCAAGTACAAGGAATGAGCAACAAAAACAATTTCCATCAGAAGTTGTAGAAAAGAATCGCAACTCGTTCTGGGCACGAACAAAGGAGAGTGCCGTAAAGCCTTCAAGGTCACATTGATATTGATTACGTACCTCAGCAGCAATAATAATGATTGCAATTTTAATCACCAAACAGTGTAATCATTGGTAATCATGCATACAATAATTTCGTTGTGTTGTATTGAATTCTGATATGAAGATGCATGGTTTATTATGCTTACAATTCAAGTTTTTCGCTTCCTTTATACATGGTAAAACTTCGATGGTGTTGTGCAAGTCCTAAATATTAATATTTTCGTATACACATTTTTGTGTGTTGTTTCTGGAGGGAATGGCACCAAATTTTAACTTGGAGAACAGTGGATTCCAACTTTCATTTCTAACGACCACCCTAACACACATACATAAATGAATGTATGTACATGTATATATGTATGTATGTACACATACATACATGCATATGTATGTATGTACACATACATACATGCATGCATATAATTATACACCGGCATGCATGCATGTATGTATGTATGTATGTATGTATGTATGTATGTATGTATGTATGTATGTATGTATGTATGTATGTATGTATGTATGTATGTATGTATGTATGTATGTATGTATGTATACATGTAGTATGTATATACGCATATATATAAGTAGGACTATATATATATATATATATATATATTTATATATATATGCATGTATGTCTGTATGCATGTGTGTATATATACGCATGTATGTATGTATGTATGCATGTATGTGTGTATATATGTATGCATGTATTTATGTATGTATGTATGTATGTATGTATGTATGTATGTGTGTAGCCTATGTTGGTGTTATGTTTGACATTATGTCTCTATGTTTATGTAAATGTGGATGTATGTATGTGTGTATATGTGTGTATGTATGCATGTATAGATGTATGCATGCATGTATGTATGCATGTATGTATGTATCTATGTATGCACATATGTTTGTATGTATGCATATATACAGATAATTGCCCCTGGGGATGACAACAGACTTTATTAGCGAGTCATAATATGTGGATGGCCCACCAGGTGGGCCAGGACCGAATCGGAAAATTGGTAATGGCCCACCAGGTGGGACAAAGGACCGCAAAAGGTTAGGGCTGTTGAATTAATCGCGTTAACGCGTGCGATTAACGCGTTAAATATTTTGCGATTAAAAATTTTGACGCATTAATCGTTCGCGTTAATTAGTTCTAATTAAAATTGAATCAGAGACAGAAAAACTCGTTTTAAACGTCAAGGCTCATAGGCCTACTTAAAACTGGTGATACATTCTTTGACAAATATTTCCAAAAAGAATTTGACTATTATCGTAGCAATTCTGTGCTCAATTAGGCCTATCGCCTGCATCCGAACCAAAGCATGCGTTAAACGCTAGCGATGAGCCGTCGACATCGGCCGCATCGACCACTAAGGTTGTTTCCTCACCCCGTCAGACTACGTTGGTTGAACTCCAGGAGATGGCAAGACCAATAGATGATAAATGTTTACAGAAGGACAACTGAGACGAGGTTTGGTAAGAACAGAAACCTATTGTGAAAAAATTGTGACTAAATAAGGAGGTTCAATAGTAGACTACTAAGCTTATTGTTAATTAATAAGAGCATCCATTGGACCGACCGATGCAAATAAACTGGTCTGCCTATACAATTGGCTGAATAATTAATTAATTTTGATAGTCAAAAAAGGTTGTGTAAACTTTTGACATTTTAATTAAAGGTGGCTCAAATGAAAAAATATTGGATTTTGAACAGTTGACTGAATCAGATGTGAACAGTGTTTCAATTTTGTCTGTCATACAAAACTGTTCAATAAACTAAGTGCAGAAATTCAAAGGTTATCAAAGGTTATTGAATTATGTTTGCAATAGAACGAATGCATTCAGTCTTTAAAATTTTATGCTTCAGGTGTCCTTATAAAATAGTAAGATTAATATAGGCCTATATTTGAAGGAAATGTATTGCGCTTAATTTGCAGTTAATTGCGATTAAAAAAATTATTCGTGCAATTAATTTCGATTAAAATTTTTAATCGAACAACAGCCCTAGAATACATATGTATATATATATATATATATATATATATATATATATATATATATACGCACACGTAGGTCTAGGCATAGGGTGCGTACGGGGTATTTATTAAGTGTGTATTATATGGATGGCTCCTAATAGCGTGTTTTATATTGAATTATTGTAGACTTCCATAATATATCAAATGAAGACAAGACACATTGCTTAACTTCTATTATGACACTCCAGCGGCTGATCTACTCTAGTGATAGAAATTCAAAGGCCTATGAGTTACCGGAATTACAAGAACTAGGCTATTTGATGGTTCCATGTAAAACTTCCCGAATAATTAAGAGCCTATATTCTGCAAGCAACATTACTGAAGTGCCATTGAAAGGAAAAGGAGTTAGCACAGAAAATCAAAACTGACTCGGTTCTGAATTAAAAATATAGGTCTGAATGAAATAAATTAGCATTGCTTTCATTATAGTTACTAAAGTCTCATCATCGAAGGTAAAATCGGAATAGAGCAAAATACAAGGCAATATTTAAAAATCTCAGAATATGTGGAAATCTTAAAAACAGCTTTATATATTTTCTTATCTGCGTTATGCTAATTCAGTAAACCTACAAATGACATTAAATGACATTAATGAAACTTGGTAAAATTGAAAAGTTTTTAGAGAGCTCTAGATGTAAATGTTATCTTAATCATTGGCTGTACGCGTAGAACAAGCAGTATCCACTTGAATTCGATGCACGATTTCTCCAGCTCAAGGTCAGATCTCCAGCTCAAGGTCAGAGCTACCCGATCCTAGGCGTACCAACTACATAGTCGTCCTCGTCAACGTAAACTCTCACACGGTCTTCACGGTAATCCATTGTAGCAAAACTGCCATCAGGCAGAGTCTCAACCTGATATTAATACAAATACCAACTTATTACAGTTTTTTTAAAACGTGCAATTGTACACAAAATGTGCAGTTCTAAATGGATTTTTGCAGTTGTAAAAGCACTTCAGTGCCGTTAAAACTAGTTCAAAAAGGTAATGTTTTCCGTTTTGGAGTAATTTACCATGGAGGATGGGAAAAGAAAGAATGGGTTGTGCAGTTCTAAAAATTCCTTTAAAACAGCCCTGACTTATTACACTAGTAATTTTAAAGGTTAACTTTCAAAGGCAGACTTATTATTCTATGCAATGTATGCATTATTATACAGTATAAACTGCAGAAATAAAAATGTGACCGGTTAGAAGAAAAGGACCATCATTATGTGGGCCCAGCATAAGGTACGGTTTCTTCTAGCCGGTTAATAAATGTTTATTAGCATTATACGTGATTGCTAACCACTTCAATTGTTGTTTAGCCATTCCATCAACTTCTGTAGGAATACGTGGTGGACTGGTGGTGCAGTTCTACTTTTCCGGCAACCTGTACGACTGCTAATTGAATCGCCCATTTCAGGGTACTTGAAGTGTGCGGTCGCAAATTGACAGTGCATACAACTATAATACCAATCATGCATGGTTGAGTTTTGATTTTGCTTCCTTACCGTATACCTTGGTCCTCCTGTGCAGATCTGCACATCGGGCGACGCACCCGTAGGCCTACACTTTTTTAGGTACCGTTTATGGATTGATTGCGTCATTTTCTGTTCCAAGTGTTTTTACCCGTCTATTTTTACTTCAGTAAGTTTACATGTTTTATTGTCACATTCTTGCGATAGAGAATAGATAGAGAGGCATGGGCAGTCAGACAGACAGACACACACACACACCCAGACACACACACACACACACAGCCGGATGAACAGCGCAGAATATTGGTGGCACGGCAGTGTCCAGCGAGGAAATCTACGACCGTGGGTCACCAGTTGGGTGATAGAACTTTGAAACATAAGCTTAATGAGGAGCATTTTAGAAGATATCTGAAATCAACCGGAGTAGCCTATTACTCACTCACCGTCACATCTGGCCTATCCGTTTTAATTTGTGTCTTGGCCTCTTCCGCGGGCTGAAATTTAAAAAAGAATAGAAAAGGCTAAGGAAATATTTTCCATCTGGAAGTTATTTGGGATCACCACTGATTGGCAGTAGGGGCGCCAGAGGGTAAGGGGCTAAGCCCCAAAAGGCCATTCGTTTTTCCCCCATAAAAAAATCAAATATTTCCAAATATTTCCCCAAATAAACCAGATGACTAAAAAAGGTCGTCAGAAATTTTGGCGATGAAAATGGAAACTTTTCTCCGCGAGTTCAGCCCCCCCCCCAAAACAACTGAAATCCTGGCGCCGCCACTGCTGATTGGGTTTAACTTGGTGAGTCGGTTTAGAAATTTTCAAGTACAGAACAATTTCAGAGACTTCAATCTATAATTGTCCATTGATCACCGAACACAGTTCTGCTTTGGACGAAATGGGAACAGATTAATAGGTCTAATTAACGCTACAACGGATTACAGCGATAAGGTGCATCTGTCAACAATCATTCTTTATCAAAGGCGATCGAGGGAGCAATCCTCTGACACAATAAAAGAAAACGCAATGCAACGTAATATTGAAATCATAGTAGGGCCAAGTAGGCCTACTCTAAATAAGCTCTTTTCAATGCATTAATTGCCAGAACGTTTTAACTCTTCCTATGCTGTTAATGTTGTCACCCGTGACCCCCATTAACAGCATAGGTATCAAAACAATTCCGGCTGGAATGAGTTAAATGCGCAGCGTTGCAACTTGCAATGAGAGCAAGACAAAGTGTGCCACAACCACCTTAGAGAGGCAGGGCAGAAGGTCCTAATAGACGACAAAAGTAGCTATAGGGCTTCACAGGCAGCATATTGGAAGAGGTGATCACCGGTGTGAACACCGCAAACATTCACTAGAACTAGATCTATCCTGCATTGATCGGCTTCTTCTTCTTTGGGCTACGTTCTCTGTCTTCGGGCAGGTTCGTATATGTCTAATAACGCTATTTTCTCTGTTCTGTGCTTCTCTCTTCAGTCCACTGGATCCATCCTCTGTCAGCATCATATTCATAAGTCGGTAATAGACGACTTCTCAATTAATTAATGTCCTGCTGAACACGTCACCTGTTCATTGACCTTGCCTTCCCAGCTTATGACGCCAGTATTCTACTACATTACACCGTTAAGTGCCAGATGACTTGTTGCTCACAACAACTCAGGATCTCCATTCTTCACACGGCGTTTAAAAACAGTCATTTCAAGGACCAAGCGTTGCGTCGTCGGCATAACATAAGTCACATTTTCATGACGGGTATACAAAAATGCTGAATCGAGGCAGCGCTACCAGACACTTCCCTATGACACGAGTCACACGACTGTTAACAGCTGCTGTTAGCGCAGTAATGTCTGTTACATGCAGATAAAGGAGAGGACACAATTATTATAGGCCTACTGTTGCAAACATCTATAATTTCCGTTAGGCCTACCCGTCCTTCGAGTTCCGGCCATTCCGTCCTTTCGGCAGAGATCTCAACGCTGAAAAGAAAAACGTTGATCGTGTAAACACTCATGAAACGATCGCAATTGGTTTTATTTTCATCAATCCAACTTCTCTTTGAGCAACAATAATGTCATCAGTTCCACCTCTATTGAAGTAAGAATTACTTTCATTATTCCAACATCTATTTTAAGCAACAATATTTTCATGATTCCAACTTCACTGTTAATTGTTTTCTTTATTCGAACTCTAAGCAAAACATATCGTCGATCCTTTCCAAATTTACCGCTCCGAATTGTCCGCTCCGAATTGTCCGGCTCAGAATTGTTCGATTCGAATTGTTGGACTCCGAGTTGTCCGGCTCCGAATCGTCCGCACACCCACAAGGCAAACAGTCCTTAAGTTTATAATAGTTCTTCGGATAATTGGGATGGCGACTGTAGAGGTAAGCTTATAGTAGGCCAGCTACCTGTGGCACTCAGATGAGGCAAACATTTGCAACTAGAATGCTGTAGTCCTATAGTATACAAAGTCATACTAATTATTTTGTTTAGTGTTAATAGTTTTTGATGTCTTATGTGATGTTTATATGTTATACTAAGTTTTGTTCACCGGAGTGCTGTTTTGCAGCTGGTTACATTAACAGAATATACTATACCGGTACTTGCTTACTTTACCATGCTCCAAGGCGCATTTTTATTGCTGGTTGGGTACCTGACCAGTGCTTAGAGTGTAGCAAATGGCATATCTGGACGCCTCTTACCTTTTCATGTTGCGCTGGCCTAATGAGTGGCAGGGCGGCGTTCAGATTTTAAAATAAGAGCCTGGACGCCGTCCATGATCGCCCGGACATACTTTAAGGCCTCTGCCTGACCCAACTTTAGAGACCGTTCAATTAACTCTATAGGCCTAACCATAGACACATTTTCTTGCATCCATAGCGAACTTAATTACTCACTTACCGACTATCGGACACGACGTGGCCTAAGAATCATTGCCTAATGGATGGATCCGATTTGACCAGGGTCTATGACAACAGAGGCCGTTACCCTGGACAGAATTTTGCTCGGGATATTACAGCATTTATGAGCAAGGTACTAGACCAGTAGTTTTGCCTAATATTTCACATAGACCTCTAATATACATGTAATTATAACTCGATTAATTAGATTGTTCTCACCACAACAAGGCCAACGCCAATAAGGAAATTATTGCAAACGGCAGCTTCATTTTCTGTCCTTCTATCGGAACGAATTCACGCTACTTGCTCAATCAATTATATTATTAACAACAGCAGCTCACCAGACACCTCAAACGCGTTCGTGATTAAAATCACAACAACAACAGCGTATAAATAGGCTTATCGTTGATCGATCGCTCCATCGATCTGCTATAGCCTATGGAGCGTAGGCCTGTAGGCGCAAAACCGATAGGCTATACGTGGACCTACGCGTGGCATAGAAAGAAACTAAAATTCAAAAGGTAATTGACCTATGAGTCTATGGCCCTGCTTAGCCTATAGCCTGCATCGAGAAATCGTCCACGCTACCGCCCGAACTCCGAAGCTTTCGAAACCATAGAACGACTTCTTCTGACCAATTCAGCTGCAATAATAATAATAATAATAATAATAATAATAATAATAATAATAATAATAATAATAATAATAATAATAATAATATTTCACATAGACCTCTAATATACATGTAAGCCGTTCCAGGCACATTGCTTTTAATATTTTATAAGCCCCTGGGGGAACGAAGTACCTAAAAAAACCCATAATAATAATAATAATAGTAATAATAATAATAATGCCTGAAGATCATGTTATAGTAAAACTGGACTTTTCGAATGCCTTCAATGCTCTGAGAAGAGACTCAATGTTAGAGACGGTAGCAGCAACAGCTCCAGGAATATACAGATTCGTATTCGACAACTACGCTTATTCCTCCCGGCTACAGACCAGACATCATATCATCCTTTCGGAGGAAGGTACTCAACAAGGCGACCCGTTAGGACCATTGGAGTTTTGTCTAACGATACATACACTTCTCAAGAGTCTGGTGACACCACTACATATTGGTTATATGGACGATCTCACTCTTGCTGGACCGATTGACAAGGTTGAGAATGACATCCGCTTGATAGAGAAACAAGCATCCGTGTACGGCTTACAACTGAATCGAGCTAAATGTGAAGCATCAGCCAGAGTTTACGACGAAGTGAAGAAGAATCAGGTCTTCTCCGATTTTGAGTTTGTAACCGTTGAGGATTTGTCTTTAGGCCTACTTGGGGCGCCGCTACTGTCTGGCGGTGCAGTCGACAAATCCATCCAAAAGAAGATAAACGATCTGGAGAAAGTTATCACAAGACTTGAGACATTACATCCGCACGATTCATTCACACTGTTGAGGAGCAGTTTAAGCATCCCGAAGCTTTTATATACGCTAAGAACATCAGCCTGTTTCCTGAGCGAAGGACTTTTACACAAATTCGACAACGCCTTGAGAACGGGCTTATGCAGTCTTCTCAACATTCACATGAGCGACGATAAGTGGATCCAAGCATCTCTACCTGTGAGGAATGGTGGTCTAGGGATTCGTAGTGCCGTTATGCTGGCAACTTCCGCCTTTTTGGCATCAGCCGCTGGCACGCGAAGCCTTCAAGACAAAATTCTACACGATGTCGATGTGTCGCTTGTGGACCCACTGGTGGAGGAGGCTTTCAATTCGTGGTCATTAAGAACGAACGCACCTCCTCCCATTGAGCAGAAGGCTCATGCACAAAGAGAATGGGACAGTGCAATGATCACACATGCACTTGAAGACCTATCAGAAAGAACAACTGATTATCCAGACAAAGCCCGCTTTTTAGCCGCGCAATCACCACATTCAGGGGACTGGCTTCATGCGCTTCCGATTACAGCAGCCGGACTACGAATGTCGGGAGACACGCTGCGAATAGCAGCCGGTGTCACGAAATAGAGTATCCCCTCGTATTAAAAGTTTCCCCCAAAATGAGGAAAAGTCGAAAAAAACACTTACGCGTGCTTTTATTTTTGCAAATTGATTTTCATCTGTTTTGTTTTGAACAATGGCACTAACAGGTATGTTTATTCCTACTAGATACTTTGTTTTGCTTTGTTTTTATAGCACTTAAAACGTTTAAAACACTTAAAAACACTCGGAGACACTAAATAAATTCGAGTTGCCTTTCTTTTGGCATTGCTTAGGTCACTTAAAACAATTAGAGTCACTTTAAATTTTGATTAGAGTATAATTGTTTTAATTATACACATTTTTCAAAAAATGGGATAGAATTGTTTATCCACCCCGGATAGTCTAGACCGGTTAATTCCATCCGGGGGGATAGATTAATCCATCCCACCGGATAGCTTTAGGGGGGATACTCCTTTTCATGACACCGGCATTCGACTAGGCACTGCGTTGTGTGAAAAGCACACATGCAAATTTGGCGCCATAGTCGAATCCAATGGCCTGCTCGGATTCTCTTGCAACAAAGGAGCTGGAAGGCAGCAGCGTCACGGAATGATCAACGACGTGCTTTGGCGTGCATTTGCAAGAGCTAAAATACCAGCCATAAAGGAGCCGAATGGTCTCTCCCGATCTGATGGGAAAAGGCCAGATGGAGTTACCATCATTCCCTGGCACAGAGGTCTCTGCTTGACGTGGGATGTGACGGTACCGGATACGTTTGCAACATCGTACAGACATTTAACTGCAGAAAGTGCATGTGCCGCGGTGGAAAGAGCAGCCCGTAACAAAGAGAGCAAATATGCAGACTTAGCAAGATCGCATCATTTCGTCCCTGTCGCAGTTGAAACAGCAGGAAGTTGGGACACTGATTCTCTGCAGTTCGTACAAGAGCTATAGGACGGAAAATTTCAGCGGCCAAAGGAGACAAGCGTGAGACGAGTCATCTGCTCCAGCGTCTATCAGTCGCCCTACAAATAGGGAACTCTTTGTCTGTTTTAGGAACGACAGACTCAAACAGTCAAGACACATGGAGGTCTTGCACTGAAGAACTATGTTAGTTCTTATTGTGAACAGGAGCAATTCCATTAGACTTGAAATGACTTTGTTATTTTCTTTGGAAAAAATAAATGTGTGTTATAATAATAATAATAATAATAATAATAATAATAATAATAATAATAATAATAATAATAATAATAATAATAATAATAATAATAATAATTATAATAATAATAATAACAACAACAAAATAATAATAATATCCGCCACCTCCTCCCACATTGTGGACAATTTGTTAAATTTCCACACCGCAATGGCAACATTTTGGGCTATTATTTTTTAACGAAATTGCTCATCATTTCAATGCCAAAAAATCGTCGTTAAAGACGTCTGAGCGTCTCTTCCATATGTCTAAAAAATTTCGAATTTCCACACCGTAACGGTAGCAATTTATGCTGTCATCTAAAATTTATATGACAGCAGGAGTCTTCTATCCGAATTAGTTACACGCTCAATATTATTAAGATGCAAATCTTAATCGAGATCTCTTGAGATTTTCGCAGCACCCCAAGTAGAGTTGGGAGAGACGCAACTTATTCACATGCTCTTAAGCAAAGTGAAAAATCGATAGGCGGGGTAAAAATTTTGTTCTAGGCCAGGATTCAAAGGGGTAAAGGAGGCAGATAGTCTAGCAATGGATAGGCCTAGCTATATATAATTAGGCCCATAACCCAGGGGCGCCGTTAGGCGTACGCACTTACGCAAGTGCGTACAGCGCGGAAAGGCAAAAAAATTTTTCCCCACAAATTGTAGGCTAAATTTATTATAAGCGATGAAATTCTATTGAAATTTTTTAATCTATAGAATATACTTACTTCCTTACTTACTTACACTCTAATAGAGAGCCATCTTGGCATTGAGCGTCTTATAGCCGCCTAGGCCCTAGAGGTCTATGGATCCTGGGATTCCTGGATGTCATTATCAAGGCCTAAGGCCTACGCCAGAAAGCGTCCAAGGAGAATGACACTGCTTAATCCACTGGCGTGTGACACTTAATTATTTCCTTTTTGGATCAAGGGTTGCGTGATCAAAACCGATAACTGATTTATAATCGTTTCACTGTTAACCTTCAGTGGAGACCAGTGGTTTTATATGAGAAACCATATATTTTCTTGAAGTTCCACAACATTTTCTATAAAAAGGATCATTATAGTGTGGCGTGATCTAATTTCATATATATACAGGGTGCGCCAAAAAAATACCCCCTAGGTTTTCCCCAATATCTTGGCCAAAAGTAAATATTTTCAAATGAAATTTTACAGGCTTATAAACAATTCATATTTACATACGATGGCCAGATTTCATCAAAATATTTCAAACGGAACAAAAGTTATGCCACTTTTAGGGAGGTCACCCCCATTTTTTGACGCTTCCAAAACAAAACGCAATTTTTGAAGGTTTTTTGCCAATATTTTGGCCAAAAATAAGAATATCGAAATTAAATTTCTCAGTCTTATAGACAATTCATATCTACACATGGTGGCCAGATTTCATCACAATATCTCAAGCAGAACAAAAGTTATGCTACTTTTAGTGAGACCACCCACCGTTTTTTGACGATTCAAAGGCGAAACGCAACAAAAAGTAACAAAAAACACAATTTTATTAAGTCTCATCTCAAATAACTTTGTCAAATGAACTTGGTAATGCTTCACAACTTGTGTTCAATGTGTCCACCACCAGTGCCAACACTTCTTTTGAGTCTCTGTGCAAAGTTCTTGATGGACCTGTTGATTACTCTGACAGATTCCTTATTTACCAATTTGATGTCATCTTGCTAAGTGACTTCTCAGTGATGTGCAGCTACGCTGGTGCCCTGTTTATTTTTTAAACAGTAATAATATTGATCCTCTGGCAATATGAAGGCTATTTGATAACAATTATATGAGATGATACTTAATAAAATCGTGTTTTTGCTACTTTTTGTTGCGTTACGTCTTTGAAACGTCACAAAATGGGGGGGTGGCCTCACTAAAAGTGATATAACTTTTGTTGTGTTTGAAATATTTTTGATGAAATCTGGCCATCATGTGTGGATATGAATTGTCTTTAGGCCTGTAAAATTTCATTTTCATATTCTTACTTCTGGCCAAGATATTGGCCAGAATAATTGAGTTGATTTTTTGTTACTTTTTGTTGCGTCAGGTTTTTGAATCGTCAAAAAACGGTGGGTGGCTTCACTAAAAGTGGTATAACTTTTGTTCTGTTTTAAATATCTTAATGAAATCTGGCCATCTGGTGTAAATATGAATTGTCTATAAGACTGTTAAATTTCATTTCGAAATTCTTACTTTTGGTCAAGATATTGGCAAAAATCTTAGGGGGGTATTTTTTTTGGCGCACCCTGTACAGGGCTTAAAGTGTGCCAGGACGGTCACGGACGGCGTCCTGGCACTTATATTCGAGGCAGGACGCCGTCCTATGACTTATTTGGCCAGCACTACCAGGACGGTCGTCCATGATTGCATGGACGGCGTCCATGCAGTTACGGACGACCGGCCATGACTGCCTAAAAATGGCTCCATTTGAGGTCGACACAGCCAAAAATGCGCTGGTCGCTGCGTTTCCACCCCAGACCTCGCTGGGGAGCTTACTGTAAAGACAAAACCTTTCTCTTTTACAATAACATTTTGATTTTTATTGTTATCCTGGTATATCTTGCAACACTGAAAAACGACTTATTCTTTAAAATTTCGCGACTTTGTCGTTCACAATTAGCTGGCAAACAAGAGTCTAAAAATGGCTCCATTTAAGGTCGAAACAGCCCAAATTGCGCTGGTCGCTGGGGCTCCGCCCCAGACCCCGCTGGGGGAGCTTACGACGCTCCCCCAGACCCCCTAGTCGGGATGGGCTTCGTGCCTTCGGCACTCGCAACTTCCCGCCTTCGGCGCCGCCACTAACGACCAATTAGGCCTACAATACAGCGTCCTGGCACGTTCTACACTTTAAGCACTGTATAGTAGTGTGGTTCACAGATACATGATAAAAAATAAAGTTCAAGCCAGAAACCAAGACTACCTCTCGGTTTGTTAGACCTATCAATAGTATCATTGAGACAAAATTTCAGCTTCCTATTCCAACTAGAAGGCGGTGCTAAGCGACTGTGTTACTTTGCATGGGCCAGTGTATAGACGTTAATTGTACAAAAATAATGTGTCGAGCATACATTCCTATACAATCGTAGTTTCTTTCAATATAAATCAAATATTGCTGTAATATGACAATATGTGTGGTACTTAAGCAATTGGTCAGTATTAAATCTAAAATTTGAGTTGGTTTGAAAAATTAGAAATGTTAAAAATTGTCAAAAAACATCGTTAAGTCCATGAATGTCGATAGTTCTCGTTTTCTTACTTCAACATCCGATAAAGTCTTTATAATGCAGAAGTCTAAGCACTGTAAGCAGGCACTGTGTCAGCAGCAGATTTCTTTAATGAGTGAGTGGGGACAGCTTTCCTACTTCCCCCGACCACTTGGCTTTTCAACAACATCAGTGATAAGCCAATTGAATTCCTCAAACAACTTCTCACATCTCTAAGACATGCTGTTCAACACTCTGTTGTTGAATTAAGTCTCTGCCTTTTTGTAATCCTCTTTCTCGATCTATTTTTCTGGTGGAAGTGTAAAAAGAAATCACCAATCTTCAGGCGTGATGGTAGCGTCCTCATTTGCTGAGTTGCAAAATCACCCATGCAATCTCCTTTTTCAGCGCCATATCACTAAGCCTCACCATCCTTTCACCAAGCTTCACAGTTATTCTGTGGAATATTTAACCATGTCTGTTATGGGCAAATAGCCACATAACAGACCTTCAACCTCATCTGAAAGGTACTACTGGTGGTTTTCTAGGACCTTCATGGAAACAAAGCTGATCTCCTGCATGGGCATTGGGCAACTGACTCGTATTTTCTATATATGTCCATATTGAAAGATCTTGTCCTGCACAGTGGTGTAGTGGAGGGGGGACGCGGGGGGACGCCGTCCCCCCACTTTTTTTCAGGGATAATGAAATATTAATACTAATACTACCACTATACTAATATTATTATAAAGAGCGTTCCCCCACTTCATTTTTTAGGACTACACCACTGGTCCTGCAGCTACAGCAGCAAGTCTTTTAGCCATGCCCTTGTGTGACGAAGGCCACCAAATTACATAGCCTAAGTTGATGAATCCGAGTTTTTTCTTCTTAATTAGATTGATTACATCATGTTGACTTTGTTGAGCACTAAAAGGTATATTTTGATGTCATACAGTAACCTGGCCAATGGGCCATCCAATGTGCATTTTTATTATTGGACTCCAGTTTCTTATTGAAGACTGACTTCCAATGTCAACCATTGATATCTGAATGAGTTCTTGTTAATTTATCTAAAACTGACTTTATTTCAGCAAAGTACTTGAGAAAACTGAATACTCTTGCATGGAGGGCTTCAGTACCGGATGTGACTTCCAGTCCTAAAATGTTGTCAAGTGTCACACCTTACCAAGCAGCATTAAATCTTTTAAACATTGGAATATATTGTGAATTCGATAAATCGCAGGAACCTGCAGAAGGCTTATGGCCAAAATCAACTCCATCACATGAAGGTCAGCCACAAGAACTCTTGACCTATCTTGATTTCATGCAAAATCGTGCACTCTATTGAAAATTCCGGTGCTGGCTCAATGATGTATCAAAGTTCTGGGCCTGCATATTATCAGTGAGTTTCCATAACTCCAGAAAATAACGAACTGCTTTGGATTTGAATTGCATCCTGCCACTGAAGCTAATTTGGGCCTAAGAGTTTATACACACCATCACCTGAAACCAGCACTGGCAGGCGGTTAACATTTCCTGCTCTGAAGATCTCGGGTAGGAATTTTCCATCCAGTGTGCTACCACTGGATAATCTGGTGGTACAAAATCAGATCTTTGAACTTCGGCACGCTCCATCCTGGTCTTCTTAAGCATTCCTTGTTGATGGTACTCCATGAAAGCGCAGGACAGAAGGATAGTAGGCTACACAAGTGCTGCAGAAATTGGCACCAAAAATCTCAATCCTTCATGATCAAATCACCAGAAGTTTCATTTCCATAAAATACACTTGTCACTTAATGGCTTAACAACAGTTACTAACTGTGTAGTGTTGATTCTGGTAAGTATGATAACACAACGTGGGGCGCGGTGGTGTAGTGGTGGCGTCATTGCCTTGAAGGCAGAGGTTCGATTCCATCTCAAGTTGCAAGCCCTTCACTCGCAATTGCTAAGCGCTTCGGCATGAAACTCCGATGCAGTGTCCGCTCTGCAGTCGGGAGCGCCTCTGAGTAGGGGGCTTGAAGGGGCGCTATAACAAGTGCACATACAAATAAACAACAGAAACTATTTCAAGCTCATTTACATGACATATGTTGAGTTTTTGACCAAAGAAGAAAGGTATCAAGATTTCTAGCTAATACTACTACGTGGTAATTTTTGTGTGTCATTAAGCACCGCCTTCTAGTCCAAATCTGGGGCTGAAATTTGGTCTCAATAATACTAATAACAAGTCTAACAAACTGGGACTTAGTCTTGGATTCTAGCTTGAATTTCATTTTTTGGACCACACTACTGTATAGTGTATATGTATATATATATATATATGGGATTGGATTGGTAGTATTTACGCCCCCCCTAACCAGAAATCATGAAACCGTCCCTAAATATAAGCTCGTATCGATCACTGTTCGCTTCATATTAGTTTGTGCAAGTTGTGCGTACAGAAATAAAATCCTGGCGGCGCCGCTGCCATAACCCATTGTTTAGAACTGGGGAGATTATTCCAAGGCGGCAGGACAGCGATGGCTATGGAGCAATTTGCAAATTATTTTAAGTGATGAGGTGACAGGTCAGCCGTCACTGCCAGCGGAGCAGTGATTGGGCGGAAAGCCGCTGAAGAATGGGTTGAACGGAGTGGCTTCTAAGTTTTTATCGCTAACCACTAACGGAGATAAGGCGACTGGGAGGATATTATAACGTAATTAGTGAGTGATAATCAGCCGGGCCAGGCCTATTATGAGTTATGACTTTAGACTACCTTTCATAAACTTTATTAATCCAGTGTGTGACTCTGTTGCCAAATAATTGAAACATCCGGCATGAATGAGAAAATTTCAAATCAAGAATGGAAGGACTGTTACAAAATCGGCAGTTAACAAAATATAGGGCAAACTAGACTCTACGATCTTAGACAAGCCTGAAAGGCTATAAAGATCTTTGCTTAGAAGCATTAGACTCTACGTTCTTTGCTAGAACCGCACGTAGCTATCACAGTGTGTCGCAATTTGAGCGCCCTTTCTGACTGGCTGGTAGGTTTATTGGCCTACAATGTACTTGTGCGAACGCAGACTTTATTTGACTATCAACTCCGCAACTGTTGGTAGCCTACTCTGAGAGTGCTTGTCCATAGCCTAGATAAAGGATAGAGCAGTGCGACACTATTCACCTTGCAATGGTAGTGTCCTAACAGCAAAAGAATATCAGACCGCACTCTGAGGTTGTTGGTCGAGCCGTGTCGTGCAGAGGCGCTGCTTACCAGAAAAAAGACTCACATCAAAGAACGAATTTTTCGTAGAATTTTCAACAGACAGCCTGTCGTTTCGAATGAAAGATCTGTGGGGCTATATAGGGCTTGCAAGGGCTAGGGGCATAGGCGCAACCACCCTATGGGACCCACAGGACGCGTCCCCCAACTTTTGAGTGGTCCCCTAACTTTATTATTATGGTCCCCCAACTTTTAGGACGTGATTCATTATGGTCCCCCCAAACTTTTAGGACGTGATTGCACCTATGGCTAGGGGTGGAGTTTGACGAGTTTGTCTGCTGAGTCAAATGTTTGCTTGATGCATGCTTTTTTGTTTGATGCTCAAAGACGATGAACTGCCTGCTCTATTCATCGGCATTTGTGCCTTTTGTTTTATTCATCAATTAATTAATTACTCGGATTTATGTAGCGCAACTTCAAGACGACTAATCAGTAGGCCTAGTGCTCATGACCCCCGCAAAGGCGTGTTGCAGAACGCAGGAGTTGGTCCAGGCGCCCCACCAACCCACCAGAGAGGCCGACATAGAGTGGACTTCAGTAGACTGATATAATTGTTTTAAGATTATAGTCTGGCCTACAGATAAGCGATGCTATATACGACTAGTTTTTAAAGGTTTGATTGCTTAAAAAACATTGGCAGCTTAGCAAACAGATGACTATCTGTCTGCCTACTGTGCTAATGTTTGCTCACCGATTCTTCCTTCTGTCAACTTCAAATCCTAAACTCTTAATCGTTCATCATTTTGCTTTAAACAAAGGGTCATTTTTAGACTGGTAGTATGGATAGTCCTAACTAGCCCTGGTCAGAAAACAGGAATAAATTAAGACACGGCGCAGTGTGTATTCGCCAAAACTTATTTTAACTCTTAAAAATTTACGTGCGCGTAATAAATGTCCACATGGGCCTATTTCTAATCCTGTAGGCTACGCCTATTGTCCTATTATTCGTTCGATGGCATTTTGACTACATTAAAATTATATTCTGTTCAGATCTAAACAGTGAACCATAATAGTAAAAATTAGCTTGCAAATATGATGCTTAACAAAAAGGATAGGCTGATTAATATTATAGTCTACGGTAAAATACGTGTTTCATAGATGATTAACTAAATTACTAAATAGCATTTGTGGTGGCGTGGTATAGAGAAGCCTATTTGCACAAACGCACAGGAGGAGGATCGACAAAATGTAGGCTACGGGCATAGGCGTACGAGGCGGGGGTGCAGGGGGGCAATTGCCCCCCAAATTCGGGCAAGTTTGGTGGTTTTTCGGGCAAAACAAACCCAAAACGACTTTTAAAAAAGGTCGCCAAGTTTCGGGCAAGTCTGGTTTTTCGGGTAAAAATAGTCGCGGACGACTAAAAAAAAAAGGTCGTCAAGTTTCGGGCAAGTCTGGTTTTTCGGGCAAAAACAGTCGCGGACGACTAAAAAAAATCTTTTTGGCCGGATAAATTTTTCGGGCAGAAGTTCAATCTTTGCCCCCCCCCACTTCTGAAACCTCCCGTACGCCTATGGCTACGGCTACGTACGGGTGGGAGCAGTAAATACGATTTTGCGTGCGCATTATTTGGATGGGCCCCCAATAGTGTGTTTGATGTTGAATTGTAGACTTCTATAATATGAAAGCAAGACAAGACAAACTGCATAACTTCTATTATGGAACTAAAGTGGCCGATCTAATATAGCGATAGGAATGCAGAGGGTTATAAGTTACCGGAATCACAAGAACAACTGGTTATTTGATGGTTCCATGTAAAACTTTCCAAATAAAAGTCAATATTCTGCAAAAAGCATTGCTGAAGTGTCAGGCAGATGTATTGAACGGAGCTAACACAAAAAATCAAACCTGACTCAGTTTTAAATTAAAAATATAGAAGCCTGAATGAAATATTTCATATATAGCCTATTTCATCGAAGGTAAAATAGGAATAGAGCAAAATACATGTACATGGTAATATTTCAAATTCTCAGCATAATTATGGGGCAATCTTAAAACAGCTTTAGGCCTATATTTTTTCTGCGTCATGTTGATTCAATAGGTCTACAAATGACATTATATGAAATTGATGAAACTTGGTTAAAAGTTTGTAGAGAGCTAGAAGAAAATGTTATCTTAATCATTGGCTGTACGCGTGGAACGAGCAGTAACCACTTGAATTCGATGACGATTTCTCCAGCTCAGGGTCAGAGTTCCGGTTCAAGGTCAGAGATCCAGCTCAAGGTCAGAGCTACCCGACCCTAGGCGTTCTAGCTACATTGCCGTATTCGTTGACGAAAACTCTCACACGGTCTGTGCGGTAATCCGCTGTTACAATACTGCCCTTAGGCACAATCTCAACCTGATAATAATACACAAAAATACCAACTTATTACACTGGTAAGATTAAAGGTTAACTTTTATAAAGCATTCAAACTTTCAAAGGCAGACTCATTATTTTATGTAGGCTATATACTGCAGATTTTAAAACGTGACCGGTTGGGAGAAAAAGGACCATGTGGGCCCAACATAATTACGGTAGGCATACAGTATCTTCTGGCCTATCACAAATGTTTTATCAGCATTAGGCCTACACCCGATTGCTAACCATTTGCTGATTAGCCATTCCATCAACGTCTGTAGGAATACATCGTGTGCTGGTGGCACAGTCCTACTTTTCCGGCAACCTGTACGACTGCTCATTGATTCGCCCAATTCAGGGTAAACCCATTCAGTGTATACATAGCCTATGCCCTGATAGGACGGGATAACCCAAATGCATTAGCCTATGGGTTTATTGATAGTTTGGGGCTACTTACGTAACAAACGACGGGGGAAAGGTGTAAGCAATTCGAGAATTGTAGAAAAATAACTGGGGGTCAGATGTTGACCTATGTTGAGTTGCGTTGAGCAATGAATATGTGAAATCCAAAGAAATACGAGAGGTTGAACCCCAAATTCGCCGACAATTATTCTCACCCTGGGCGTTTACCTCGATTAAAATTTGTCTACTAGGACACTTGGCTTGCTCGAAAAGTCCATTGAGCAGCTACCGTATTAAGCATGGATGTGGGCTTAATAGGCCTAACGTACAGATGAGCTGCGAGTGGGGGTTGGAGGAGGAAAGAGAAGTTCAGTTATAATAGCGCGTCAAGCGTAAGCTTATAGGCCTAACACTATACACCGTGAGATGCTTTATAAATTTCAATATATACAATACAGTAGGCTACAATACAATACAGCTGTTAAACAGCACATTTGTAATAAATTTTTATCAGGATCTCAAGTTTTGACTATACAAGTCCTTGCTTGCGGGACAAGAAGATCATGCTTGTCACGTGATCGCAGTGGACGAAGACAGAAAACTGAAGTCTCGCAAGCGCATGCGCGATTGCAACAAATAACGGTAAACCAGAGGTTTAAGTATGCGTTAGCAAATTGACATTGTTATACGACTATATAGGCTACACATTTGGTTCAGTTTTGATTTTGCTTCAGTACGTGTTGTATTGTCACATACTTGTATGATAGATAGATGGATGGATTGATGGATGTATGGATAGATAGATCGATACGTTGATCGATAAAGGCCAGGGATTTGGGATTTGTTGGCAGCTTATTGCAGCAGTAGGCCTCTCGGCCGATCACAGGTTAACGTCTGTGAGAAACCGCGTGGAATATTGGTGGTACATCAGTGTCCAACGAGGAAATCTACGACCGCACGGTCAACAGGTGCGTGATAGAACTTTTGAAACATGGGCCAAGGTATTTGAGATCAGCCGGAGTAGCCTATTATTCACTCACCGTCACATCAGGCCTATCCGCGAGAATCTGTGCCTTGGCCTCTTCCCCGGGCTGAAATTAAAAAAAGAACAGAACAGAAAAGGCTAAGAGAATATCTTCCATGTGGGCTTTTGCATATGAGATCGCCACAAATTGGGTTTAAATTGGTGATTCACTTTAGATATTTGCAATACAGAATAATTTCAGATACTTCAATCTATTGTCCATTCATCACCGAGCACAGTTCTGCTTTGGACGAAATGGCACTAATTGCCAGAACGTTTTAACTACGCAGCGTTGCAACTTGCAATGCGAGGAAGACAAAGTGTGCCACAACCACCTTAGAGAGTTATGGCATAATAATAGTCAGCACCTGGAGAAGATTTGCGAGGGCTTCACAGGCAGCATATAGGCCTATTGGAAGTGGTGATCACCGGCGTGAACACCCCCAAAACATTCACTATAGAACTATCCTGCATTGATCGGTTTTTAAGTCGGTAATAGACGACCTCGAAAATAATTAAGGTCATGCTGAACACGTCACCGGTTCATTGACCTTGGATTCCGACCTTAGTAATTATGACGCCAGTAGGCCTACAAAGACTTACACCGCTTAGTGCCAGATGCCTTGTTGCTAAAAACAACCCAGGATTTTCACATGGAGTATAGAAACAGTCAACCCATGATCAAGGACCAAGTGTTCTGCCGAAAACATACTATCAAGTCACACTTTCACGACGGGAATACAATGCTGAATCGAGGCAGCGCTAGCAGACACTAAGTCTTCCATATGACACGACTGTTGACAACTGTTAGCGCAGTAATGTCTGTTACATGCAGATAAAGGCGAGGACACAATAAATAATTATTAAACTGTTGCAAACATCTGTCATTTCCGTTACCTGTCCAACGAGCTCCGGCCATTCCGTCTTTACGGAAGATATCTCAACGCTGCAACGAAAAACCTTGAACATGTAAACGCACATACATGTAAAATGATCTCCATTGTTTTAGTTTTCTTTTTGTTCTTCGTGAGCTGCTGCTGTGCCATTATCGCCACTGAAGTGGCACTGAATGCATAACTGTGTAAAGTAGGTTATATTCTTCGCCCCATTTCTCCCACTTCACAACGACCTCTCATGTACTCTGATCGGTTTGACCTCTTTGTTCCACGCGTCAGGACAATCATGGTTCGATCCAGATCATTTGCCTGCATAGACCCTCCCTATGGAATGAACTTCCCCTATCAATCCACTCTGTCATCCTCTCAGCTAGTTAGTCTTTCCTTCTCATTCATCTCACAATCTGCCTTTTCTCTCGGGTTGCGCGCACTGGGAGCGCTTCTGAAAAGCTCTTGCTGCGAGTAGCGCCTTATAAATGGTCAAAAACAATACAATGAGCGTTTCTTTTTTTCGTGCTAATAAAGATCACTTAGGGGCCGTCCATAAAGTACGTCACGCTATTTTTGACCATTTTTGACCCCCCTGTCACAAACTGTCACACATGGCCTGACCCCCCCTAAAGTACGTCAAACTTTCGAAATTTTTTAAACATTAACACCGATAGGCTATACATTATTAGGGCCTAAAACAAGGCTTCGCAGCAGCATTACTAGCGCTCCTAGCGAGAGGAATCGTGAACAACACATTCAGGAATAAACATTTCATGCGATTTTGGCATAAAACCAATTCAAATGTTTCACAAAATGTGTGAATGTTTTTAAAGCTATTAAATTCTACAAAAACTATAAAAAAAGAATTATAAATAAATAAATAAAGAAATGTGTGACGTCACACATGGCCTGACCCCCCTGTCACAAACTGTCACACATGGCCTGACCCCCCTCGAGCGTGACATACTTTATGGACGGCCCCTTACCTAGGCCCTACGTTCTTGCGTATATTTGATTTTGCCTAAGAATCATTGCCTAATATTTCACAACGACCTCTAATATAATTATAACTCGATTAATTATTGTTCTCACCACAATAAGGCCAACGCCAATAAAGCAATCATTGCAAACGGCAGCTTCATTTTCTGTCTTTGTATCTGAACGAATTCACTTTACTTGCTCAATCACTCAACAACTCAAGAAATTTCAAACGCGCTCGTGATCAAAATCACAACAGCAACAGCCGTATTTATACATGTGGGTCTAAGTATAGCCTAATAGTTCTGTTATAGCCTGTAGGCGTAACACCGATGGGCTTATACCTGGACCTATAGGCTACGCGTGGCATAGAAAGAAAACTAAAAGTTAAAGGTAATATCGACTCATAGGTCTATGACCCTCAAGAAATTCCAAACGCGTTCGTGATCAAACTCACAACAACAACAACAGCCGTATTTGCATGTACATTGTACATGTAGGTCTAAGTATAGTTCTGTTGTAGCCTGTAGGCGTAACACCGATGGGCTTATACCTGGACCTATAGGCTACGCGTGGCTTAGAAAGAAAACTAAAAGTTAAAGGTAATAATAATAATAATAATTATTGACTCATAGGTCTATGACCTTCAAGAAATTTCAAACGCGTTCGTGATCAAAATCACAACAACAACAGCCGTATTTAGGGGAGAATGTCCAGCATTGGGACAAATTTTACATTTTATGGCATACAATCTGTGTTATTTGTAGTACATGTATATTGTTGATATAGTCCGAAACAGCAATGTTTCATGAACCTAAAGTGATTTTATTGCATTTTTATCACAAAAATAAACCTCCCAAAATTAGAATTTTCCGTTGTGAAAAAATGTGTCCCAATTCAGGCCATAGCGTCCTGCATTGGGACAACGCATGTGGAGCATTGGGACACACAATAAATCTGGTTCTAATCATATCTAACAGAGTACAATATATCATATTCCAGTTGACAATATCTAATCTAGTGACTAGAGTAGATTAAACAATAATATTATCAAAAATTTAATCAATACGAGCAAGCTTCCGTTGATCCTGTCAATCATAATAAAAATTGGACTTACTGGTCAATTTCAAGTAAGTGCAATGTACCATATCTTTACCCATCCTGATAGCATTCTGTTTAACACAATATACAGTGAAACCGTTTAAGTTTAATTTCTTATGACGAATTTCATGCATTGAGATTGTCCCAATGCAGGCCATCAGCACATGTCCCAAAGCAGGCCATCTGTGGCTATTTCTTTACTTTTCAACTATTAAAAAATGTACGCTCTAAATGACGTCAACATTTGACCGAATGCTTTGCAGTATACTTACCTAATTAGTTAACTGAAATTTCAGGCTAAATCTGCACTAAACATTTAATGCACTGGTTGAGAATGCGTAAGTGAAAATTTACTTTCTTTACCTGAAAATGAAAATTTGCAATATTTTTGTCAAACACGTTCTTCTTCGCGGCATAAGACGCGTGATCACTCGCAACGTCAAAAACGTTCGTTTGGTGGCGCCACACGATTTTATAAATACGCAGAAGGTTATGATATCACGCTGTCCCAGTTCAGGACCTGTCCCAAAACTGGACATTCTCCCCTACATCATAGCTACATGTACAATTTGCTATAATAGCCTAGCTGTCTGTGCTGATGCCCGGACTTGGCTTAGTTCTGTTCGATAACATCTAAAGTGTTGCCGAAGGCGACGAAGGTTATTTTAAGGCTGATATTTATCATCCGGAAACAGTTTTCCATGGCATCGGAGCGGAACACAGGTCCACATACAAGTTTACAATGCGCATGTTACATGTACATTCTGCCAAGTTTTAATCGACATCTATATTCTGTTCAGATCTAAACAGTGAACCATAACTCAGATAAAACGTGTTTAGCTTGCAATTACGATGCTTAACAAAAAATAAATAATAGCCTACGGTAAAATAAATGTTTCAGAGATGGGTAACTAAATACTAAATACTAAATAGCATTTGCGGTGGCGGGGTATAGAGAAGCTCATTTCTCGAACGCATAGGTGGAGGATCAACAAAATGTAGGCTACGGGGTACGTACGGGTGGGGGCAGTAAATACGATTTTTGCGTGCGCAATATTTGGATGGCCCCTAATAGTGTGTTTTCTGTTGATTGTAGATTTCCATAACATGAAACCAAGACAAAACAAACTGCGTAACTTTTATTATGGAACTAAAGTGGCCGATCTAATATAGGCTAGCGATAGAAATGGTTATCAGTTACCGGGATCATAATAACATCAACAGGCTATTTGGTGGTTCCATGTAGGCCTAAAACTTTCCAAATAAAAGTCAATATTCTGCAAAGAGCATTGCTGAAGTGTCAGGCAGATGTATTGAACGAAGTTAACACAAAAATCAAACCTGACTCAGTTTTAAATTAAAAATATAGAAACCTTCAAACCTGAATGAAATATTTCATATAACTATAGCCTATGTCATCGAAGGCAAAATTTAATAAGGAATAGAGCAAAATACATGTACATGGTAATATTTCAAATTCTCAGCATATGGGGCAATCTTAAAACATCTTTATTTTTTCTGCGTCATGTTGATTCAATAGTCTACAAATGACATTAAATGAAATTGATGAAACTTGGTTGAAAAGTTTGTAGAGATCTAGAAGAAAATGGTAGTCTAATCATTGGCTGTACGCGTGGAACAAACAGTATCCACTTGAATTCGATGCACGATTTCTCCAGCTCAAGGTCAGAGCTCCAGCTCAAGGTCAGAACTACCCGGTTCTAGGCGTGCCAACTACATTGCCGACCCCGTCGACGAAAACTCTCACACGGTTTGTGCGGTAATCCTTCGTAACAGGACTTCCCTCAGGTAGAATCACAACCTGATAATAATACATAATAAATACCAATTTTTTACACTGGTGAGATTAAAGGTTAACTGTTACAAAGCATTCAAACTTTCAAAGGCAGAATCATTATAATTATTATTCTATGTACATGTATAGCCTACACTATGCGGTGACTATAGAATTAAAAACGTGAACAGCTGGGAGAAAAGGGACCATAATTACATGTATGTGGGTCCCACATATAGGCTAATGCTATAGAGGAGTCCTCTTCGTTTCTTTTGCTCGTACTGCTACCATGAAAGATTGAACCTTCTCTGTGGTTGGCCCGGTGGTATTGAATGGCTTATACTCTAATTAGAGCTACGCCTACACTCTGCCACGAGTCGGTCCGAGGCTTCAAGCGCCCCAACAACCCATCTGATGGGAGTCCGACATAGTCTGGCCTATAGATAAGCGAATATATATATATAATATTATATATATAATATTATACATGTATATATATATAAACGACTGATTTTTTAAATGTTTGATTGCTTGGAAAGCATTGGCAACTTAGCAAACACGACAATTATCTGTCTGCCGACTTTGCCAATGTTTGCTCACAGATTCTTCCATCTGTCAGCTTCATTTCTTAATCGTTCATCTGTTGTGCTTCAAAGAAAGTTTTTTAAGACTGGCAGTATAGGGACAGACCTACTAGCCCTCTTCAGATAACATGATTCTTAAATTTAGACACAGCGCAGTGTGTAGTTCGCCAAAACTTATTTTAGCTATTAAAAATTTACGTACGCAAAAATAAATGTCCACACTAGCCTATTTCTAGCTCTGCATTGTACTATAATTATAGTCGTTCGATGGTATTTCACTGTACATAATTATTGTATTCTGTTCATATCTAAACAATGAACCATAACAGTTACTAAAATTTAGCTTGCAAATATGATGCTTAACAAAAAAAGATAGGCTATATAATAGCCTACGGTAAAATACATGATTCATTGATGACTAACTAAATAACCTTTGGGGGGGGCTGGGTATAGAGAAGCTTATTCACACGCACGCATAGGGTGGGGATCAGCATAATTAGGCCCTACGTACTGGTGCGTAAGGAGGACATTTTTACGGTGTGTATTGTATGGATGGCCCTTAATAGTGTGTTTCTTGTTGAATTGTAGGCTTCTATAATGTAATATCAAATGAAGACAAGACGCACTGCTTAACTTCTATTATGAAACTCCAGCGGTTGATCTTATCTAGTAATAGAATTTCATAGCGGAATTACAAGAACTATAGGTTATTTAATGGATGCATGCAAAACTTTCCAAATAAAAGTCAATATTCTGCAAAAAGCATTGCTAAAGTGTCAAGCAGGTTTATTTAACGGAGATATAGCGCAGCAAATAAAAACTGACTTGGCTTTAAATTAAAATATAGAAGCCTGATTGAAACTAGGCTATAGTTAGCATAGCTTTCATATATGAGTCTCTTCATCGAAGGTAATAATATGAATAGAGCAAAATACATGGTAATATCAACAGCGGCGCCAGAGGAGGCTCGGGGCTAAGCCCCCCCCGCAAAATAAGGCCATCCGTTTTTTTCACATGTAAAAATGACATATTTTCACGGTATAAGCCTTTCTCTAAAAACGTGGAGAAATTTTGGCGGATGAAAATGAAAATTTTTCATAAGACGTCGACCAAATGACTAAAAAAGGTCGTCAGACATTTTCGTGGACGAAAATGAAAATTTCCTCCGCGAGGATTCGGCCCCCAAAACTGAAATCCTGACGCCGCCACTGCAGGTAGGCCTAATACATGTATTTCAA
The DNA here is from genome assembly GCA_945859605.1 of Lumbricus rubellus. Taxonomy (NCBI): domain Eukaryota; kingdom Metazoa; phylum Annelida; class Clitellata; order Crassiclitellata; family Lumbricidae; genus Lumbricus; species Lumbricus rubellus. Next base: position 4,610,280 of record OX243818.1, read on the forward strand.
ATTCTCAGCAATCAGCATATGGGGCAATCCTAAAACAGCTTCATAGTTTTTTTTAAATCTGCGTTATGCTGATTGAATAGGCCTACAAATGACATTAAATGAAATTTATGAAACTTGGTATCGAGACTACGAAAATTGAAAAGTTATGATAGATAGATAGTTAGATAGATAGATGGATATATTAGATAGATCGTTAGGTAGATTGATAAAGGCTATGGATTTGGGTTTTGTTGGCAGCGTATATTGCAGAAGTACATGTATATCGGCCGACCACAGGTGAGGAACCGCGTGAAATATTGGTAGCACATCAGTGTCCACTGTCCAGTGCGGAAATCTACGACCGCACGGTCACCAGGTGCGTGATAGAACTTTTGAAACATGGGCCAAGATACTTGAGATCAGCCGGAGTAGCCTATTATTCACTCACCGTCACATCTGACCTATCCGCGAGAATCTGTGCCTTGGCGTCTTCCCCGGGCTGAAATTTAAAAAAGAGCAGAAAATGCTAAGGGAATATGTAAATCATCTTCCATAGGGTAGAGAGGGGGAAGTTGGACACCTTAAGCACTGTTTGGTCAATAATGACAATACCTATAAACTTTTAACATGTTTTAAAAATGCTATTGTATGCAAGTATCACGGTATTGTTAACCAGTATAGTAAAAAAGTCTTCAATGATTGAGCAAATTCCTGCAATTTGCATCCAAGTATGACCTCCTCAGGTCATGTCCAATTGTCCATCTTACCCGGCGTGGGGGGTAAGGCGGACACAATGTGATGGTAAGATGGACAGGTGAGACTTGCAGCTCTACAACATACTATATTCACTTACATTTTTAGCAGAGTCTACACAATTATATGTGTGTGCGTGATGCCCGTCATTGTTCATAATGAAAAAAATCGTTCAGATATCGTGACATGTTAACCTACCATAGCCTACAGTAGCCTACCGTACGTAGCACTTTCGTGGGGTAAGATGGACACTACTTCTTTTGTTACAAAAAAATTGATAACATACTGCAACATGAACGGCCAAAATGAAGCGAGGGCCTACGTAGAGTCAATATAAACACCGAGTTGTTGAGTAATCTGTTGTGAAATACATAAATTCGGTGATGAGCATTCGTGTCCATCTTACCCCTTCTTGCAGGGCTACAATGGGCAGACACCCTACCCTTGAGTATCACAGACAGTGACACAGTATGCGACCACGAGGTGTCTGCTTTAATGTGCTAAATAACAAGCCGATATACATATTTATTAAATAAAATACAAGTGATAGACGATGAACAATTACTGTCTACAGAATTTCCTTAGCCATTTGACTGAGCTTCTTATTGAACTTTAGTCAAAACACGCCCTCCTCCTACATCTGACAATCACCGACAGGCCACACCCCTCTCAGTACGCTGGTACCCGACCGCGTGTATTTTAACAACTAGTCGAAAGACGGTGTCCATCTTACCCCAACACCGAGGTAAGATGGACATTAAGAAAATGACGTTTCTTTAATTTCTGTGTTGGGTGTCCATCTAACCCCACTGTCCATCTTTCCCCACTTGACCCTATGGGCTTTCGCATTTGGGATCGCCACTGATTGGGATTTTCTTGGCAAGTCGCTTTAGAAACTTGCAAGTACAGAATAATTTCAGATACTATAATTAATCTATTGTCCATTTATCACAGAACACAGTTCTGCTTTGGACGAAATAGGAACAGAGTAGGTCTGTCACAATCATTCATTATCATCAAAAGCGATCGAGGGAGCAATCTTTTGACACAATAAAGGAAAACGCAATGCAAAGTAATATTGAAATCATAGTACTTCAAATAAGTTCTTTTCACTGCACTTGTTGGCAGAAGGTTTATATTCGCTGCATTGCAACTTGCTTTGAGAGGATCTTCACACGGAGTATAGAAACAGTCAACCCATGATCAAGTGTATACCAGGCGTTCTACCAACGGCATAGCATTAAGTCACACTTTCACGACGGGCATACAATGCTGAATCGGGGCAGCGCTAGCTCTAGACACTAACTCTTCCCTAAGACAGTGCAAAGTAATGTCTGCTACATGCAGATGAAGAAGAGGACACAATTATTTTACTGATGCAAACATCTATTATAGGCTATCCTTTACCTCTCCAACGAGTTCCGGCCATTCCGTCTTTAAGGAAGATATCTCAACGCTGCAAAGAAAACCTTGAACACGTAAACACTCATAAAACGAGATCCATAACTGTTGTAAGGTAGGCTATATAATATTTACATCGCCCCATTTCTGCCACTTTGCAACGAGGTCATAATTTTGTCATCTGATCGGCCTGACCTCTTTGTTCCAGGCGTCAGGACAACCATATGGCTCAATCCAAATCATTTGTCTGCATAGGCCCTCCCTATGGAATGAACTTTCCCCATCACTTCGCTTTCATTTCCTAAATTTCAGTTGGGTCCAGAGGGTTTGGGGAGAGAATGTGCTCCTCCCCATGGTAGAAATGTTTTGAATTTGCAAACTAAGCGGTCATCTTAACAACATTCATCATGATTTCAGTGCTCAGAGACGTACGCGGTTTAACTCAATGAACATACCCTCCCTCATTGTTTACATTTTTAATTGACACGCAGTGATTGTAGTAGTTTCAACTGGCAGTCTGGCATCTTAACAAAATTGCTCATTATGGACAAACAGTGGACAAAAATGCAGAAATATTATAATGATATTTATGGAATATTGCTGAAATGTTGGGTTATAAGCAATTCGGCCTCCCACCACAAATTTCTGTGGCCCGCGTCCCAAAAGTTCCAGCCCATGTATAGGTCACACTAGTTGAGAGCATAGATTCCTTGAGAAAATCGGATATGGTGCCCTATTTTTTTAGAAGAATGGTAAAAGTCGAATTTAGGCTACTTTTGAAAAAATGCCAAAAAATTAATTAGCCGCCGAAATCTAATGAATCATAGCAAAAGTATAAGCAAACATTCATTTTTAGTTTCTACGGTGTTGTAAGTAGTGTATATGGGTATATCTTTGGAAAATTTCTGAAGGGTCCTTGCGACCCCTGGAAAATCGTCAGGCGACCCCCGTGGGGTCGCGATCCACAGGCTGGCTTAAAGTGTAGAAAATGAAAGTACCTGGACGCCTCTTATCTGTCCATGTTGTACTGGCCTAACTAGTGGCAGGACGGCGTTCCGATTTTAAAATAGGAGCCCTAGACGCCGTCCATGACCGTCCCGACACACTTTAAGCCTTCTGCCTGACCCAACTTGAGAGACCGTTTAAATAACTGCACAACTATAGACACAATTTAGCGAACTTAATTACTTACTTACCCACTATCGGCCTAATAATCATTGCCTGATATTTCACAACGACCTCTGATATTATTACAACTCGATTAATTATTGTTCTCACCACAATAAGGCCAACGCCAATAAAGCAATTACTGCAAACGGCAGCTTCATTTTCTGTTCTTCTTTCTGAGCGAATTCACTTTACTTGCTCAATAAATCTCACCACAAGCTTCAAACGCGTTCGTGATTAAAATCACAACAACAGCAGCAGCAGCCGTATTTAAGTATCGTTGATCGATCGATCCATCGATCTGTTTTAGCATATAGGCCTAGAGCCTAGGCCTGCAGACGTAACACCGATGGGCTTATACGTGGACCTATAGGCTACGCGTGGCATAGAAAGAACCTAAAAGTTAAAGGTAAAATTGACCCATAGGCCTAAGTCTATGCTCAGCTTACATAGAGAAATCGCACCCGCAACCATCCGAAACTTTCGAAACTATACATAGACTTCCACTGACTAATCCAGCTATAATAGGCCTATAGTTTTATGTCCCTAGACCTGAAGGCGGAGACCTGGCCTGGGGGGAACGAACGAGCGGGCAAAGGAAGAACGCCGAGCGAGGGAACCTCAGGGAAGGTTTGGGGAGGATGAGGAGTGGCATATCACACTCCCCATTGATATTCCCACTCCCCATTGTGGACAATTTGTTTAATTTCCACACTCCAACGGCCAAATATTTGGCTGTTATTTTTTTGCAAAATTGCTCATCATTATTTTCAGTGCCGAAAGTCGTGGTTGAAGACTTCAAAGCGTATCCTCAACGGTTCTTAAAAATTCAAATTTCCGCACTGTGTGAAGCTCGAACCCGGGTTGTGTGGATGACACTCAGTTTAACGACGACGACTCTCTCAACTGAGCTACGGACCCACATCTGTCCTTTTTCCTAGATTTCTGATGAGTAGGGGTATGAATTCGTTTGAGCAGGCACTTTTGGATGGAAATCCCGAGGAAGCGGGAAATAGAGTCTCTGATAAATGAAAGGTTAGGCCATAGATGTAAAAAAAAACATGGAGACGGAATAAAAAACGGGGAAAAACGTGGTTTTTTTCCAAAAAATAAAAAACGATAAAAAACGGAAACAGAAAATAATTTGACTTTGCTACATCTAAAACCGCATTTTAACCTTGGAAACTTTGATTAGGAACCTACTACACGCAGGCTATCTCTTAAGTAACAACTTAGCGAAGACTCTGACTTAATATAGATAGTGTCTATCGATCATGTGAATGGCGTCACATCAGCTGTTACCGGCTGACTAGACACGATCGATCGTGGGTCGGTCTGTGAAGCAGTCAAGCCGACACGTGGACCATGATAAAGCAAGCAAAGCAAGTTAGAATATCATATTTAGACTACCAGGAAACGCACATTGGTTTGCAGACGAAATAAATAATAAAGACATTTATGCCTATAGGCTACAGAATGTCGTCAATGTGGTCGCATCAGCAGCTGTCACCAGCAGGCTAGACATAATCGATCGATCGATTTGTCGGTCTATTACACCGAAACAGGTGGACCATAAAAAGAAGCAAACGCATAAAGTTTAGTTTGCTTTCGTCTTGAGTTGTTCGGTAACCATCCGGTGGGGGGGGTTCAGCTTTAGAAACCATGCACGACCTCTACAGGATACCCTCTATTTTTTAGGATGCATTTCATGCGCCCCTGTGTTAGTGAGCATGCGCACGCGGTTCGAATCCCGGTAAATGGACATTAACCGGACATCAGAGCTCTTTTAGCGTGCTGTTTTACACAAAATGTGCAGTTTTAAATGAATTTTTGCAGTTGCAGAACAGTGGCGGCGCCAGGATTTCAGTTTTATGGGGCTGAAGTTGGTCCTCAAATTTTCCGTTTTTCATTCGCCAAAAATTTCTGAAGACCTTTTTAGTCATTTGGTCCGAATCAAAGCTGCATTGCTCGATGTGCAGAGATGCATGGGAAGTCTAAGCCTCTAAGGTAAGGTCTAAAGTCTGAATCTTAAGAAAATATTCCATTTTTCCCGTCAATAACTCTGACGACCTTTTTAAAGTCGTTCAGTGATTTTATTTATCTCGATTTTGCTCTATGTCCGGTCAGTAAATTAGGTACTTATGGGTTATCTACCCCGATTTATTTTGACACACTGTCTTTTGCCATGAATCGACCAGTTTCTAATGGCTAAACTAACCCTAACACTAACCCTAACCGACCCTCACGATGCCTAACCTGAGCCCTAACCGACCCTCACGGAAAAGACGTGGAATGACAATGCTGAAAAAATAAAAAAATAAATCGGGGTAGATAACCCATAAGTACCGTAAATTACGCTGTGTACCCATGGTTGTAGACATTTTCAGCATTTTTTGTTCGGGGGGCTAAGCGCCATTTAGGGGGGCGTAGCCCCTATAGCCCCCTGGCGCCGCCACTGTTCGTAGACCCGCGCCGCCGCCTTCCTGTGCGAAGATCAAAACTGATTTAGGCCTATTATAGGGGAGAATGTCCTGCATTGGGTCAATTTTTACATTTTAGTGCATATAATCTGTGTCATTTGTAGTGCATGTTTGTAGTTGATATAGTCCGCAACAGCAGCGTTTCATGAACCGAAAATTATTTTACTGCAATATTATCACAAGAATAAACCCAACAAATTAAAAATTTTCCTTGGTGAGAAAATGTGTCCCAATTCAGGCCATAGCGACCTGCATTGAGACAACGCATGTGAAGCTTTATAAAGAGGACATTATCAAATTACAGTTGCGGTGTGTAGTTGTTACCTCTTGGTTTTTTCTGCTTCCATTCAGAAAGACGTAGATCTACCTGTGGCATTGGCCTACCTGTATTGTAGGTCTAGGCCTATTTTATTTTAAGTAGGTCTAAGCGATTTTGTATGCCTATAGCCAGGTATAGCCTACTTATGGCGCTTAGGTTCTGATTGCACTGTAGAGTAGGCTAAACCTATTATAATAGGCCTAATGACAACTTTAGGAAATAGATGATTATCTGCTAGCGATCATTTGTTCGCTCTTTATTGGAACAAATTTGTTTGATATAAGCTTAACAGTAGCCTAGGTCTGAATAATTTTGGAATGTGTGTTCTTGTAATATAATTTAACAGCATAAACCAGCATTTAACCTGGTGAGCTATAAATTTTATGTGATTGTAGACTAGTTCGCGATAAACGAAAAGAAACTTTAAATTCAGAATGAGATTAAATATTCTTCCCCCGGAGATCTTATTTCAGAATAGTCACACCCGGGGGCGAATTTTTCTGACACTGATCCGCTGGTGGAGAATCTGTGGAAAAACTCTATTTCGAAATAGTATCTGGGGAGGAGTGTGGGGAACTCTTTCACAGGACCCCGGCCTGGCAGAGGAGAAGAATTGAGCCTGGTTGTTCAGATGGATAGAGAAGCAACTGCAGACCCAAGGGCAAAGCACTTGAGTATTATTGAACAATTTCTGTATAGAGAACCATATTGAAAACATGCTGTTTAATATTTTCACCTACGTATAGGCTATGTTTCTTCAATTCAAATGCATATAATTATATATATATATATATATATATATATATATATATATATAAATTATAAGCTATAATATATAAATATATATACATTAAATGAAATTATGAAACTCAATAAATTAATTTGTCATCAGTAGAAGAAAAATGAAAAGTCATAAAGAGTTGTCAATCATTTGCTGTGTAGAACGACGTACAGCATCCACTGGATGATTTCTTCAGCTCAAGGTCAGAGCTCCAACTCAAGGTCAGAGCTCCAACTCAAGGTCAGAGTTAACCGGCCCAGGGTGCTTCAGCTACTTTGTTCTCCTTATCGACGAAAATGATCACACGGTCTGGGCGGAGATCAAATGTTACTGGACTGTGCTGAGGCTGCACCTTAATCTGTTATGAATAAACATAATAATTATACACATTATAAATGCCAATTTATTACTGGTATGATTAAAGCCATTCAAAAGAACCCATTTTATACGATCAGCTACAATGAGAAGGGTTGTTTAGACGTAAAGAATCACCATCTTCTTTAGACCTACGTGGTTAATTGTGGCCATACTTTCCAGGCAAACTGCACGAATGCGCAATGAAGCTGTCACTTAACCTTTTACTGACCAAAGTGTAGTACATGGAATGGAAATTTCTACACGCGATCGGTTGGTAAAGGGTTAAGGAGCCATCCATTTAGTGTATAAGCGTAGGGGACATTTCAGGAGTGGGGGGGGGGGGCAAAAGTTAAACTTTAGCCCGAAAAATGTGATGACCTTTTTTAGTCGTTCGGTCGAAATTGCCCGAAAATTCCCGTTACTTCTTTTTCCCGAAAATTCTGATGACCCTTTTTTAGTCGTCCCGTAGAAATTCCTCGAAAATTCCTGTTACTTCTGTTGCCCGAAAATTCTGACGACCTTTTGGTTCACTCGTCGGGCCGAAATCTTCCGAAAATGTTAGATAGATTTTTTCCTGGTCTGCTTGCCCGAAAACCAAACTTTCCTTAAATTTGGGGGGGGGGGGCATTCCCCTCCCCCGGACCCCCGTCTCCTACGCCTAATGGCAAACTACTCCGAGGTACTAAGCGCAGCGCATGCCAGGGGCCATTCCAAGTGGATGGTAATAGTATAGTCAAGTAGGCCTACGGCTCAATACGGTCGGAGAAGTAGGTCACCGTAGGACTGTGGAGAGGTGAGTAACTTTATGCCAGTTCACATCTGACTGCTTTTAACTGACATCCATGCGCCTGCTGAACATTGATTTCTAGAGATGGGAAAAACATGTTTATAATAGCACGTCAAGCTTAAGTCAAGCGTATTATAGGATATTGCTACCGTTAAAGTGCACGCATACGCCTACAGCTGTCCCCTCGTGTAATAGCGCAACTTGCGTCAGCTTTATTTCTTTCAATTTACGAGCTATAGCCTAGATTGGGAGGAGACAATTTTCAGGATGACTGCTTTTAACTACCATGAAGCTCGACAGCGAGTAGGCTATACATGGACGCCTGCCATGACCATTAAAAGTCACACGTGCACAATATCAATCATTCTGTACCTTTATGTCAAAACATGCGCTCTGTCAACTTTACTTATTTTAATGGGTAAAATATCAAGTGGCAGGTTGAGAATTGAAATAACTGGTGATCAAACGTTGGTATGTGTGAATTTGGGGGGGGGGGGGGCGATGAAGACCTTTCTGTGGGATCCTAAGAAAGACCAGGGGTGGCCTAACTCCTCAACCGACGGGAATTCTCACTCCTGCCAGTAGGGAAAATTTTTGCTCTAGGGTCAATTTGTTCGAGTTGCTGAGTAGTTCATCAGTCCTGAATTCTTTTGAATATAATAGCCTATATATATAGCATCTAAGCAAATCTTCAGATTTACAATAATTGCATCCATAATTTGTATAGCGCATGCGCCGCCATTTAAGAGAGGCACTCTCGACACAACTCAATCAACGATCGAGTATTATGGGATTGTCTTCATCGCTTGGGGAACAGGGGACAAAGAGAGACTTGCTGGCAAGTTATTGCCGCTAGATCGGCTGACCACAAGAAAACGTCTCAGCTGGACGACGGAAGAAGGGCGGACCAGCGGCACAGCCAGAAATCTACCACCCGATATGATGGAAATGTTGAAGCATAGGTCTAATGAGACGCAATTTAGAAGCTTCTCCAGATTGTTTGGGGCAATCTATTACACACTCACCACCGCATCTGGCCTGTCCGCGAGAATCTGCTCCTGGGCCTCTTCAACAGTCTGAAAAAGAAAGACCAAAAAGGATATAGTCAATACTTTTATTGTTGGAGTGGGGTTCCTCGCACTGGAAGCGCCGCTGATTGGGATGTGCCTGGTGGGGCGCTTTAGAAGTCTGCAAAATACACACAAGGCAATTTCAGAGACTTCAGTCTATTTCTGATGATCACCAAACGCAGTTCTGCTTCGTAAAAATGGGTAAAAACAACTTATGCGATGACTGATTAGTGCAAATACATATATATAGGCTACTCGTGATCGAATTGTTTATTTGTCCCGATAATAATTGTAACGCCCCGGGAAAGTGTCGCCCATTCTATTGTCGGTTCGTTCAGAATCGTTCTTCTGTCGCCCGTTAAAGTGTCGCCGTTCTAGTGTCGTTCGTTCAAATTACCACCGTTCAAATGTCCGTACACCTGTACACGGTAGGTCTACAGTATAACGGTAGCATTGGCAGCTACAGTGCAGTTTTAATAGTTGAAACAACTGCTCTAGTAGCATAACCCCTTAGCACGATTGTGAGTGTAGAAACGCTTTATCTATTCTGTGGTTAGACGAAGAAGATGAAGACCCATAACCGTCACCATGCAAACATCATTTCTATCCTACCTTTCCAATCAGCTCCGGCCATGATGTTTTAGTGGCTGATATCTCAGCACTGCAAAGAAAAGACTAAAAAGTCTAATTACTGTCATACGACGACGACCTGCATGTACATTGTACAATAATAATTATTGTAGGCCTAGATCTATTTTCTTTTTCCTTTTGTTCTTCAAATAATTATGTGCTGTCGTGCTACTGTGAGCCATTATAAGCATAGCTGTTGCAAAGACCAGGCCTACCTGCTTAGGCCTACATATTTACCTACTCACTTATTACTCACTTACATATAATATGATCACTTACTTACATAATCTATGTCACACACAGCAAACCGTCCGTCCACTGCCATAATGTAATATACAACAACGATTTTATTCAGCTGTGAATTAAAAAATTATGTAACCTGCCTATAGAAAGGCGTAAATCTCATTCATTGTATAACTAGTAACTACCCAACCGCAGGCCAAATAGTCGCCAGGCTCTGGGCATTTTTTGCCCCCTCCCGGCGGGCCTAGAAGGCCCTAGATACAACTTACTATAAACACACTGGTTTGCATCGGTAGATAATTTATTTACTTAATTACCCACTATCGGCAACGAACTGCCAGAAAATATCAATCATTCTAGACCTATTGCCTAATATTTCGACTATAGCCTATAACACACACTCTGCGCTTAAGATTATCATTATACGCCTATGAATTGCTTAATTATATTATTGTTCTCACCACAAAAAGATCAACGCCGACAAAACAACTATTATTGCAAACGGCAACTTCATTTCTCTTCTTGTCACTGAACGATTTCAACTTGAAAACTGAATGGAAGTAACAACTTAGCGAAAACTTCAACCCATATAATATATGCGAGTATTATACAGATTGTCAATCGATTTCGTGATGCGATTGCATCAGCTGTTACCAGTAGACTACACACGATCGATATGTTAGGCCAAAACACGCGGACCATAAAAAGAAGCAACGTGGCAAAAGGTTGGTTTGATTTGGCCTGGAGTAGGCTAATTCAGGAAGTCGTCCCGTTACCATCCGATGGGGGGTTGTTGTTGTATTCGGGCTTAACGACACTGTTTCATATCTATGATGATTAGTGTCGGAGGCAGAGTACAACCTCACACTCCACGTTTATATTGCGACCGAGCCACCCGCAGATCCGATGGGGGGGGTTCAGTTTTCGATTTTATAGTTATCACGGCTTCTATTGACCAAGTTACCTATATGCAGGGATGTAGGCTACTGGTAAATTTTGAGGTGAGTAGGTCTGCACGCTGCGGTCGAAAAAATCGATTTGAGGGGGGGGGGCCGAAATTTTCTCATTATCTTTTTGAATCGTTGAAATTTCTGACGACCTTTTTTAGCCATCGCCTGCTTTTCTTATCTTTCTGGGCTAGCAATGCGTGCACGGCGGTGCAGAAATCACTAATTTATTTATTCAATCTTCGACAATTTTCTGCTCGTGATTTAATATTTAACAAATTTCGTTCCGTTATTCTTTGTGAGGTGAGTATACATGTAGGTCTACGCTGTATCCATTTTTCCCGTAGGTGAGTGCACGCTATAATATCCGCGTATACCGTCATATACAGCTCTGGCTATGCACGCTTTAATAGACCCTCTAGGGCTGTAGTGGCAGAAATTAGAGGCGACTGCACGCTATGGTTAGGCCTACGTGGGCCTGTCGCCTGTCTACAGGTCATTTTCCGGTATAGGCCTTCTAAACACAGTTCATTGTGATACGAGCAGCCTACATTCTGTGTGCCGCGTATCGTCCTATCCCTCGATTACAGTCCGTTTCATGCGCATCTGTGGTCGAGGGTTTGGAGGATCGCGGGTCGTATCCAGAAATTCGTCAAATTCCGTGATCTCATCGTCGTTCTCCTCTTTTGTCCAACTGTAGGCCTAAACGGTTTTTACGTAAGAACTTAATTATTATTTAATGGCCCGTTTAGTGTGATCGCAATTGCTTGATGGGTTTCTTAATGTTTTGCAAAATTTAATCTTGTTCTTGCCTTTTATGATTATCATAATACCAGTAGGTCTTTTTATGCTGCTTTCATGCTCGATGCCTAGGCCTACTGTGTAGGCTACTGTTTATGCTTAAAAACCGTGATCTGCCTGTTGCATGTGTAGGCCTAGTGTCCTAGTCCTATCTGTTGCTCTAGGAAGCGTTTAGGCTTGATTAAGTTGATTGCATTGGAAAGCACAAAAACTTTATCAAAGAGCATTATTTTTATTATCGTCTATGACTTCCTGTTTGCTATAGCTTTGTCAGTGTTTGCTCACCGTCAACTTCATGTCGTGACAGTTTACCTTTTGGGCTTTCAGCAAATGGTCCTTGTATAATAAAAGACGGTCGAAGGCTCGTAACAAGCATACCTCTGAGAGAAAGGCCCAACAGGAAACGTTGTGATATAACAATAGTAACGGGCTATTCAGAAGGACAATGCGGTGCGAATCGCCAAACCAATTTTTAACTCTTGGTGGTGGACTTTGTCTGGATGCAGGATAGGGACAAGCTACAACCTGTTATCAACGAATTAATCTGTTTAGGTTATATCTGCAGACTACATAGCGATAACCCGACAAACCATTAGCCAATGTGTCTCCGCGCCGACACTCAACTTTGCTATCTGATTAACCCAAACATAGATCTATAGGCTATATAATTTTATTATATCCTGCATGGATCGCTACCATCAAAGAAAGGAACAGTATCCGGCTGTACACCCTTCGCCCAAAATTCTCCTCGTAACTTATTTTTTTTACTTGCGTCAATACACGATCGTATAATATGATCGTATACCGACGCAAGTAGAAAACTCTAACGAGGAGGATTTTCTGATAACATGATTCATAGATAGGAACCTATAGCATAATAATAGGTACTAAATCCTAGTTGCCACTTTAAACTGTTATCTCTTAGCCTTTGTATAGGCTGCATAATATTTAAGAAATGGAAGCTGTATGTAGGTTCTTTTATTGATGAAATAGGAGTTGGATTTATGAAAATAATACTTAAGAAATAGAAGCTGGATTGACGAAAATAATGTTTAAGTGATGGAAGCTGTCTGAAGGTTCTTTTATAACGACCAGTCAATGTGTCTCCGCGCCGACACTCAACTTTGCTGAAAATAGGAGTTGGATTGATGAAAATAATGTTTAAAAATGGAAGCTGGATGAAGGCTCTTTCAACGGTGGATACATGCGCCCTTTTGATTGCAGGTTTTAAAACATGCGCCCTTTTGATTTCGCTCTTTCGACCGTGCGCTCTAAAAACAATGCGCTCTCTTAGTTCTTTCTCTTTTGATTGCGCCCCTTTGATTGCGCCGTTTTGAAATTCGCCCTGTTATAGTGAACCATTCAGAAGCGCTCTCAGCGTGACAGGCCCATGAAAAAAGAGAACGGTCCGCAAGCAGTGAAAAGATGCAGGTGAATTCCTACCAGAATCCTGCCACGAATTCCAGAAGGAAGGTGATTCCAAATTACAAGACCAACAATAGCAAAGCCCGATGTTGGGTAATGAAGTTCCTCATCTATAGCCTATAGGTACAAATAGATCAGGGCGGTCAGCAGAACGAAGAGGGCGAGAAGATCTTGCAGAAAGAGGCGTGCACATAATTTGGAAACGTGTGTTCTTGCTATGTAATTTAGGAGCATAAACTAGCATTTTATCTGGTGAGCTATAAATTTTATGAGATTGTAGATTATTTAGCGATAGCGCTCGTGAATAAGCTGGTGCCCCGCGCTTGACTTTGGAGTAGCGCTTTAGAAATTTGGACATTGCGATTACGATTAGGGGTAGCCTAAGCAAAGGATACCTTATATAGATTCGGTCTGAGAGTAAATATTCTTTCTTTTCCCCTGGAGACCTTATTTCAGAATAGGCCTATAGTCACACCCGGGGGCGAATTTTTTCTGACACAGATCCGTCGGTGGAGAATCTGTGGAGAAACTCTATTATGGGGAAGAGTGTGGGAAACTCTGGCCTGGCATGGGAGAAGAATTGAGTCTGGTTGTTCAGAGGGATAGAGAAGCAACTGCAGACCCAAGGGCAAAGCACTTGAGTATTATTGAACAATTTTCAGATAGAGAACCATATTGAAAACATGCTGTTTTATATTTTCATCTACGTAGGCTATGTTTCTTCAATTTAAATGCATATAATTATATATATAAATTATAAGCTATTATAATATATAAATATATATATACATTAAATGAAATTATGAAACTCAATAAATTAATTTGTCATCAGTAGAAGAAAAATGAAAAGTCATATAGAGTTGTCAATCATTTGCTGTGTAGAACGACGTACAGCATCCACCGGATGATTTCTCCTGCTCAAGGTCAGAGCCCCAGCTCAAGGTCAGAGCCCCAGCTCAAGGTCAGAGCCCCAGCTCAAGGTCAGAGCCCCAGCTCAAGGTCAGAGCCCCAGCTCAAGGTCAGAGCCCCAGCTCAAGGTCAGAGCTCCAGCTCAAGGTCAGAGCTCCAACTCAAGATCATGCAGAGTTACCCGGCCCAAGGTGTTTCAGCTACTTTGTTCTCCTTATCGACGAAAATGAACACACGGTTTGAGCGTAGATCTGCTGTAACTGGACTGTGCTGAGGCTGAACCTTAATCTGTTACGAATACATATAATAATATTATACACTTTATAAATGCCAATTTATCACTGGTATGATTAAATGCATTCAAAAAGGATACATTTTATACGATCAGCTACGATGGGAAGGGTTGTTTAGACGTTCCATCATCTTCTTCAGAATCAGACCTACGACGTGGTTAATTATTGTGGCCATACTTTCCAGGCAAACTGCAGTAATGTGCAATGAAACTGTCACTTAACCTTTTACTGACCAAAGTGTAGTACATGGTAAGAAAAATACTACACGCGATCGGTTGGTAAAGGGTTAAGGGGCCATCCATTTACATATAGTACATAAGCGTGAAGGCCCTGAAGGGGGACGGGCTAACCCGAAATCAGACACTGATCATCTTTGATGTGGCAGTGTCGTTAAACAGTGCAACAAGTTGAGTTGCCTTTGTCCAAAAGAGCCATTGAACATCTACAATTAATTAGACATTTATTTTATTCTTTCATTTCTTTCATTCATTCAATTCGAAAATATAATTATAGGCCTATAGCGTCCCTTCAAGAAGCCTTCCAAAAACGGCGATACCAACCCAACTCGGGCGAAAGAGAAAGGTATTGAACAGTTACTATAAGTAGGCTAGACAGGCAAATTGCTCCACTGTATTAAGCGCAGCGCATGCGAGAGGCCATTCCAAGTGGATGGTAATAGTATAGTCAAGCAGGCCTGCGGCTCAATACGGTCGGAGAAGTAGGTCACCGTAGGACTGTGGAGAGAGAGGTGTGTAACTTTATGCCAGTTCACATCTGACTGGTTTTAACTACCATCCAGCTGAACATTGATTTCTAGAGATGGGAAAGCATGTTTATAGCACGTCAAGCTTAAGTCAAGCATATAATACTGCTACTGTTAAAGTGCACGCATAGGCCTACAGCTGTTCCCTCGTGTAATAGCGCAACTTGCGTCAGCTTTATTTCTTTCAATTTACGAGCTATAGCCTAGATTGGGAGGAGACAATTTTCAGGATGACTGCTTTTAACTACCATGAAGCTCGACAGCGAGTAGGCTATACATGGACGCCTGCCACAACCATTAAAAGTCACACGTGCACAATATCAATCATTCTGTACCTTTATGTCAAAACATGCGTTCTGTGAACTTTACTTATTTTAATGGGTAAAATATCAAGTGGCAGGTTGAGAATTGAAATAACTGGTGATCAAACGTTGGTATGTGTGGATTTTGGGGGGGGGGGCGATGAAGACCTTTCTTTGGGATCCTAAGAAAGACCAAGGGTGGTCTAGCCCATCAACCCACGGGAATTCTCATCCTGTCAATAAGATGGAAATGTTGGAACATAGGTCTAATGAGACGCAATTTAAAAGCTCATCCAGATTGCTTGGGAAAGTCTACTACGCACTCACCACCGCATCTGGCCTGTCCGCGAGAATCTGTTCCTGGGCCTCTTCAACAGTCTGAAAAAGAAAGACCAAAAAGCCTAGTCAATAATTTTATTGTTGGAGTGGGGTTTCTCGCATTGGGAGCGCCGCTGATTGAAATGTACATGGTGAGGCGCTTTAGAAGTCTGCAAAAATACACAAGGCAATTTCAGAGACTTCAGTCTATTTCTGATAGACACCAAACTTAGTTCTGCTTCGTAAAAAATGAATAAAAACAACTTATGCGATGACTGATTACTGACAAGTGGATACATAGGCTACTCGTGATCGAATTGTTTATTATTTGTTCCCATAATAATTGTAACGTCCCGAGAAATTGTCGCCCATTCTTTTGTCGGTTCGTTCTTCTGTCGCCCGTTAAAGTTTCGCCGTTCTAGTGTCGTTCGTTCAAATTACCACCGTTCAAATGTCCGTACAACTGTACACTGTACAGTATAAAGGTAGCGTTGGCAGATACAGTGCATCGACCAATAGCACGACTGTGAGTGTAGAAACGCTTTATCTATTCTGTGGTTAGACGAAGAAGATGAAGACCAATAACCGTCACCATGCAAGCATCATTTCTATCCTACCTTTCCAACCAGCTCCGGCCATGATGTCTTAGTGGCTGATATCTCTGCACTGCAAAGAGAAGACTAAAAAGTCCAATTACTGTAATACGACGACCTGCATGTACAGTAATAATTGCATAACTATTTTTCCTTTTGTTCTTAAAATAATTATGTGCTATAATAGTGCTACTGTGAGCCATTGTAAACATGCATGTAGCTGTTGCAAAGATTAGACCTACCTGCTTACATATTTAATTACTCACTTATTACTCACTTAGCCTACATAATTATACATGTAATATGATCACTCACTTACATAATCTATATCACACACAGCAAACCGTCCACTGCCAGAATGTAATAAACAGCAACGATTTAATTCAGCTGTGAATTAAAAATTGTGCAACCTGTTTAGAAAGGCATCACATGCATTGTATAACTACCCAGACGCCGGCCAAATAGTGGCCGGGCTCTGGGCATTTGCCTACTCTCGGCAGGGCTAAAGAATACAACTATAAACACACTGGTTTGCATCGGTGGATAATATTATTTCTTTATCTAATTACCCACTATCGACAATGAACTGCCCGAAAAATAATAATCATTCTAGACCTATTGCCTAATATTTCGACTATAGCCTAGGGTCTAGGCTATAACTGTAGGCCCTATAACACACACTCTGCGCTTAAGATTATCATTATACGCTTATGAATTGCTTAGCCTAATTATTGTTCTCACCACAAAATAGTCAACGCCGACAAAACAACTATTATTGCAAACGACAACTTCATTTCTCTTCTTGTAACTGAACGAAATCAAGTTGAAAACTGAATGGAAGTATAACAACTTAGCGAAAACTTCAACTCGTATGATATGCGAGTATTATACAGAATGTCAATCGATTTCGTGATGCGATTGCATCAGCTGTTACCAGTAGACTAAACACGATCGATCTGTTAGACCAAAACACGTGGACCATAAAAAGAAGCAACCTGGCAAGAGGTTGGTTTGATTTGGCCAGGAGTAGGCCTAACTGTAAATCAGGAAATCTTCCCGTTACCATCCGATGGGGGTCTCAGTTTTCGAAGCTACAATTATCATGGCTTATATTGACCAAGTTACCTATTATGCAGGGGTGTAGGTTACTGGTAAATTTTGAGATGAGTACTCACTGAGTAGGTTTCTTATTATTTTACAAAATTTAATCTTTTTTTGTTTTTTATATCATAAATACCAGTAGGTCTTTTTATGCTGCTTTCATGCTCGATGCCTACTGTGCAGGCTAGGCCCTGCTGTTTATGCTGAAAGACAGTGATCTACCTGTTGCACTAGTCTTGTCGTCACGTGTAGGCCTAGTCCTATCTTTTGCTCTAGGAAGCGTTTAGGCTGGATTAAGTTGATTGCATTGGAAAGCACTGGAAACTTTATCAAAGAGCATTGTTATATTATCTTCTATGGCTTCCTGTTTGCTATAGCTTTGCAAGTGTTTGTTCAATGCTCACCGTCAACTTCATGTCGTAACAGTTCACCTTTTGGGCTATCAGCAAATGATCCCTAGGCTATATAAAAAAGACTGCATGGTCGAAGGCTCGTAGCACAGGCCTACCTCTGAGAGATAGTCCTAACAGGAAACGTTGTGAGATAACAAGATAGGCCTAACGGGCTAAATACAGAAGGCCAATGCGGTGCGAATCGCCAAACTTATTTTTAACTCTTGGTGGTGGCCGGGGCTTTTCCTGGATGCAGAATAGGGACAAGTTACAACCTGTTATCAACGAATTAATCTGTTTAGGTTATAATCTAGGCCTGCAGACTACATAGCGATAACCCGACTAACGACGATACAATGTGTCTACGCACCGACACTCAACTTTGCTCTCTGATTAACCCAAAGATACATTTGTAGATATAAGCTATACGTTAATTATTATGTCCTGGATGTATCGCTACCATCAAAGAAAGGACAGTATTGGGTTCTACCACAGAATAAAGAAAGCTCTACCCCCTTCGACCAAAAAGTATACTCCTCGTTATTTTTTTTACCTGCGTCAGTAGGCCTACACGATCGTGGGCTATGATTGTATACTGAAGCAAGTAGAAAACTCTAATGAGGAGGATTTTCTGATTACATGATTCATAGATGAAGTATAGGCCTAGGCCTATACTAAATCCTAGTTGCCACTTTAAACTGTTATCTCTTAGCAGTTAGCCTTTGTATGCGCAGCTGAGTGCGCTTCTAGTCATCTACAGTGTAGTTCAAATAAAGAATAATACTTAATAACATTGCTTTCTAATAAATTGTTTAATTGATGGCTATCTTAACATGAAATCAAGACAAGACATTTAATTAGACTGCATTTTCTGTATTATAACATTTCAATTACTTATCTAGTTTAGCAATAATATGACAATCAACTACCAGCTAGGCTACCCGGATTAAAAATACCATGCTATTTGATGGTTCCACGTAAAACTTCCAGACCAAGATAAAATAACCCCTATCTGTAAAATCATTACTGAAACAAAATTCGGTACAATATCATGAATGAAGTGTCAAGCGTAGGCCTACCCTATTGAACGAAGATAACACAGAAAATATAAAATCGTCTCGGTTTTGAACTAAAAATTAAAGTTGAAACACAAATAACATAATCGGCATAGCTAAATTTATTTTAAAATAATCACCCTGTAATGGCAAAATAGTTATACAATGGAAAGTATAGGCCTACAATGCAATAGTGAAAATTCTCAGGATATGCTGTAGGCTACGCTTCAAACAATTTATACTTTCTTTACGTTTCGATAATAATTATTACTGGCATAAGCTTATAGCCTACGTTGAATGAATGACTGTCAATGATAAATTATATTGATTGATGAATCTTGATAAGCTAGGCCTATACACATAGGCGTACGAGGCGGGGGTGCAGGGGGGGCAATTGCCCCCCCAAATTCGGGCAAGTTTGGTGGTTTTTTCGGGCAAAAAGTCGCGGACGACTAAAAAAAAAAAAAAAAAAAAAGGTAAAAAAAAGGTAAAAAAAAAAGGTCGTCAAGTTTCGGGCAAGTCTGGTTTTTCGGGCAAAAAAGTCGCGAACGACTAAAAAAAAAAAAAAAAAAAAAAAAAGGTCGTCAAGTTTCGGGCAAATCTGGTTTTTCGGGCAAAAAAGTCGCGGACGACCAACTTTTTGGCGGGATAAATTTTTCGGGCAGAAGTTCAATCTTTGCCCCCCCACTTCTGAAACCTCCCGTACGCCTATGCCTATACATCAATAGTACAATAATAAAAAGTTGCAGAGAGTTGGCAATCATTGGGTGGGTAGAAGAGCGAACAACAACCGATGTACAAGTGTAGGTCTACATGTACGATTTCTCCAGCTCCAGGTCGGAGCTCCGGCTCCAGGTCGGAGCTACCCGGTTCTAGGCGTAGCAGCAACTTTGCCCTCTTTGTTGATGAAAACCCTCACACGATCTGACCTGTAATCTGCTGTTACCGGACTGTTCTCGGCCAGAATCTTAACCTAATCTCAACATAATACAAAATAATCATGTGAATGCCAGCTCGATACTGGTAAGATTACAGGTTCAAGGCAGTCGATTTTTAAAGTATCAAAAGTCAGACCCATGTTTTTATGATATAAATCATAACATTTAGGCCTATGATTTATATCACAGAAACATGGGTCTGACATTTAATGTACATTTAATATACACTGTAGAGATAAAAAATATTCTCTTATATTCTCTAGGCAATGCGTGATTGTTAACCTTTTCTGCTGTTCAGCCATTAAATGGCTGACGAAATTTTCGTCAACTTCAATGATGATCGATCATAGATCTATAGCCTTCGTTGTGACAGTCCTTAATTACAGGCAAACTACACGAATGTTCCATTATACGTTCAATTAAGGGGCCATTCATTATTGGCATTTGCGTCTATCCATGGATGGCAGAGGTTTATTATAATTGGGATTTAGGACTAATATTGAATGTTCAATAATTATTTTATCCCAGGGTTAACCCAAAACGCATGTGGGACTATATAGGGTAGGCCTATAGGCTACTTAGGCTTACGCGGGAATGGTCTGCTGATAGTTTTAAAGGCCGATGTACATGTACGTAGGCTACAGGAAATGGATGAAACATCGATAATAATTATTTCTCTGTTACCGGCTTTGTTCAAATGAGCCATAGGATGATAGGCCTATTGAACAACTGTAAGACAAGTACGGTATATAGGCCTAATGCCGTGAAAAGCATAGGACTGTGAAGAGGAGGTTTATAGCTTCTCTACCGCGTCACATCTGACTTCTCTTAAACATCTGTCACCTTGTGCAAAGTGCAAAAACGTCCGGTAGACATAATTTTATTGTATCAACTTAAACGCTTTCAATAGACGATTAATAACTTGGAAAGGGAAAGTTATTTTCCATCAGATTACTTGGATTAGCCTATATAATTCACTCACCGTCGCATCTGGCATGTCCTTAAGAATCTGTGCCTTCGCCTCTTTCCCAGTCTGAAATAAATAAAGAACAGGGACAGTTAAGACAATATTTCTCGCGGGGTCTCTGGATCGCCACTGATTGGGGTTTAACTTGGTGAAGCGCTTTAGAAATTAGAAATCTGTGTTCACATAATTATGTGACTATCAACATCAGATAGCCTACAATATTAGGCCTATTATACTACCGGGTACACATAATTATGTGAATACAGATTTCTAATTTCTACAGAACCCCACGTCACACTTGCGTATATTTTATACATTTTCTCGCATTTGCTATACCGCCCATTCAAGCTCGCTACTCAGAGGCGCTCCCAACTAAAGCGCGGACACTGCATCGGAGTTTCGCGCCGAAGCGAAAGAGCAATTCCGAGTGAAGGACGTGCTCATTATCCCTACGTGGATGCTTGACGGGGATTCAAACCTGAAACCCTCCAGCTCCATGGCGCCGAACCCACCACTACACCACCTTGCATCGCGGAATGGTGCAACATTGACAGAATGATATCACCGTCCTAGAGAGCGAGTATGGGAAACACTAAGTCTTTTCACCATTTTATTAGAGCAGGTCAGCAGGACTGTTGGCACGTACAGTAATGTCTGATAGATATAGCCTAATGCGAAAATCCAATATTAATAGAATTAAAGGTCTACCTGTCCAACGAGCTCTGGCCATTCGGACTTCGCTGCAGAAATCTCCGCGCTGCAAACAGAAATTCTGGAACGTCTGACAACTGTCACACAACAATTATTGTTAACCCACAAAGCCTATTGCTATATTATTACCGTGTACCAGGGTTTACAGTGTGGCAGGAGGTCATGGACGGCGTCCAGGCACTTATTTTAACATCTATATGAAGTCCTGCCACTTTTTTTGGCCATCACCCCTGAAAAAGTCCCTGGGTTCGCTGAAAGGAGTCACAAGGGGTTAATCTTTAGCTAACTTAGGCCTACTTACTTAATGTGCAACCATAGGCGTACGGGCATGGGCGGAGTTTGGTCTCGGCTCTTGGGGGGGCTAAAATAATGTTCCGCGGATCTCTATAATAGTCAAGGCAACTTCAAAACAGCAGGTCGTTTTAACACTGGAATCAAAATGACGTCCTTAGACACCCGAAAATCGTTGATAACACTAAAATCAAAATGATGTCTTTAGACACCCGAAAAACGTTGGTAGCACTGGAATCAAACAAATGTACTTAGACACCCGGAAACAGCTGCACCAGACGCATGATCATCAATCTATGTTTATTTAGAAATCTAAATTTCAAGTTTTAAGCCGTCGCTTATATGATAATTAAAATCTAGCGGGCCACCGCAAAAGCGCTTACGACGGAGTGTATACTGTCGTTTATCCCCACGAAAACTTCCACTATGTCAAAAGGTATCTTTCTGCATAACCACGGTAAGCGGCCATGCTATTCTGCCAACTAGCCTGCCGTTGGAAAAAGAGTCATGCAGCTCTAGTCTAAGTAGGCTAGTAACCCATAGCCTTTTGACTGGTAAAATGTAGTTCAGGAGCTGCAGCATCTTTAATAGGTTAAAGAATAGGCAACATTATTGATTGATTCCATTTCCTCTGGTGTATACATGTTATCCATACTTTATTGTAAAAGTATAACAGCACTTTCGGAATACGTCTATGTAGTTGCTTAATAAGATTATTGAGTGATCGAGTGATGGATGGATCCGATTAGACCAGGGTCTATGACAACAGAGACCGTTACCCTGGACAGGAACTTGCTTGGCATTGTACATCACTTAATAAGCACTTTTATCGGGTGTCTAAGGACATCATTTTAATTTCAGTATTATCAACGACTTTCAGATGTCTAAGAACATATTTTTTTGATTCCAGTGTTACTAACGATTTTCGGGTGTCCAAGGCCATCATTTTGATTAAACTATTTTCGGGTGTCGAAAGACATCGTTTTGATTAAACGATTTTCGGGTGTCTAAGGACATCATTTTGATTCCAATAATATCAACTAATTTCGGGTGTCTAAGTACATTATAATAATGCCAGTATTACCAACGATTTTTGGGTGTCTACGGACATCATTTTAATTCCAGTATTATCAACGACTTTCGGGTGTCTAAAACATCATTTTGATTAAAGTGTTACCAACGAATTTTGGGTGTCTAAGGCCATTATTTTCATTCAACTATTTTCGAGTGTCCAATGACATTATTTTGATTCAAGATTTTTCGGGTGTCCAAGGACATCATTTTTGATTCCATTATTATCAAAGATTATCGGGTGTCAAAGAACATTATTTTAATTAAAGTCTTACCAACAATTTTTGGGTGTCTAGGGCTATCATTTTGATACAACGATTTTTGGGCGTCTAAGAAAATCATTTTGATTTTAGTGCTACCAACGATTTTCGGGTGTCTAAGGACATCGTTTTGATTTAATGGTTATCCACGATTTTCGGATGTTTAAGAACATCATTTTGATTCTAGTGTTATCAACAATTTTTGGGTGTATAATGACATCACTTTGATTCCTGTATAATCAACTGTTTTTGGGTGTCTTAAGACATCACATTTATTCCAGTGTTACTAACGATTTCAGGGTGTCCAAGGACGTCATTTTAGATTTCATTATTATCAACGATTTTTGGGTGTTTAAGTCCATCAATTTGATTCCAGTGCTTTTAGCGATTTCGGGTGTCTAAGAATATCATTTTGATTTAAGAGTTATCAACGATTTTTGGGTGTCTAAAGACATCATTTTAATTCCAGTGTTACCAACGATTTTCGGGTGTCTAAGGACATCATTTTGATTTCAGTGCTACCAACGATTATCGGGTGTCTAGGGACATCATTTTGATTTAAGGGTTTTCAACGATTTTCGGGTGTTTTATGACATCATTTTGATTCTAGTGTTATCAACAATTTTCGGGTGTCTAAGGACATCACTTTGATTCCTGTATTCTCATCTCTTTTCGGGCTTTATTTATTTAACCAAAGTTTAACGTCTTTGGATTTATCTATGGCAGCTAGGACACTCAAAACAAAAGTCATTAGCTTACAGGTAAGGTTATCATATTGTTGAATGTTGTTTTTGTCTGGTTGAGCCACATTGATTGCCTTATATTTTCTGTGGTCAAAACTATGGTGTCTAAGGAGATCACATTTATTCCAGAGTTACCAACGATTTTCGGGTGTCTAAATCCATAATTTTCATTCCAGCGTTATAAACGACCTGCTGTTTTGAAGTTGGCTTGAATACTATAGAGATCGGCAGAACATTGATTTAGCCCCACACCCCCCCTCCCAAGAGCTGTGACCAAACTCCGCCCATGGCTGGTGGCTAGCAACTCACAGTCTAGGTCTTTTGTTGTCCTCACAAGTGTCATTATTTTTACCCTTGGAAGTCCTTATTGATACATTGTCAAGTCGGTGGATTCTTGGGGGGGCTTAGCCCCCCCTAGCCCCTGATAAACTCCGCCCATGCGTACGGGAGATTTCAGCAGTGGGGGGGGGGTCAAAGATTGTACTTCTGCCCGAAAAATAAATCTCGTGGTGGGAAATATTATTTTTCCCAAACAAAAAAGTGGAAATATGTCGTGAAAATTACAATTTTTTCGTATTTTCCCGGGTCTGCTTGCCCGAAAAAACAGACTTGCCCGAAATTTGGGGGGGGGGGCATTTGCCCCATCTGGACCCCCGCCTCGTACGCCTATGTGTGCAACTATCAGACATGACGCGGCCGAAAATCATCATTGCATAATATTTTCAGTTGGGCTACTAAGCAGAATCACCTCTGATGCCCTTTAACTCGATCAATAATTGTTCTCACCACAATAAGGCCAACGCCGACAAAACAACAATTGCAAACGACAGCTTCATTTCTCTCTTTGTCTCTGAACGAATTCACGTCAGTAGCTCAATCAATCAATTAAGAAATTAACGAAAACTTTGTACGAATCTGCAATTAAGGTCACATCAGTTGTTACCAATATTGACACAATCGATCGATCAATCCGTAGCGCCCAGTCTGATATAGGTCTATAATAGGCTACTAGGCCTAACGCCGATAAGCTAGTAGCCTATAAGATAAGTGGACCACGCGTAGAAAGAAACAAAAAGTCAGAAAGGTAATTAATTTTTGATTTATGTCTATGGACTTAAGTGACTCGAGAAATTGTCCTGAACTGGTCTAGTACCTTGCTCATAAGTGCTGTAATATGCCGATCAAATTTCTGTCCAGGGTAACGGCCTCTGTTGTCATAGACCCTGGTCAAATTGGAATCCTCCTCCCTCCTGCAATCGTGTCATGGAGATTCACAAGTTTCAAAACCACCCACACACACCCACACACACACCCCCACACACATATATATATTATAGTTCTATTATATACGTCGGGTATTTACCGTATTATAGGGTAATGATCGACTTACATGTTGACAAATTGTCACAATTACACATTGTTGTTACCGTTTGATAGAACTATAATGTAACACAGAACTGAAGTGGCAGATATAAGCCACATAAAACAATTAATTGGGTGTTTAATTTTAACCTACGATTAATCAGAGTTAGGTCTATCTAAAATTAATTTTTGATTAATCAAGTGTAACTTGTCACAATTGCAGGATGTGGTGAGAATTTTTGATTAATCAAGCTTAGTGTCACCTAAAATTAAATTCATGATTGATCAAACGTAACCTAAAATTAATTTACGATAAATTTAATAAAAATAAAAAATTATTAATTTTAGATAATTATTATCTAAAATTAATTTGACATAAGAGTTATCTCAATTTAATTTACGATTAATCAAGTGTTAACTTTGGAAAACCAATAATTAAGATAATTATTTCGAGTGTCACAAAAAAACAAGTTAGTATTACTTTACCTTGTTTATTACTGTAGTAAATCTTACAGAAAAAACAAAACAACAAACTGAAGAATCCTTTACTCCAAGACACCAAAACGACGAATGACAATACAGCCACAAACATCAAATTCTCCTTATTTGAACCGTTAAAGCAAAATTCACCAAGTTCTGCAGTTAACTGACTGGAAAGAGCATGGAAAAATAAATAAAAATTCACCAACACAAACATTTACATCACTCTCTCTCTCTCTCTCTCTCTCTCTCTCGACTCGTTACGGAAAGCAGAGTTTCCATCGTATTTTTTGATAGCAGTCTCGTTTTGATATTCAACACAAATTAAGCGAAACACAGAATTCAACAGATTTGCTATTGATCGATCGAAACCCCAAGGGGCCATCCATATATTACGTACACAAGGATGGTGATCGGATTTAAAAGATTTTACGTACTGGTGCAAATGGCGAGGGGAAACTCGACATAATGTACGTACGCAAATAAATTTCTAATTATGATGTCCATGTAAGCCTATTTACAACTCTGTATTATCCTATGGAATTTGATAGAATCATATTAAAGCCTGTGCAGTTATAACATTGAACTGTAAATAGTAGCCTTTTACAAAATACAAGTCTTATGGATGACTTAGCCAATTAAGTTTTGCAAAGGGGCAGGTTAGAACAGCTTAGACCAGCGGTTCCCAACCCGTGGCCCATGGGCCAAAAGTGGCCCGGCATGCCTAAAAAAATGGCCCTCATCTATCAAAGAATTAACAAAAATATATGAAAAATTGACAATTTGGCCAGGAGAGAACACATAATTATTTTTTATTAGAAATCATTTTATTTTGACGTCTATAGGCTTACATAACATCAAACATTCTATTTGAACCAATTTTAGCAATTTTATATGCTTTTAGTTAATTAAATTTTAGCCTTGTGGCCCCCTAATGTCCTTCAACTAAGAAAATGTAGCCCTTGTCAAAAAAGGTTGGGAACCACCGGCTTAGACATACAAACGCATGTGGAAACAGGGACCACAAAACATATAATTGACAACAAAAAGAAGTGGTATGAAAACAGAATTTCTTGTGCACGAATATTATGGATAATCCCGACAATAAACTCCAGCTCAACTACAACCGCTTTCACGGGGTGGTCGACGCACCAGCTTCCCCGCCCGAACAGTCCGACACCCCGCTGTCTCCAGTGGCAACGCACGTGTAACCATCACCGGAAGTGACGACCGCATCACCGGAAGTGACGAGCGCTTCATCTTTACCGGGTGGTTTGCTTGCGACACCGGAATCAGTGTTGCTGGGATCCGCAGCGTCGCTACGTCGTGCTGCCAGCTCTTGATTCACGGTCTCGGCCGCTCCCTCCGTCTCGGTCGAGGCCTCGGGGATCGGTTCGAACCCGCTTTCTCTCGGGGGCGAACCCTCACCGTCGTCGAAGATGATGTCCTCTGGGTTCGGGGCTTTCGGAAGAAATTCCTCGCCAGGACAGATTCTCTCGAAAACGGTCCTTGCCTGGAGAAAATGAAGACGGAAATGTACCCGCACCACAAATTTAGAAAATAGCTTAAAACGAAAGCTGGTACTGATTAAAATAATTTTAATTGATTAATTTCCTAAATTTAATCTCCTAAATTCAACCAAATTCGATTAATTTGGTAAACTTTAGGCACAGCGTGAAAAGCTGCCAAAAATGTAGCCACTGATTAAGTTTAGATACCACTTTCTTTCTACAGAAGCCAATGCAATAAAACAGTTGATTTTGTCGCTGTGTTTTGTTTCCATCAGCATTTACCTCAAATGTAAAATGATTTCTTAATTGACACTGAAAGCTTTCACAATATCATTGTTCATCAAGTCATTTACTCTTAAAATGGCTGATTGACGTCATGAAATAAGTAACAAATATTAAGAAAACAAGCCAACAATTAATTAATTGTTAAAATCCACTGTCATACATCTAACAAAATAATCACGAAAAACATGAGCTACGTTTGCAATAATATGAGCAGTTTCAATGAGCAAGTAGATTTAGAATACCTTCTATAGACTCTGATGAGGTTAATGAAGTAACAGAACAAATCAAGAGAAGATACTCACTGTCGCAATTGATTGATCGCAATCAAGAGAAGAGTCGGGTCCGCCAACGACGACTAGGTTTCGAATTGCGTTGCACGTTAGATCCATCGCGCTTGTGTCGTTGACGTTGTAAAACAACGACCAAATGATTCGAGGTCGACTGTCATCCACGTTATCTAAAACACAGAAAAAACCCCGAAAAGTCAAGAACAAATTATATCTGTAGCTATGCCATATAAATTATGTGGACTCAACAATAATATTCAGAACCATAGATCTGTCTTAGCAAACAGAAACTGAAAACAGAGACAATTGGAGGAGAATGATCCGAGTGGCTGACCCCTGGCCAGAGGGAATAATTCTAGCCTGAAGGGAAAGAAGAAGATAGATATGTCTTCACATCACCACCTCTTCATGAGGACAAGCACTGAGTGAACTCGCAAGAGAGGACATCCTTTCATGCTGACTCTTGCTACATAAAATTTGTTTAAAAATAATTTTGTCAACAGATGCACTTTCAGTTGTATTCAGTTGTGCATGTGTGATATAAAAATCTAAATCTCCTGTTATCTGTCATAACCTGCTCTTTACAATACACGCAATCGTTTTATGCAAATGTAATGCAAGTGCGCTTGTCAGATGCAAATAAAGGCTACTTACTTACTTACTTTTATTAAGCGTCGCTATCGAATTAACAAACATGAAAAATCGTCAGCATTCAGTGAACGATTTGCTAAGTGTGTCTGGTTTACGGGAGGAAGGCTAAACCAAAAGTCTCTATCTTACAAGACAAATGCCATAAAAAACTGAATACATTTCTTAAACATTATCTTTTTTGCATCAGACCTGATTTACATGCCTATGCAATCGAATGAATACAATAAATCAATAAACAAATAAATAAAAAACTTAAATAAACACAAATAAAATGAATGAGCAAATAAATGTTTTTATTTAGTAAATAAAATAAATAAAGAAACTAAATGAACATAATCAAATATATAGCAAATATATTAAAAAAAACAAATAAATAAAA
This sequence comes from Lumbricus rubellus, assembly GCA_945859605.1. Taxonomy (NCBI): domain Eukaryota; kingdom Metazoa; phylum Annelida; class Clitellata; order Crassiclitellata; family Lumbricidae; genus Lumbricus; species Lumbricus rubellus. Next base: position 4,639,082 of record OX243818.1, read on the forward strand.
AAACGAACAGACAAAAAATTAATGAACATTTAAACAAACATACAAACAAGCAAATAAAATAAACAAATCAGGAAAAGAAATGAACAAATAAAAAAGCAGACGCATCATAAGTCATGTCCCCACAATAATTTTACACCAACATGTACCGGTATGTGTACATGTATGACATTGTATGTGCACTTGTTTTAATGCCCTTGAAGATTTCTAGTAAGGTTGTGAAGCCCGCTTGGACACCTTTTCTTTATGTGTTCCGGACACTATAAATAAATTTTTACTTCTTTCAACTTTACTTGGGTCGGGCATAACAGCAATTGTTGTGATAAGATGACGTTAAACCTTGGAATAAAACTTCTACTTAAATTTATTCATTTTTCACATTTACAATACTGCCTCCTCAAATTACTACTCAGAGGCGCTCCTGACTACAGCGCAGACACTGAATTTGAGTTTCACGCAGAAGCGCATGAGCAATTGCGAGTGAAAGGCTTGCTCAGGGCCCCTATGAGGCGGCTTGAGGTGGATTCGAACCTGCAACCTTCTGACTGAAAGGCAACGAACATACCCACTACACCAACATGCCACGCCTGACAGTCTGAGTGATAGGAGGAGGGGCCTTCTGTCACCCAATCTAGAAATTCCCACGTGGTCTTGTAGGACAAACCTTGTTCTGGCGGTTGGAAAAGAACGTCGATGATCGGCTGTAGATCGGTTTTTGCATCTGCGGCAAGACTATGGCAAGTCAGATGTACAACGTCTATGCACACCAACAAAACAACAGGAACTAAATTAAAATTAATTAATCAGCAATTTTTTAAACTTTATTTCTATTGTATCACCATGTACAAAATCTAATATTGACATACCACCAGCAAAAGACGGATAAAAAACAATAGGCAAGCAGCTCTAAGTCATTCATTCATTCTATGGACTTATATAGCGCCCCTATTTCAAGAGACCTGGCACTCCCAGCTTAGTCGCGGCAAAAGAAAATGACTTGAGAGATTTATGAGACAAATTCTGATTGGTCAGATATGGTTTATTAATGTGAGTCCCCTTGCAATCAATTATTAGATGCAGTCTAGGGATGGGAACTAGATTTAGTTCTACAGACATATTTAAAAACTAATAAGAAATCATATCAACAGAAAGAAAAACTAAATATCAGAATCATAGAAAGTATTAATACTCACGTTAATAATTTCTAATTCTGACATCTCATTTCTCCTTTGCACAGAAAATTCAATGAATTACAGATATCAATGACTTACTCCAAATATAACTTTGCTCTCATGATCTCTACACATCATGACTCTCTGGCCAGATAATTTAACCCGTGATGACCTCCAATGGTGCAACGGAAGTCAAGAAATTAGAAATGGTAAATACATTCAACAATGACTCACAGAATCCCTCGGGACAAGCGAGTGACAACGAAGACAACTCGTAGACGGTTGCACGACTGTCGTTGCGTCCGGGCAACGGTAGACTCATGACGGTTATCTAACAACAAACAACGGATCATTTAATGCGGGGGTGTCAAACCTTTTTTAGTGGCGGGCCAGTTTGAACATCTTCTAATAAGTGGCGGGCCAGACTGAGTGTGAACATTTTCTAACAAGTGGCGGGCCATGGTGTCGAAGCTACTGTAGCAATGTGTCTTTTGTTTGTATCAATCCATTTATAAAACGGAGTCATACTCTAACAAGATAGGCCTACTATTATAGGTTTACATACAATAAGCCATGAAGATTTGCAAGATATTTGCCGCTGACTGTAAAATATAAAAATTTGAACTTTTATCCTCTAATTTTGTAATCTTTTGGGAAGGCTACGCGGGCCAGAAAAAAATCGTTGGCGGGCCAGAAATGGCACGCGGGCCAGCTCTTTGACACCCCTGATTTAATGCATGACACGTGACACAAGTCATGACAGATCGGATTGGCAACGATGATGATGATGATGATAATAATAAATGACTTCTTTACCATTCTTGCATTACCTTCACATTTAGTGTAACCTCTGATTTCTTTGTCAATACCTTTATTATTACCTCTACCTTTATTATTTTTTATCATTACTCTAATATCACCTCTATCTTTATTCTAACATTGACTTTCACTGTTACCTTCATTGCTACCTCTACCTTTATTGCTACCTTCATTGTCACCTTGAGCATTCTTTATTGTTACCTTCATTATAACTACTACCTTCATTAGTATTGCTACTTTCGTTGCCACCTCATTCATTATTGTTACCCTCATTATAACCACTACCTTCATTAGTACCTCTCTACTTTCATTGGCACCTTCATTATCACCTCTTTCTTTATACCTACTTTCATTGTTACCTCTACCATTATTGGCACCTTCACCTTTATCCCTTTAACAGAGTCTGCATTGAAGTACTTACAAAACTGCATCTGTTATCCTTGTATGAAATTATACAACATTGAAACTGAAACAGAAGAGATGCTGAAAAGGAGTCACATCTTACGTGTTGTTCTTTATCGATCCTCACGCTACGATCCGTGATGAGAACGGCCCTCGACATCCGACTAAACAACAAACAACAATAACAGATTTATTTATAAATAGAATAATAAAAGAACAAGTTACGAATGCAAAGACCGATCAGTATATTCTACAGAAGCCTGATGCATAGATCCATACATGTACCATACTATACAGAGATAAGAAGAAAGGAAATCTACTGTCCTCTGTCATTTGCCAAGTCCATTGATCCCTTTTGTCCATTGAACCCTTTTGTGATAGTCCAAGTGATGTTCTGTCCTCATTTATATTATGATCTATCCAGCAAAGTCTTGGACTTGTTCCTGTTTCATTAAATTCTGCATGTAGCGCACTATGGAATTCAGTGAACTGAATTATCACTACATAATTTTTATCCAAGAGTGAAACCTACACACAAGAGTTTTTATTTCCTCTAAATTATAACGCTGAGAGCACTCCTGAATAGCTAGCATTGTAAGAGGCGCTTTATAAATTCCCATATACAATACGATACAATACAATAACCCTTGCAAGTACAAACATCAACTCATCATAAATAAAATACAATGGGTTTTGAAAACAAACTGTCACAGGCTCTCTGCAATAAATATATCGATCTGCAATACTGCAAAAATAATAACAGCATAATGGTCCTAATAAGTGAAATAAGATAAAGATAAGATAAGAATATTCTTTAATTCACCAATTGCTAACCGCATTTTGGTGTACAGACATGGTACAATAAAATGAAATATAGTTAATATACATAATGGAGTAATGGATAAGGCAGTCCATAACATAGCATAATAACATCATATTAATAATTTTCAATCATGTTAAGAAGGTCATTAATATAATGCATAGGAATTGAAGCCGACCTGACGTTCTGAATTTGTGGAAGGAACAGAGACGAAGCGTAACTTGAATCCATTACAACCCACCTGTAACGTAACAACAATAAAAATCAAAACAACAAAATTACACTACCGCAAAATCTACAGGCACCATGCTTATTCACACATTTCCACATAAATACCTTTTAGAAGAGGAGTTAAATAATTCACTTAATGAATGAATCGTAAACAATTTGGTGTAATGTAATGTAGATGGACCATGATGCAATCAAAACACACTAAAGTGCACCCATAATTTTTGCGATCTCAAGGGATCACACTTTAGGTTTCGTGGAAAACTAATTACTTACTTGGTTTCAAGTCGCTGGCCTTCTGTATCAACTATGGCAACGATTCTGAAAGACAGAGAAGACAATTTAATACATATCTAAAACATCAAAACAACCTGACTGACTGATGTAAAGAGGAAACTCTCGAATAAACTTTTTGATCTATCTCAAGGTCGAAAACAAATAATAACGTTTTAGTCAAGCGTTCGTTAAAATTAAAACACTTACATGCAACATAATTATTGCAGTTAAATAATGTTCAGTCTACCTATAATTGAAAACAATGGCACATTGTTAAAAACTAAATTGAACAGGTGACAAGCATTTGGACTATCTACAACCGGAAACAAGGGCGGCAAGGAAAAGTTGGTTGGACGAGGTTCAAGAAACAAGAGGAATGAATCTGGAAGAACTAGGGAAGCGACATCAAAAAGAAAGAAATGGAGAAGACTGGTCATGACGGTCGCTAGAGTTCAAGGAACTGAAAGCACAAGGTGACAAGGTGAAAACCGGCAAAGTTTTGGAGAAAACTCAACGAAACCATCTTACTCATCACTGTTGTTAAGGATGACCGCACGGGCCGTTCTTCTTAGGCAGTAGATGCCACCAAAGACTGCGCACATCCTACAGAAGAAAATAAGAAATGCTACACCAAACAATAAACTTGGAAATAACATCAATTAGTCAACCACAAACTTTACATTTCAAAAGCTTTGTCTGCATAGGAGCCCACCTTATGGAATGGACTTCGTTAACACAGTTCAATTGTCCTCTTAGATCATCTGATTGTCTTAACCTATTTGTTCCCCGCATCACGGCTGCCATGGCTTAATCCAGATGCTTTCTTATTAGATGAATTTCCACCATCAGTTCACTCCACATAAGTATAATTTTATTAAAAATGAAAACAATAAAATAAAATATAATTAAATTAAATCTAATAAATTATTTCACTGACCGACAGAAGCACTGGAGCAGCTCTCCACTGCCGTAGAGAGGCCAGAGGAAGGCCGTGTTGCCATAGCGACCGAGGGACAGAAGGAACCTCTGCGTTGCCTCAAGACCCTGTTAATATATATACGTACATGTTAAACATATACGTACATGTTAAACATATACGTACATGTTAAACATATATGTACATGTTAAACATATATGTACATGTTAAACATATACGTACATGTTAAACATATACGTACATGTTAAACATATACGTACATGTTAAACATATACGTACATGTTAAACATATATGTACATGTTAAACATATATGTACATGTTAAACATATACGTACATGTTAAACATATACGTACATGTTAAACATATACGTACATGTTAAACATATACGTACATGTTAAACATATATGTACATGTTAAACATATATGTACATGTTAAACATATACGTACATGTTTAACATATACGTACATGTTAAACATATACGTACATGTTAAACATATACGTACATGTTAAACATATATGTACATGTTAAACATATATGTACATGTTAAACATATATGTACATGTTAAACATATACGTACATGTTAAACATATACGTACATGTTAAACATATACGTACATGTTAAACATATACGTACATGTTAAACATATATGTACATGTTAAACATATATGTACATGTTAAACATATACGTACATGTTAAACATATACGTACATGTTAAACATATACGTACATGTTAAACATATACGTACATGTTAAACATATATGTACATGTTAAACATATACGTACATGTTAAACATATATGTACATGTTAAACATATATGTACATGTTAAACATATATGTACATGTTAAACATATATGTACATGTTAAACATATATGTACATAGTTCACATTTAATCATCAAATGTTATTTATTATACATAATCAATAAATTACTCAATAACTATTTATTCGTTATTAGTTAATTAATTATTCATTCATTTATTTGTTATTCCTTTTAATAATTTATCATTGCATTGCCTTCACAATGTGTTTCAATTGTTGAATATACAAGGTTCCAGATTAATTCTTTTCAAAGACTTGCCTCCATAGTTGTTGCTGTCTCGGTAACCATGGCGATCGCATGCTGTACATAATGCTGGATTGTTTCTGTGAGTTGTTTCGACTTAAGAAATTCAACAAAGGGTCGTTCTTCAAATCCTGATCAGGAAAAGCAAGCAAATTAATAAGTGAATTAATAAGAGAATTAATAATCACAGTCAATCATTACTGAACACATGTTATAACGCTGTTTATATGGAAAGTTATTTGGCATTAATAAAAAGGGAATCTATAAAAGGTTTCATCTGTGTCATGTGACTCTCAATTTCACTTATTTGTTTCTTTCTGCCTTCCAGTGAAATATTAAAAGCACTTACTTGTTAAATACTGTTCTAGCTATTGTATTGCATTAAGAAATTTATAAAGCGACTCTAATAGGGTGCAACCGTTTACAGTGCACATGGGAAGAAATAGGTTTTGAGAAAAGAAAATGAGGGATTACCAGCTAGAATTTGAGCTCAAGTAGATGGGTGGGGGGGGGGGGCAAAGCATATTCCAAATTGAGGCAAAAGACCGAGACTGAGCCATAGCTGTTCTAGCATGAGGCACCAGAAGAACTAGCTATGCACTGATATAACTGAAGACCTTCCTCAAACGGTACCCATAACTATGAAGACACGAATTTTTTTTATACATCTCCAATGCTCAGATATCTATGGCAAGGCAATGAGTGCTTGGAGGAAGAGGAGAGGAATGGATAGAAACAGAGATGGATTTGAATCATCCTCACCAGCGTACTGAACCGGATGCTTCTGGAATTCAATGGCGAACGTAAGAAACTTCATGAGTAGTCGCTTCTCAATCACGCTCACGTCGTGACTCGCAAAGACGTCTGCTCGAGAACACGGAACCTGAACAAGAACACAAAGAGAACCAACTTAAGAACAAAGAACACAATAGTATGGCTATACAGTAGAAAGCCTGAACAAAACACAATCTGTAATTTCCTATATAGATGATTGTTAAGGACATTTGTTACAGTTGAAGTTACTTCAATGTGCTAAAATGATGCCTTATATCCCATTTTGTGCGTCTGCAAATTGAGTAATAAAGAATACGCTTACTTACTTTGTTCCAAAACAGTTCAAATAAAATGCTTTGTCGGATCAATCTCACACTATCATAACCTTTGACCTTTGTGCCATCCTAACATGTCAAGCATTAATACCAACCAGTTCAAGTTTTCCTTTGAGCAGCGTCAACACACGAGTGATCGAACGGAATTCACAATATTTCGCAACGTCAGACGATATCAACAACTCGACCAGCGGACCTCGACTGTACAGCACCTTCAACAACAACAACACAACAACTGAAACATCATTAATAAACAAAAACAACAATAATAATATTATATTTATAAATAACAATATAATCGATACGGATGGCCATTCCAGAGTTGAAATTGAAAATTGCCTATTAACTATGATCTGAACCTGATCTCACCGAATGAGGTTTGCTCGAATCCACCTCAAGCCACCTTGTAGCGACTTAATGTAGTATTTAGAGTAATGCTACTCAGTGATGTAATGTAACAATAGTGGACAGCTACACAATAGATGCCTTCAGCCGACCTTTGGCATAAGGTCGATGTTGAACTTCCTCCACAGCTTCTTCACTCCAACGAAATCCAGTTTCTCCTCTCCAGTCGACTCCGGCTTCTTTTCCGAGCTCTCCGCAGCTCCGTCTGCTGAGATTTTCTTCTCAGTAGCCTCCGCCGTTTCGCCTGCAGGCTCCGCAACCGTTACTTTCTCCGCATCTTTGGCGCCTGTTTGAGCATCTTCTTTTGGCTGATTCTCTGATGACGCGGTTTCAGCAGCAGGACTGATGCTGGCAGAAGGAACAGCGGCTTTGTCTTGGTCATCGCTGATCGGTTTTGTTGTACCACTAGAAGACAAAAGACAACAGCGTATTGTCTCAATGCACTACAATGTCATAATGTGCTGACAATGTGTAGCATTACATTGTTCAACATTACGCTATTGTTACATTGCATTCTGTAACATCACACTATTACTACATTACATTGTGCAACATCAAGCCATTGTTGCATCGCATTGTATAACAGTACACTGTTGTTACATTGCATTAAACAACATTACGCCAATGTTGCAACACTACATTGTGCAACATCTAACCACGCAATCCCTCCAGCAGCTGTCTGATGACGAAAACTTTCATCATTAACCCTTTCCCGCCGAAATTGTTTTGATACCTATCCTGTTAATCGGGTCGCGGGTGACCCGATCCGGAGGGAACGAGTTAAGATATTACATACAATTTTTGATTTATGTATGTATGTATGTAACTATGTATGTGCACTTGTTATAGCGCCCCTTCAAGCTCTCTACTCAGAGGCGCTCCCGATGCAGAGCGGACACTGCATCGGAGTTTCACGCCGAAGCGCTGAGCAATTGTGAGTGAAGAACTTGCCCAAGGTCCTTACGCGGCGAGGTGGATTCGAACCTCGAACCTTCCGGCTCAATGGCAACGACGCCACCACTACACCACCGTGCCTTCAGAATATTTTACTGTATCGATCAAATCACTGGATGATGATGTCTATTATCTATTATCATATCTCGACACGAAACGTTGGAAAGCAATTCGTCAATTAGCAGAATATTTTTATTTTATCTTACCTTCTATGGGGGCGTGGGGCTGCCACTTAAATAAATGAATGAATAAATGACACAAATAAACAAACAATGAAACAAATAAATAAACAACAAATGAACATATTGGTATGCTACATGTATACATGTTTAACTTGCGATGGTTGATTTCTTACAAACGGCAAAGCATACAATTTCCATACGAATGACTTAGACTGAAAAAGGTGCTTACGGAATGTGAACGAACTCTTGGACGTTGGATATGGTGGACGACTCAAATGGAAGCAGCAACGGCTTCTCATTGGTTGACAACAACGAAGTCAGATCCAGCGATGATTTCGCCGCTTCTTCCGTCCGAGACTCACTCCGATCCTATAAACAATAATTCTGAATTACCGTGATTCTATTTACACTCGTCATTAATCAGTAACTTTTATTGGGGCCCATCCATTTATGATGAATGTAAAAAATTCTATTAACAATCGTCAGTAATCGGTAACGTTTATTGTGGGCCCATCCATATATAACGTATGCAAAAAAATTGTACTTTCGACCCTACCCGTTGCAACTCGCACATTTTGTAGAATGTCACCCCCATATGCACGTACAAATAAGTGTATCTACACCTTTTTTTTACAAGGCTTTTAATCTGCTGCTCTGTCTATGCTTGTTAACTGTCGCGTTGTGTCGACTGGTTATTTTGTCAATAAAACGAATATATATATATACAAAAGTCAATTAGCTAAAGACATTTAAAACACATCTTTTTTACTGTACGTAAATAAAGTAATTTTAAGAAAATCTGCACAAACCTTGAGCACCGATATCCACTGTTGAAGGGCGGAGAAGTTGAATGACCCCCAATCGCCACCGTAGTTATCGTTTCTATGCAGAAAATAATTTTATTCGTGAATTTGGCAGATAAGTAACTACGAGTAAAAGCAATTCTTTAATTAATATGGAAAAACATACCTGACCAATTTTGATACACAGTCCATGAATTGCACTTCTGGTGTGTGTGTGTGTGTGTGTGTGTGTGTGTGTGTGTGTGTGTGTGCGAGTGCATGCGCAACTGTGTGAAGTATCATAGAAGCTGTGTTTGCAACCGACCATTCTCGGTTGTAGGGCCGTCCCTCTGGAATGACCGACCTTCAAGTTCTGCGTTTTGTACATCTGACCAGTCAAACTTTGTTTCACAACATTTTCACCTTGTCCTATTTCTTTTGCCATATCTGGGCTGGGAGAGCTCCTGAGTAGGTTTCTTGAAGGGGTGCTATGCAAGTCCATACCATGGATGAATAAATGAATGAATGTACGCTACTACCCGTACTCTCATAACAGGGTTAAGAAACTGTTTTCTTAAACATTCATGTTAGACATTGCTTGTGAGAATTATAAGCGGAAGTAAAAATATAAATTTTCTGGAACCTAAACTAAAATTATCTCTAAATAGGAAGTGGAATAAGAACAAGAACATTTCTTTCTAAAGAGAGACAAGAACAAAAATGATGACAGTGGAATAGAATAAGAACAGGAATAGAAACTGATGCTGGAACTAAAATAACAACATTGGACATAATGTGGTCACTGCAAAAAGGTAGTTATTCATTGCATTTAATTAATAATCTAGATTTAAATGAATTCATTCATTCATTCATTCATTTCGAGAACTTATATAGCACCTCTTCAAGAAACCTACTCAGAGGCGCTCCCAGTCCACCCACAGCTAAAAAAATTACCTGTCCAGGTGTAAGACTCGGAGTCCGATGCGAGAAAGTGCGGCAGCTATGATGCTTTCTGTCATGCCTGGTAACAACACAGAAATTTACAGTTGCCTTAAATAGAGACATTTGCTTAGAAAGCATTGTGCTGTAGCTGGTGAAAAATTCTCATGAATTTCCTGTGTACTGATGGAGAAAATCACTGATGATGTGGACAAGGATGGCAATTTTGTGACATATAAAAATTATGATTTTGGTAGTGGTGATGATAATGGTGGGGTGGTGATGATACCTATGGAAGTGATGATGATGATTAAGGTGCAGGCGATGATAATGGTGGCAATGATATTAATGATTGAAGTGCTGGTGATCATGATCATGGTGGTGGTGAGATGATGATGGTGGTATAATGCGGATGACACTAGTAGTAAATTACTGTATCATATTTCATTTATCAATCTGCATACACCACGCAGAGAAAATGAACAGCTTAGGGAACAACTGAGGCATGACCATCCAAAATGAGCTTACGGCAAAGGGATTGCAACATTCCTGGGATTACAACATTCCTGCTTCCTAAAGCTACCTGGATTCAATACGCCCGTCTGCCTGTTGAATCTATCTATAAAGGAATTTATGTAGTGCCTCTTCAAGATAACTATTCAGACCCAGGCACGGCCAAACAGGAAAGTCTTGAGTAGTCTATATAAAAAGAGTTAGACAAGTCCTGCAGAAGGACAGTGCAATATAGCACTTGATATTAATGCACGGCTATTGAGGAGGTGAAATGAAAAATCACTTTTATTATTCTCACATTTTAATTGCATTTATCACATGATTGGAATTGTGATTGAAGGGCTTCTTCCAAGTACCACATACCAGCCATCTCACATATGAGTCAAACTCGTATATTTTCCCCATTTTACTTGCTGGACGCTCTTGCCCATCAGCTGCCAAGCCTAGGTGATGATTATACAGCAACAGGTGAGAGGGAAGGGGAAGGGAGGCGGGGGATGTTCCCCTTAGCTGCATCACAGCTGGCCAACTCAACAGGAAGCTATCCAAACTGTTTCCCAACAGCAAATAGAACTCCCATAGCAAAAGACCATTTGAAGTTGTACAGTGTACACATCCGAATCGATCAATAAACTGAGTAAATATACGACAATATCGATTATCCGATCAGTTCACAGATGCTCCAACAAATACTGTTGACTTTGGTGATCGTACATAAGATCGAATCATTATCATATCATTCATTAAATGAATTTGTATAGCACCTCTTCAAGGCAACTACTCAGAGATGCTCCAAACCACAGTCTGGCCAAATAGAACTGTCTTAGGATGGGAGAGGAATGCCTGATAATGAGTTCTAAAAAGGGAGTCCAATTGTCAAGGGGGCTGCCATTCCAGGCCGAGGGTCCTACCGCCGAGAATGCATGGTTCTGCAAAGTAGAGGTACGAGCAAAAAGGGCAAAGAACAGAATTTGTCCAGCCGAACGAAGGGAGCGGAAATGGTGAGAACTAAGAAGAGCAGGGCTACAGAGCTTGGAAAGCGCCAGACAATTATTATTCGCTATTATTATTATTTGTTATATAGCACACCTTCAAGGCAATCTACTCAGAAGCGCTCCCAGTCCAACAACGGGTAAATAAGGCAGTTTTTAAGTGAGAAAGAAACACAGTGGTGTGACCTCTAGTCTAGGTGCAAGGCGGAATGCAACAGGGAGCCCATTCCAGGTTCTAGGGCCAGCCACTTCAGAGAAAGAGCGCCGCTGTATTATAGCATTTCGAGAACGAGGGGTCAAGGGTTCAGCTTGATGAGCCGATCGGAGGTCAGCTCGCCGTTGGACACCAGAGATGGGACAGCGAAGTAAATACGAGCAAGACCCTCCATGCAGCGCCAGACTAGTGCAGAAACCCTATAAGTGATCCGCTGTGGAATTGGAAGCCAGTGGAGAACATTCTGCATGTACTTGTACTGGCTCTGCAGGCCATATTTTCATGCAACTAAGGACAGAAAACCTCTCCAACTTTAGTGTAGTTGTTTTCAAGTGATACCTCACAGATCTGCTTTTTAAACATTCCTAGCATTTGGGAAGAAAAGTATGAATGAATACAGTCAAGTGCCTTCCATTTTGCAAATAATGGTAAGAAATTCTTAAAGGTCCTTCGCAATGCACAATATCCAATTGGCCAGTTAAATGCCCAATTATGCCAATAGATAAAAAATTGTAAGCATAGATCTATCAAAATCCTCTTAAATCTGTATCCTTACATAACACGCTAAAGCTGTGAATCAAAGCAGTTTTTAATTTCAAAATCCTCATATATTCGATATTTAAAAACCTGTAGAATAAATTTTAATTCTCTTCTTTCCACAACTAATATTTTAATAAGATACATTGTAGTGTGTTAATTATTTTTATTGTCTTGTAATAATAATTAAAAATATCAATCGGTGACAAGTATGTATGTATGCGTGCATATTATAATGGCCCAGTACAGGACATTTGTATAGCGCCCAATTGTAGCGACCGGTTAATGAACGCGCAAGAGGTGAAATAGCAATTCTCACCTGTACCAAGCACGATCACATCATGCTCAGGTGGCAGTTTGTCGGCATCCATGTTTTACGACTGGAGAAAAAATTTACAAAAGAAATTTACCAAATTCGAGACGTTTTATGATCAAATTACAAATGCGTGACACACTGTTTATCACAGACTATCTATATAATTCAGAATTGCGTGTCAGCACGCAATTCAAACGACAGTGGTGCGCCATCATGTGTTCGATTGCAATGTGAATATAATTTTATTATTATCATTATTGGAATTAAATTGTCATTTGCATTTCTAACGTCTCAGCCTGACTCAACCTGAGCAACAAAAATTTTAATAAAAGCTCGTAACAGGAAAGTCGATGATTATAATCCAATCCTCTAAATTTTCCAAAGCAGATAGACATGCGAATGGATACACTGCACTTGGAACTGTTGAATGAAAAGCTGAGAATTAACAAAATAATTATACCAATAAATGAAAGCGGCGCAATTTATATAGATCGATAGACATTTGACTCTTACTCTCTAAAAATAGGTGCTTACTATGGACAGTGCGTGCTGAACAGAAAAAAATGCCTTCAGAGGCTTCACGTTTTGGGACTTAAAATTGCAGAAGCTAAAGGCTTAAGATAAGCATTAATAGGCACATAGATGACGGCCGAAACTACATCGACCTGGTAACCTAAAAAAATTATGTAAATAATTATAATTATTTTAATGTTTATAATTATTTTGCACTAAAGGTATGTTTAATGTAAAACGTCACCACACCAGTGTTGAATCTACATGGCTATGTAATCCGTGAAACCTTTAGCGAGGGAAGGCGGCGCTCGTTCTGACTTCAATTCCAGCGCACAGACAGACAAGGGTCGAAGGCGATTCGGAGAAGATTTGCTTGCTAAATCCTGCAAAAGTTCCAGCGAAATATTGATGACACTGCAAGGTTACAAAGGCCAGATACTAACTGAAGGTTAGGTGACGCTGCAGACTGTTAGGCATTCGTTTACGGCTGTTGAACTTGCAAGTAGCTTCGCTCTCCCACAAAATGTGAATTTTTCGCGCTTGACCGGCTTCTTAGTAGACTCGGCAAACTTCAAAATTTAAGTGTAGAAATAACACAATTCAGTGTAATGCCCTGCTTTTTGCATTTAAACTTTGTTTGCTGACTGTTTATTCCTAAATACCCGTGCTTTAAAAAAATATACGTAGTTTTTTATACGGTTTACATTCATGAAATTCATTCATTCTAAGAATTTATATGGCGCCTATGCTAGCCTACTCAGAGGCGTTCTCTGCGCGTGCTCACCTGTTTGATGTTAATGAATGTATAATAGAATACAATAGAACTTTCTTTATTTTTCAGAAAAAGTATACATATACTAATGCTTGCATTAGAAATGTACACGTTTTAAAGATAGTTTTGTGATTTTTGGGTTTGTCTTTTTTAGTCGGCGTTGACATTGCCTTTTAATTAATTTGTGTAACATCAATATGTAATTAATTTTTCATGTAATGTATGTTTGATGTACAGATTCATCTTGTCCTATAGAACACAATTTCGTTAACGAAAACCTGGCGGTTTTGAAGAGTTGAGCGAGGTTTCAAATCCTATAAGTTGGCTTGCGTTCCCACTGCTCACCATGCACGGAACCCGGGAAACATGGGCGTTCACATGGGTGTTCCAAATAAAACTTTTTCATCATTCCCATTGCTCACGGATTTGGCATTCCCTCTGCTCAACCATACCACTTTAACCACTGACCGTGTAACTTGTAGCGAACCTCTGAAAAAGAGTCTTGGCCGTTTGTCGGCTACCTGAATGCAGAAGCTATGTGATGAATTAAGCTGTGGTTTTCATTGCAGGTAATTAATTACTGTGATAACAAGATGCCTGGAGTTTGTCGATATTACAACACGCTGAACGGATGTCGATTTGGGGATAGATGTCGCTACGAACACATCCCGACCACAAGTCGATCCATCGCTAACGGAAGCGCTCCATGTCACTTCTACAGGTCTGTCTGGCATATGTGTTAACAAACTAGTGAAATAGTGAGTCCATTTAAATCAACTGTCATTTATAGAGTAATTGTAAGTACAGTCCATTCATATAAACTGATAAATTTACTGACCGGTGGTAAAGAGTAACTAGTTAATTATAGTCCATTCATATTCACTTAATGTTTTACACTTATTTAACATTTGTTTTACATTGCTTTTCATGATTAAATACTAAACTATGTTATTAGTTTTATATTGCATTATTTGTTGATGGCCCATTGTACATAGTAATAAAGGAATTACTTAACTTACTTACTTATAAATTATCTGGTAAACTAAAGTCCATCCAAATTAACTTGTGTAACTTTAGAAATTAAAATAACACCCGTAAATCATTATTAAGAAAATGGGGTCATTTGTAGTGAATATCTGTTGTCATTTGTAGTGAATATCTGTTGTCATAAATTGTAGTGAATATCTGTTGTCATTTGTAGTGAATATCTGTTGTCATTTGTAGTGAATATCTGTTGTCATTTGTAGTGAATATCTGTTGTCATAAATTGTAGTGAATATCTGTTGTCATTTGTGGTGAATATCTGTTGTCATTTGTAGTGAATATCTGTTGTCATTTGTAGTGAATATCTGTTGTCATTTGTAGTGAATATCTGTCGTCATTTGTGGTGAATATCTGTTGTCATTTGTGGTGAATATCTGTTGTCATTTGTAGTGAATATATGTTGTCGTTTGTAGTGAATATCTGTTGTCATTTGTAGTGAATTTCTGTTGTCATTTGTAGTGAATATCTGTTGTCATAAATTTGTAGTGAATATCTGTTGTCATTTGTGGTGAATATCTGTTGTCATTTGTAGTGAATATATTTGTTGATGCATGTTTGTTTGTCAATTGCTAAATAGGTCGAAGAAGGGATGTCGCTTCGGTCACAATTGTCACTTCTCGCACGATGAGCCCAACACCCGATTTGCCCCGACGTCTGTGCCGCCACACGTGACAACGCCAGAGATGAACGTGAAGCCTGCTGCTGCTGCTGCTGCAGAACCACCTGTTGCTGCGGAGGCAAAGGATGCGGAGGATGCCGTTTCCGTTGACGACAGCAAGGCTGTCGTCCTCTACGATCCTGAAGTTGCGGAAGCAAATCTCCTGAAAGCGGCTTTGCGCAGGGAGAAGAAGCGCAAGCCTGGAAGCGAACTGCTGATGGCACAGTGTAGTAAGTGATGAACGGTTTAGTTTTAATGCCGAGATGGTAGTAAATGGTATGGGAACTCCTATACCCTCCAGCATTAAAGGGTTTTAAGGATTGTTTTTACGAACCTTGCGTTTTTCGTGTTGCCTATAAATCCATCTGGGTTGCCTCTGTCTTAGCGAACCGATATTTTATTTATATATTTCTCGCATTGCTATGTTGCGCCCCTTCAAGCTCACTACTAGGAGATGCTCCCAACTACAGTGTGGACCCTGTGTCAGAGTTTCACGCGAAAGCGCATGAGCAATTGCAAGTGAAGGGTTTGCTCAATTTCTTTATGCGGCTGCTTGCCGTGGATTCGAACTTGAAGCTCTCCAGTTCCAAGGTACCGAACCCACCACCGCACCCACTTTGTGATGTTGAAAGGATTACGGGTTGTTTATGGTGTGCTTTACAGCTTGGGCGCCTGCAAATCTTTTGCAGCGTGAGGGGCAAAACACACATTTGGTCACGGTTAAATTTGTTAGCAAGAGGTTGAAAATGCAAAGCAGGAAATTAAGAGCATGGATGTTTTGCATAGATGTTTCTTCTCAGTTTTACTCTGTTTATCTTCTGTGCTTTAGTGCAAAGGTGTTTCTTAAACAACATAGTAGAGCTGTTAAAAAATAGTTGTCAATTTCCATGGGTCGCAAGTGCCTCTCTTGCCCTTAAGTGCCGGCACCCATTCTTTGTAAGTTATCAATAATAATAACAATGACGATTTCTATGGCGCCGTAACACAGCATGCGTTACATGGGCACCTTGTAATAACTGAACATTTGTATTTGTCATTTTTATATTTCGTCTGCAACAGAACTCTGCTGGCAGCTGACTCTATGTCTGCCTCCATTTTGCATTTTTTTGTGTAATCGTGATTGCGTTACATATTTAATTAATTGATAACAATGTTACTTTACTGCTTTTCCTTAAATTCCAGGTCAATGCAAGAAGTCATTCAGCTCTTCCGCCACTCCAGCGGAAAGTTGCGTTGCTCTGAGGAATCACTACGTCGAGAAATTGGGCAAAGTCGACCAGAAGCACGTGAGATTTTTCAACGACAACGACGAATTCAGCGATCCGGTGTACTGCGTGATCTGCGAAAGGTCGTTCCAGCAATATCGCGGTCTCTTTCGACATATGCGGGCGAAGATGTCGAACAAGAAGAATGCGAAATCGGCGGCCGATCACAAGGCAATATTTGAAGAGATTGTGAAACCGTTTGTAGGTAGGTTCACACAGCAGGTCACTATCTTCTTCTGTCTAGACATTTTTCTTAGCTTACTTTTAATATGTGACACTTATGTGTCCTGTATATGGTGCTTGATAGTGCGGTGGTTAACCCTTTAATGCCAGAGGATAGGATTTCCAATACTATTTACTGCCATATCGGCATTAAAGGGTTAAATTGCTGAAATGTCGATTGAGAGGTCAGCGGGATGGGGTTGGAATCCTTTGCCCAACTATCTGGGGTTGGGCAGAGGATTCCAGAAATTGGAATTGGCAGAAATTTGGTTCAAGATGTATGCTCCAACATGTGCCGGTTTATATGTAGTTTGAAAATTTCATACGTAGAGTGTGAAGGGTTAAGGTTTTGCGTAGTGTGTTGTGTATTTTCCTGTGCTTGCTAAATTTGAAAGTTGCATGCTTTTAAATTTTAATTGAACGCTGTTCTGTTCCTATTCGCAGAGAGGGACACTGGATACGAGGTTACGGAGGACGATGTCATTTGCGATGTCCTCGCGTTTATGACTGAAGACGACGATGATGATTACGGTTACTGCGGCTTTAGTGACTCGGAGGAGGAGTTTGGACATGGAGATGGGTTGCTTTTTGCCATGGGACTGGCTCATGCCCTTAGGTGTGTCTTCAAAACTTTTTATAATATGCATTGCTCGTTTAAGTTGACTTGTATGTTAGATGTTGGAGACTGATTTGGTAGCTACTGTAAAATTTATGTAGTGTAAGTAAGTAGGATGTGCATTTGCCACTAGTTTATGCAGTGTAAGTAAGTAAGATAATATGCTGCTATTCCATTCATTAAATAGATAAACTTGCAGGAAGACAACATTGAAGTTTTTTTGGACTGTGGCTTGATTTGGATTCATGCCTTGTGCTTTAGACACTTGCTGCTATTGAAGTTGCTTATCATTATGCCGAACAATTATGCATTTTTATGTTTCATAATGGGTAATAAACTCAGAAATGTTGTTCAGAATTGGCAGCTTTACATCACAAAATAAGTAAAAATTCATATGAAATTTTTAATCAAACAAAGAATACATTTATTTATTGTAATTTTTAACGATTATTTGCTTAATTAATGTTAAAAATTCACAACCATAGAAATCGCTAATTAAACTTATGCCTAAGAATTGTTGGTTGTGCTAATATTTGAGGATCTTTTGCTTTTATCTTGTTAATTGCAGGCTGTCTGTTCTGTTAGTATGGTTAAGATTTACTTCTTCTGTGATCTGCATTTTTGTGAATTGTTTCAACTGCATTATTGTACACTGTAACCGGTTGTGGTCTGTCAACCGAATTGTTGATTAAAGGAAAAGTATTATTATTTTTATTATCTCAAAACATTTCTGTTTACAGAAACAGGAACAATGGTGGTGGCAGGGTTGGCATGTTCAACGACTACGATGATGATGATGACGATGATGATGATGAATACGGTTCAGGTATGCTCGGCTTTACAGGCAGCGACTGTTTTGAGCTGCTGTGCCAGGGAGTGAAGCCGTGGGATGAAGACGCGGGCAACGTGCTTGCTGCCCTCAACGGAGACTGCTACTGGTAGCTGGAGTTCGTTGGAGCTTCATCGGAAGAAGGTTGTGGTCTGTTAACCCGAAGCTAACGTCCGACTTTATTGGAGCTTTCTGTTTGTGATAGTATTTTCGATGACTTGCACGACTGCAAAACAATTCTTGCGTTTACTTGAACTGTGGAAGATTTACTGAACGGACTGGTGAAGATTGTATGAATTTTGGACTTTGGAGAATTTTTCCCCAAGTGTTGTCTTGAAGTTTATGCTGTGCCGTAGTCAAAAGAACATTTTTTGTAATGAGCTGTTGAGCAATTTTTTTTCGATTGGTTCTTTTGTGTCTTTTTTTGTCATTGTGAACCTAGTTTTCTTTTCAGTTCCATTGATGGCTTCAATGTTTTCATCCATATGTGCAATGTGAGACTTGTAGGAGAAGTGACTCATCTGGACTTTGGTTAAGTGTATTTGATTCTAATAATAATTATAAAGCTTCGGGCTAAGGCTAGTCGAATGTGGTACTATGGGTTGAGGCTAGTTGACTCTAAAGCTTTGGGTTAAGGCTAGTTGAGTAAAACTTTGGGTTGAGATTTGTCAAGTCTAATGCTCTGGGTTAAGGCTAGTCGAGTCTCAAACTTTGGATTAAGGCTAGTCAAGTCTGATGCTTTGAGTTAAGGCTAATCGAGTCTAAAGTGACAAGTGTCCAATTCTTGTGAGTGTTTTTGTTCAGCATTTTTTTCATTTTTTGCACGTGATGTTTACCTCCGTTGTGTTTGTACGTTGTGCCAAGTAAATGAATGGTGTACAAATGGATACACTCTCAATTCGTCAATTCATTTTTGTCACAACTTCACTTAAGTTTGTTGTCTGAAACAATGTATTAAATGTGTGATTTTCAAGGAATGCGTTGATTCGGTTTATTTGGAACAGTTAAAATTCGATCTGGCTAATGTAGTAGTAGATTCAGTCCCATTAATTCTATGGATTTATGTAATGCCTGTTCAAAAAATCTACTCGTAGCGCTTCCAGCCAAGGCAAAAGAAACAACTTGAGAGATTTATAAAAGAGTTTGATTGTTCATTCCAGTTTGATGATGCTATGTGATTAAAAAAATTTATTAACGTTGCTCTCCTTTATCCCGGCTTGGGACTATAGATGACATACTGGATACACAGCCTTTGCTGTTCACATCGATATTCAGTATGCACTATAATCCTATAATAATTATTATACTGTCAGAAAAGGTTGAGCTTCGACCATTAAATTTTAACGACGTTGAGTGTTTATGTATCGGCAATGGCAAGCGTTTAAAAGGTGTCCATTATCCAAGCAATGACGCAGTGCTATTTTAACAATGGGAAGTGGATGGATGGATCCGATTTGACCATGACAACAGGCCGTTACCCTGGACAGAAATTTGCTCGGCATATAACAGCACTGATGAGCAAGGTACTAGACCAGTTTTTTTTGGGGGGGGGGGGGGGGAGAAGTAAACGGGAGAATAAATTATAATTGCATTTGGACGGTTTCGATGGACGTATGCTGACATTTTTCGTAAAGGTTTCTAACTGAAATTTTCAGTTGCATGAAACTGACTCCTCTTTTTAATTGTCATTGCATGGCCATGGTGACTTGGTGCGAAGAAATTTGTTAAAAGCCAAAATATGGTTGTTAAAAAAGGGTGTCCATTTTCCACAGGTGTCTTTTACCTAATAATATATTATATAGGCCAGGCTCCCTATGAATATTATTTTTTTTACAAGAGGACCCTCCGATCCCACCAGATTTCCAAAAATTATCCGGAAACGTAAAATTATATTATTTTTTTCCGAGGTATCATTGACCCCTCAGTATATATAAAAAAAGTACGTGGGGGTGCGATGTTTTGAAATGGCTAGCAATTGTTTCTTTCACCCGAAGTATAGATGATTCGGTGATTTCTCCGGATTTATAACAAGTTATTATCTTTCGTTATTTCTATCTCACGTAGCCTAATTATCGTTTCGATAAAATATTATTGTTGAATGTAGGCCTAGCCTAGCTGGCACCTTGTGGTCTTGTAAGACTCATACCACGAAGTAAAAAAAAACTTAAGGAGAAGTAGGCCTAGAAATCTGCAGAATTGTAACGAGTATACCACAAAGCCTGGAAAAACCAGAAGATATGTGGAGAACTTGAAATCTGGAAATTCCATTGGCGAATTTGCCGCGCCGAAGGTGCATTGGAAAACGGCTATAATAGGCCGTATCTATACCAGGAAAATTGTTCGATATGACATTTGTGTGATAAACTGGTAGTTTTTTAACTGTCTTTACGGATTCCGCCCTCTTGGTTACAATCGTGGCTTGTATTAGGTCTTTGTCGGAGTCGGCCATGTTGGTGGTAGACCGGAAATAATCGCTTAGAATCAACGGATGGAAACGTCATTTCGTCTCCTTGCTGGCTGAAACAAAACAAACGAAAGCTTGACAAGAAATATTACGTAACCTGTGTCAACATAATTATTCTAATAGCCTGCATATTTCTCATGTCTCTCTGCGGTGCAGCCGTTGCTCAAGTTCTAAATATCAATTCATTCATTCATTCAGAGCATTTATATAGCGCCCTTTAGAGAAGCTACCCAGAGGCGTTCCCAGTTCAACCACAAACAAAGCAAAACGACTTGAGAGACTTGTAGAACCCAGCCGGATGGACCACAATTAGAGCGAGGTGCAACCGGGGGGGGGGGTTCGTTCCAGAAGTAGGCCACAATACCGTAAAGCACGCAGCTGCTTAATTAATAGCCAGTAGCCAAGCGAGCCCGCGGGACCAGAAGCTCACCACTATTTACAGTGTGCAAATAAAGCAGAGGTTCTCAACCTTTTTTCGCGCGCGACACACCTAAACTTGCAACCAAATTTCGCGACACACCATGCAATCATCATGAGAATATCGTAAAACATTTAATTAAACTTAAGCCAGCTTAGCCTATATATTTGAAATTGCTACAAATTTAGATGATTGAAATGTTGACATTGAATGCCTTCTAGTTTTTAATTATTCTAAAATTCTAAATTCTACTAATCTTAATTTACCATTCCACGTCGTTTTATGACTATGCGTTAGGCCTAATTGTTTGACCTAACAATGAGATTTTTGCTCCTGGATTTTCTTTGGATCATAGTAACATATAAGGATCCATAGGCTTTGTGAGTGCGACACCTAGTGGTCCTAGCCTACAATAATTGCGCAGCAACCTAGCCAGTGTGCGACCTGGTGGCGGACCGGTAACGCGTCGGCTCACGGAGCGTGAGGTTGCGGGTTCGACTCCGGGTAACGACCTTGGGCAAGTTGTTTACGCACACGTGTCTCTGTCACCAAGCAGTATAATTTGGTACCGGCGTAAGCTGGGAAGTAAACGGCAAGTCCTGCGATACGCTGGCCCCGTGTCCAGGACCCTGGGATTCGTCCATTGCCGGCTCAAGGCCATTGAAAAGGAGATGAGCGCCTCCCTATGTTCCTCATGGAACGGGATAGGACTTTACTTTACTTTACTTTTAACCTAGCCAGTTGTTCCTGACTAACAAATGAAAATAGCCAAATAGGAGTTACATATAGTTACATATAGCTGTTTTAGATAACTGTTTTTGTTTTGAAAAGAGCATGAAATGTTATAAATTATTATCCATTGTCTAAGCCACTCTAATAGCTCAAGGTAAAACAAGAAAACATGGGGTAGGGTAGGCCTAACTAAACACTACCGCAACTAAACGCCCTTCAAGACGTCGAATTGTTGTAACGGAAAACTTGAGAACGTATTCTTTCAGGTAGGGCCTAATGTTTTAGTTATAAAACTTGGTCCATTGAGACTTAGACTTTTGGATTCCTGGACTTTGTCCACCTTAGTTATAATGATAAAATATGGTAAATTGTCACGCTCAGATTACGGAAAACAAACTAAGATAGCATATTCAACCATTCCGCATCATCAATTTTAGAATCTCAAAAATATCTGCTTCTTTATGATGATTCTTCTCGTTATTTTCGAAGGTTGGGTAAAATTTTAATTCGCGACACACCAATTCTTCGCGACACACCAGCGACACACCATTTTAACGCGACACACCGGCGGTCGCTTCGCGACACACTAGCCTAGTGTGTCGCGACACACCGGTTGAGAACCTCTGAAATAAAGGTTGTAAAAAATGTGGAGGTGGCACTCAAAATGTTTCCATTACCACGTGGAAATATAAAAAATTTAAAACAATGGAAGAGGACATTTTGAAGTTTTAAACAACGACTGTCACCAGTGAAATGATGACCATACAATTACGCTAAAACGACAGCTTAAAATACTACACTGAAGTGTGAAAAAAAAATTGACATTATTAATTTTAGGTAGCCTACGGGGAACGTTCCCTTACCCAAACCCCTTCCCCAGCTCTCCGCTTCGCGCCTCGGCGATCGTACTTCGCTCACCCTCTCATACCCCCAACCCAGAACCAAGTAGGCCTATCCGTCTACGCTATAATTTTTATAGCGATCTCGACCATGCTCATTTTCAATGAATTAATCAATAATCAGGTACGTTAAGTCCCTTCACGCTGTCTGTTTGATTGGGTCCAGCACCTTTTAAGGTTCCATTGTTACAGTAGGTTAAGCCTAACGGACAGCAGACGTAGTTTGCACACCTTTAAAAAGAGCTTTCTATCGCCTTTTATATCGTTCATTATAAAAATGGAGCAATCTCGCAGAACAAAAATTTAATCTTGACTAGCCTACTTACAGTTACAGAACAGGCGGCCTACAATATGATGATGATGATGATGATGATGATGATGATGATGATGATGATGAATGATGATGATGATGATGATGATGATGATGATGATGATGATGATGATGATGATGATGATGATGAATTTGATGATGATGATGACGACGACGACGGTGATGACGAAGAGTAGGCCTACAGGATATAGATGAAAAAAATTACACATTAATTATGCTAGTCTATACAAAATACAAAAACAAATAGAATCTAGCAATCAACAATGGCGCCCATCCCACAACAACTCGAGTCTCGATCTGGTCTAAGCTAGGCGTAAACGGTCGCCACGAGAAACAAAGTAATCTGAATTAGCTATAAACGCAGTCATAAAACAAACACTATAGTCACCAGCGACAAACTCCCATGCACACTTAATTAGAGTAGGCCTCCTGCCGACAGTTTCTCGTCCGACGTTTGTTTCTGAACAATTAAATTAAATTTAGACCCTACAATTTTTCATACGGCGATCGCGTAAGCTCGCGACCCTGTTATTTTTTAAAGCAGGCCTAAAAATTAAATTGAGACCCATTACCACCGTTGTCCGGTTTCAATACGATTCCCGTTTATAAGCCACGGACAGTTAAACACCTTTTAAACGGTTTTTATCTTTCTTATATAAATACTCAACTGCAATCCATTTGTGTGCTGTGTCAGGGTAAATGTGTAAAGTATGGCTAGATTTATAATCATAATTATAATTAGGCCTAAGTAGCTCGAAGCAGGCGTGGATAACTTAATAGGTCTAGCCATTAAAATGTATTGCTATCAGTTTCTCGGATAGCCTAAAATAATGTGATTGTGAACGTTATTGGAAAGCGAACATAATATAGCGTATACGGCGCCTTAATCGTGCTCAACTTTCCTTAATGAAGTTGATCGGGTGTAATAGGATGAGCGCCTGTGAATAAGCTTGCCATTGGAAGGTCGCGCGCAAGGACCATGGTAGAGAGAACGTATATCAGTCCATTCGATTTTGATAATTTTTAGTGAATTGATTGGGTGAAATCCTTCACCACCGCTGTGTCTACTTGAATGGGTGCAACAACTGTTTTGTGCCCCATGTTAGGCTATAGACCGCATGCGTGCAAGCTGCACACCTTTTAAACACTAGCCACGTTTCAATATTTTGATTAGTCCTCAACAGAATTTGTGTATCAAGCTTTCATATCGTTCTGTAGTTTAACGACAGCTTCTTTATCGTAACAGTAATCATAATTGCAATCTCCAAATATTTTAAGCGCCACTAAAAAGCCAAACGCGGGCACCTGCTTAATCACGCGCGCTGTGTCAAGTCAGAAGGGTTGTCCAAAAGATTTGTCCGAAGGCGATCGTAGTCCGGTTACGAAATAATTAATCAGAGGTTGCAGAGTATAGGCCTATAGCTGCTATAGGGTGGGTAGCGTTTAGGTCGATACATGGAAGATCAGATAGCCTAGATGAGTCGGGGTCGGGGGTAGGAGTTCCAAAAGAGGCGAGACTTTAGTTTCGCATGGAAAAGCCCGAGGAGTGTTTTCTGGAGGAGCATGAGGAAGCTGATTTTGGGTGACAACAAATTAAGGCTGCGGCCGTCGACAGAAATTTGTCATAGCATATAATAATTTACATTTCTTTCTTTCCAAAACTTTTTGATTCGCGTTTAGCCTTTATCACGGGTAATTAAATTTCGACGTGGGCCAGTGCTTAATCTCTGATTTTGGGGGGGGGGAGGGGGAAAGATTTCGGGTTTTTGGGGAGGGACGGATAAATTCCGGTTTTGCGGAGTTGGACGGACGTTTTGTACGGACAGCAACCGCCCGATGAGTCACCGACGAAACTCTGTGATCGGTCATGGACTCATAGGTAATTTATTTTTTGACGACTTTTTTAGTCTTTCGATTAAAATAGACCATTTTCGCTACTTAAAAAAAACTGACTCAAAATTTCGGAACAATATAAAACCATGCCATTTTCGTTCTTTTATATGCCTACATGTACATGTCAGCAATTAAGACGTCAAATTTTCTCTGGGAGGGTGGGTTGTAACACGTTTAATTTTTCTGGAAGGAAAATGGTAGGCCTAATTTAGTATTTACATGTAGGCTACACAACACCTCGCAAAATTTTCTGTATAGGGAATATCATTGGGGTAACTTATCCCCTCTCCCCAGAGACGTCTGGATTAAACACTGGACCTACAGCAGTCGTAGCTTCAGTATTACGACACTGTGTGATGAGACACGGGTAACAAAGATCATTAGAGTCGCCACCCTCCTTTATCCAGGCTTGGGACTGGCACTGTCAATGTGAAAACAATGGCGGAGTTACAGCAGAGGTAGCTACCATGAAGAAAATCAGCAGATAATCGATTCAAAACCGTAGTACCTGGTACAAACATAGTTACTTTTGCATAATGTTAAGGTAGATTTTGTGACCTTCACGTTTTCACAATGCAGCGATCGTTTGAGTGTGCGCAATGCCTCTTATTATTATTAAGTGCTGTAATATGCCAAGCAAATTTCTGCCCAGGGACCCAGAGTAACGGCCTCTGTTGTCATAGACCCTGGTCAAATCGGATCCATCGCATCAATGCACTGTACACACCTTTTAAACGTTTGTCATTGCTTCTAAATAAATGTTCATTTGCGCTTGAGCGGTGAATATATTTCCGCAACAGGAGGATCACTCATTCATTGCAAGAATTTATACAGCGCCACATCAAGAAGACACTCAGGGGGTAGTAGTAGTAGTAGTAGTAGTAGTAGTAGTAGTAGTAGTAGTAGTAGTAGTAGTAGTAGTAGTAGTAGCAGTGGCAGTAGCAGTAGCAGTAGCAGTAGCAGTAGCAGTAGCAGTAGCAGTAGCAGCAGCAGCAGCAGCAGCAGCAGCAGTAGCAGTAGCAGTAGCAGTAGCAGTAGCAGTAGCAGCAGCAGCAGCAGCAGCAGCAGTAGTAATAGCAGCAGTAGTAATAGCAGCAGCAGTAGTGGTAGCAGCAGCAGCAGCAGTAGCAGCAGTAGTAATAGCAGCAGTAGTAATAGCAGTAGCAATAGGCAATAGCAATAACGATGTGAATATCGTGCATGACTGACTGATGATATTGATGAGGAATGCAACCATGCGTGTCTGTCTCCTCGCTCTCGCCATGAACAATGGCGTCTGTCCTTTCTTCGATGTTGCAGTTGTATCTGCGTTGCAATTCTCAACGAGATGTCTTACGACTTCAATGTATCCGTTGGCAGCGGCATAGTGCAACGGCGTACAACCTAGACAACCATATTCAGAAACAGATATGACAATGGATGTACATGTACAACTGTAGGCCTACTATCACATGACTTCTATAACGCCCTGTAAGTAGACTTGCAAGAAAAATTGATTCAGTTGTTGGAAATTCGGTTCAAATGACTAAAAATGTGGTCAGAATTTTTTTGCGTCAAAACCCCAAAACCTTTTGCAAACCGCTTTCAACCCTGGTAGGAACGGTGGGTCCCTTTACTATGTTTCATTTTAGACCAGTATTAAGATACGAATCAAATTTTATGAATAATCTACATAAGGGCACTATATATAGGGTATCTGCTTATCCACGAGCGCTTCGTTGTATCAGACAGCTTATCCAGAGAGTTATCAACTAGACAATTATTATCTGTGTCCAGTTACCAAAGAGACTAGAAATAGGGGAGAGGAGCAGTAGAGTCTAAGAGATGCGGTTTCGCTGATGACGTCAAGACTCGGAAGACGGACGGTTTGATGGATTAAGGCAGGAATAAATAGCCTATACGCGAATTTCCACGACTGCTTACAGTTAAAACGCTCCATTGTTGTTTGTATACGGTTGAAATGAGGCGTCCTTTGTACATGTGTTTACACGCACCCATTAGCCTACATGACGTCATCAGCTTTTACGCGCCAGAATTAGATCCATTATATAAGTCTGCTTCTGGGCGTCATTGTACCTCTGCTTTACGCGCCTTTGTGGCTTATTATACCTCTCACGGAAGTCCAGGAACAAGTCGACTGTTATTAGAAACCACATCAATGCAAAACGATGCGTGATATTTAAACAGACTCTGCGACTTATACGGAGATGCGACTTATACGGACATGCGACTTATACGGACATGCGACTTGTACGCAGATGCGGGTTATACGGAGATGCGAGTTATACGGTGAAATAGGAAAAATGTTGCGTATATACCGGTCGCGAGATCGAAGGGTGCACATTGCACGAACTGATCCATAGATATACGAACCAACTTCCGCTCTTCTTTCTCCTTTTTCGAAACTTCTACCCCTTCCCGACGCCATAAATGAATATTATATATATATATATATATCCGACTGAGTAGGCCTAACCGATTTCAACGATTATTCGATCGGTTAATTGTTAAAAATGTTATCACGAAATTTGCTAAATCAAATATAGGCCTAATTGTTTTACTTGAACAACACTGATGAGCAGTTTGTTTTTCATTGTAATAATAACACGGCGAACAATGATTAATGTGAACAAAACTCGGTACTTTCTGGCTTCTCCTCTTTCTGAAAGGATATAACTTACTTGCGCTTTATTGATTAGCCTAAATGGCTCAGACAAACTTAATGAATTTTATTCAGCGCCCACAACCAGGGTGAGAATTATAGAGGGTTGAGGGGCTTCAACCCCCAGTCTTTCTTATGGCCACATAATGCATGAGTCTGCGTTTCACACCCCAATTGTCTGTCTGTATGTCTTTCTGTCTGTCTGTCTCTCCGTCCATCCGTCCGTCTGTCTACCTATCTATTTGTCTGTGTGTATGTATGTATGTATGTATGTATGTATGTATGTATGTATGTATGTATGTATGTATGTATGTATGTATGTATGTATGTATGTATGTATGTATGTATGTATGTATGTATGTATGTATGTATGTCTGTCTGTCTGTCTGTCTGTCTGTCTGTCTGTCTGTCTGTCTGTCTGTCTGTCTGTCTGTCTGTATAAGTCCTGTCTTACCGCAGACGTCTGTGGCTTGTACGTCGCTCCCTCTGTCGACCAAAAGACGAACGCATTCGATCCAACCATTCATCGCTGATTTATGTAGCGCCGTCTGTCCAACGGAATCGACGCGATTGATGATCTACAGACAAACACACACACAACCAGCACAAAAGATCAGTACTTAATTAACTATAGCACTCGTGTACTGAACTTTATTTTGTAATTAAATTTTGGTCAATAAATTTTGTAGAAATTTATTTATTTATTTATTCGTGTATTTCTTTGTTAGTTAGTTCATTCGTTCACTCATTAATCAATTCATTCATTTATTCATTCGCTCGTTCATTCATCCGTTCATTCATTTGTTTATTCTTTTTCGCTCATTCATTCATTCATTCATTCATTTCTTTATTCTTTTTTCGTTTTTTCATTTGTTTATTCATCCATTCATTCATTTAAACGTTCATATTAATCCACTTATTTTCCCATTCATTCACAATACTATAGTTCATTATCTGGTAAATTAGTTGATTTGTTTGCCAAGTAGTCTAGTCTTTCCCGATAAGCAATCGTAATCACCATCTCAATTTAAACTTCTAGAGTGTATATTAGGCTATGTAGTGCAGGTGAACTTGTCTCTATGACGCAGATTTATTATAGCCGGGAAATTTAACAGATTTACATTTAGCCTATATGTAGTCTGATGTAGACCTATACATTATGTATGGCAAACTTCTGATAGAGCTCTTCTACCTGGTCATCTACGTCCAGGATGTCCTTCAGTGTGCGCACGTTTCCGGAGAAAGCTGAAACAAAAATATAATATTCGCAATGAATAAGTAGGCCTATAGTAGCATTAGTAGGCCTGTAATTATAATTTATATACACACACATAATTATATAAATAGGCACACACACAATATACTCACTATATATAATTTTATATACATTATATTATGGTTATAATAATATGACCAAGAAATATAGGCGCGTATTATAATAGTCGTATACTATTTTGATACTCAGTTTGTAATCAATGGGTCTCTGGGTGCATAGGCGCAACCACCCTATGGGACCCACGGGACGCGTCCCCTCCAACTTTTGAGAGGTTTGGGACCATTAATGGGATGGTCCCTCCCAACTTTCGACGAGGCTTGGGAGGTCCCTTCCAACTTTTGCCACTGACTGCTGCTAATAGCCGTTTGAATACAGATTGGCATATTAAAAATATTTTCTCAGCATTAAGGCTGAGTCAAGAACTTTTTATCTGGCATCTTACCCCGACAGTGTTGGCGTCCCACAGATTGCACGCGAGTGTGTTGCTAAGTGTGAATCACGGATACTGAATTTGATTATATAAGTGACTCTTCAGTCTTGACTTTCTTTTTTAGGCTAAGGCCTTTTTCGTGTCTGGTTTGAATGTTTTTGTCTTTCAAATGCAAAATACCAGGTCTTTTGCGGTCCAATGTGCCAGAAATTATCATAATATATGCACATAGGATTAATTTACGGTAGTTAGGTTTCTCAATTAGGCCCCTACTCATTTTATTCTTACAGTTTTGTTTCTGTGGTAATGTATGTCTACACGTGGGCGTAGACACAGAGGAACATAAGGGGACGGTCCCCTCCAACAAGGCCGTAGTTAGGGGGTGTTTTGGGTGTTTGAACACCCCCCAAATGGAAAATGGAAAAATAATATAATGCATTTACTAGCACATGATGTAAAAACCATGAAATAAAACCATGAAAACACCATCCGAAATGGAAAATGGAAAAATTATTAGAATATTATTCACTAGCACATAATGAGAAAAACATGACATTAAGCGAAAGATACTAAGAAAGCAGTTTGCGATGGCCTTCTGAAATTTTGACGATTAAAAAGGTGTCTTCAGAAATTTTGACAACTAAGAAAAGGTGTCTTCGAAATATTTGACACCTGAAAAAAGGTGTCTTCAGAAATTTTGACAACAAAAAAAGGTGTCTTCAGAAATTTTGGCAACTAAAAAGATGTCTTCCAAAATTTTGACAACTAAAAAAATTGTCTTTAGAAATTTTGACAACTAAAAAAGGTGTCTGTAGAATGTTCTACACCTAAAAAGGTGTCTTCAGAAAATTTGACGACTAAAATAAAGAGTCTTCAGAAATTTTGACGACTAAAAAAGGCGTTTTCAGAAATAAAGTCGTCAGAAATTCTCTGCCGAAGAAACACCCCCCGAAATCAAATCCTGGCTACGGCCTTGCTCTCCAACGTTTCTGACGGGGAAAGGAGGTGCTTAAATCCATCTCCAATGTTTCAGAAATATTTAATTAATATCATCGTAAACTTCTGCAGTGTTGTCCATTGTTCCTACGTAATGATCAATTTAGTTCAGATTGCAGCTTAAAATGCTACCATAGCAGTATAAAAATAAAAAAATTAAACAAAGAGAGGAGACATTTATTGAAGTCTTAAATCATGCAATTTTTTCAATTAAATTATGAGAAATTAGTTTCAGATGATTATTTAAGAAATCTGAAAATACATGTATTTAAACAATGTGGGAGACGCTTCTGAAGTCACAGAATCACAATCATCAACACTGAAATGATTGAGTAAAAGACAGCCTAAAATGCTATATCATTAATTTTTCATTATAGTTTTAGCCTAAAATGCTATATAATTAATTTTTCGTTATAGTTTTAGAATATAAAAAACTAAACAATGAGTAGGGCAAGTCTTAAAGCATGTCTTCCAGCAATGAATTATGAGAAAAAAATTCAGATGACAGCTTAGAAAGGTCACCAAATTTTACATCATGGAAATTTGAAAAAAATTACAATTTGAGGAGACACTTTTTAAGTCTTCAACCACTGAAGGCAGCACTGAAATGATGAGTAATTTCGTAAAATGACAGCCTAAAATGCTACCATTGCGCTGTGGAAATTCAGAAATTTCCCTGCTCGGCGCTTCGCGCCTCGCCAATCGTCCTTCGGCCGCTCGTTCACCCCCCCCCAAGTCAACACGAAGCATTCGCTTAGGATTTATACAGTCAGGAGATAGAAATGGACACATAATAATGTTTCTAAATATTTACACTGTGCTGATTTATATGGGCATTGTGCAATTGAATAAATGAATATTAGGGACATTTTGTTGTAAGACAATAAAACAATTACCATTTTACCGTTTAGGCCCTATAGATAGGTTTCTCTAAAAAATAAGCAGGAATTCTATCCCTTTTTCCGGTTAGATGGAAATGAACACTCATGATTCTCATTCTTTTGTTACATTGTGTCATAATTTATGTGTACATTAAAATCAAAGATCTTATAGTCTTTAGACTCTCTGCTAAAATTATTGAGTAGCCTATTTGTTGCATGACTTCTGTCCATTTAGGGTAAGCTTTGCATCCACAGAAGCTGTGAATTTTTTTATTTGCAAAGCAATGTCAAAATTAATGTCAATTTTTATGGCTCATTAAGTGATTGATTGACTGATTTAGATTTAGACTTTCACAGATTGAGGTGGTTTATGTACTTCTATTTCGATATCATCTTTGCAAAATTTCAGATAAACTAGAACCCAAAATGCACTCGATTTGGCATCAAATGCTCAAAATTGCGTCAGTTGCTGGGGCTCCGCCCCAGACCCCGATGGGGGGAGCTTACAACGCTCCCCGTATACCCCCTAGTCGTTAGGGCTTCTTGCCTTCGGCAATCGCTACTCCACGCGTTTCGCGCTTGCTATTATTACTCCTACTAAGAATTTTCATCGGTCCCGGCCCCCCCAACTTTTAGGACGTGGTTGCGCCTATGTCTGGGTGGGAAGTTACCCCCCCCCCAGGAATGATAATTATATCCACCCAGAAAAATTATGTGTAGGCCTACCGTAACGGATTAATTTCAGATTTTACGATTACGCCTACGATTAATAAGCAGTGGCCGCACTATTTCAATCAATCGATCAAAATTTATATAGCGCCTCTTAAAGGTACCTACTCAGAGGCGCTCCCGGCCGAGATCAAGCAATTTTTTTTATAAACATTCCATTCAATACAAGTCGTAAAATTCTAAGTATAGCAAACCGGCTTCATGGCAGTCGTTTGCAGTCGCCATAATATCCACGCGCATGCGTCCTAGAGACCGGAATAAATAGAGTGACGTATTACGACGTAATTTGACAGCTGATGACTCCTGCGCCTCTTGTTAATACGTCGTTCTCATGCAATGGCGCGAACGTATAAATACGTCGGACAATGGTGCGCTGCATGCGACTCTGACGTCACCGGACATACACTCGGAAATATACATAGTCCATGCGATTGATATTAATCATGGATATAATAAACTATGATATTAATAGCCAAATGCGGACGCTCGTATAATTTTACCCGTAGCCTATACGACGTGTAAAACAATAGCGAGTATCTTATTGTTATACCGACTGCAGGTGACTTGTCAACCAAGTAGCAGATGAGCTTATTACAATAGGCTACATCCGTACGACATTTATCATCTGTATTATTCAGACTAAACGTATATTAATATAATATTAATTTATACATAATATGTTGGTCTATAATTTGTGAGAGACGCAGTATAAATTTATAGACAGCCCTACGATATTGTGCGACCTGGTGGCGGACCGGTAACGCATCCGCTCACGGAGCGGAAGGTTGCAGGTTCGACTCCGGGTAACGACCTTAGGCAAGTTGTTCACGCACACGTGCCTCTGTCACCAAGCATGCAGTATAATTTGGTACCGGCGTAAGCTGGAAAGTAAACAGCAAGTCCTGCGATACACTGGCCCCGTGTCCAGGACCTTGGGATTCGTCCATTGCTGGCTCAGGGCTATGGAAAAGGAGATGAGCGCCTCCCTGTGTTCCTCATGGAACGGGATGGGACTTTACTTTTACCTACGATATTATAGACTTGGACACCATAATAATATTATAAGTGCGATTCTATACTGTATACCCTTGCTGTAGGCTCTAGCCTCTAGGCAATATAGGCATAGGGGCCTACAGCAAGGGCCTACAGTAAATGGACATCATGGGGCATGCATTGGATAACACACTGACTTACATCAATATCAGCGGAGCTGATTTCGATTTCCGAAGCCCCCGTGGGATTGACGTGCTTTGTAGGCTGCTATTAGCGCCCTTGTATCGAGGCTGTCTGTTCTGTTACTAGGCCCAGGGTGAGAATTGCCGGGGGGGTTGGGGGGGGGGGGGGTTCAACCCCCCCAGTCTTTTTTAGAGTCCCATGCTAAAGTATGTTTTTCATACCCCAATTTCAAGTTTATCATAGGCCAACCCCCCCCCCCCCCAGTTATTTTTCCCCAATTCTCATACTGAAGTCTAGGCCTAGTTAAGATTGATGTTAATTAAGATAACTGTTTGACTGTACACTGTAACCGGTGTTACCGGTCGCAGTCAGTCAACCCGAATGCTAAATATACGAAAAGTATTAAAATTATTATAAAGTTTAGTTCTGTTGACCTTTAAGTAGAATACGCTACTTATATACCTATAGGCTATATCAACCCACATGCATTTGCTCACATACATTTTGGGGTGCTCGATAGTACAGTGGTTAGCGCGCTGAGGATGCTCGATAGTACAGTGGTTAGCGTGCTGGGGGTGTTCGATAGTAGGCCTACAGTGGTTAGCGCGCTGGACTGTCGACCGAGAGGTCGGGATTCAATTCCCCGCCGGGGGAGAAATTTGTATCGCGATTTCTGCTCCACAAGCATCCCCTAGCCGACTCAGCTATGATGAGTACACTGAGCTACACGGTCAGTTGATAATGAGATGGTGAGGGAGAGGATTGGCCACCGCCCTCATATGCCGCGGCCTTGAAAATGAAGTCGCTAACACGTAGGCCTACTTCATCCACATAAGCAAAACCTCAGGGCTAGCTATAGAAGGGATCTCGTTATTATTTATTATTATATATACCACACACATGATAATAATAATTATGAACGCATCACGCAAAACTCCTGCGTATTCGTAAACTAGACCACTGCAGCTTCAAACTGTGCGCTAAAAATAATAATTGTAGGCCATAGATATAATTCTGTGGCGTGGTCTTTTATTAAGCTTATTACTTACGCAGCACTGCAGCAGTGACATTAAATATTTTAGATCAAAGCTTTGATTAATATGACCGCAAGCTGGCGTCTGCAAAGCCCAGCCAATAATAATTATTATTGGAGGCCGCTGCTATATTTAGAAATCTATTTATGGAACCAAAGAGACGATAGGTGCAATGATATCGACGTCGGTCTGATGACGTCACAAGGTTATCGACTACTAATTTAGACAGACGTTGGTCTATTAAAAAAATTTGATACGCCGTCAACGTTACTATTTCCATCATTTCACTATTAACAAAGTTCTATTTTTACAAAGTCTGTTATATCCTGTCAAATTCTTCTCCCAATATAGGCCATATCTAATTATATATATATAATATATATTGATTTTATATAATTATAATTACAGAATAATTGAATAGAACACATTCATAAGCCATATTCTAGTAGGCCTAATTTTAAGTCTGGGTTTTCTGCTACTGATGACGGTAACGGCCTTTGCTGTCGTAAGTTGTCGTTTTACCCTGGAACGAGCTATGAACACCTTGAAAACGTGTGGCTCGTTCAGATAAAATGCAAATACATGCCAATAAGAACTTAGATATCATGCACTCCTATCAAGGAGCTTACGGTTGCTATTTCTCACAAGTGAAATTTCTTATGGACAAGATTTACTGTCAAAATATTGCTTCGTCTGTTAATAGCATTATTATTCATGGAATAATAGAACAAACAACGAGTGACGACATTATAAAGATCTGGATTAACACTTTAAAACGGTGTCGAAACCGACGAACTCGCAGCTTCGTCCAAGACGCTAAAGTACATGACATTGTATTTTTAAGCAGGGGTTATTTTAACGTGCAGCTGGACACAAAGTGTGTAGTTGGAAAACGAATTTGTGCAGTTGAAAATCAGGTTTTGTGCAGTTACTTTTTTACACACAATCGCATCAGCAATGTATACGTATCTAATATATTTTAGTTAAAGTGATTGTAACAAACAAGATTTTAAGAAATTTTTGCGGTGAATTTAACTTTAAATTTCTATATTAAGTGTTGCTTATATTTATTGAAGTCTTAGCCCACACTTATAAGCACTGAAAAGTAGGCCTACAGGTATTTTGTTAAGATGACACCTTAAAATGGTGCCATTGCAATGTGGAAATTCAAAAAGTTTCTGATGAGGCTCTGAAAAATTACAGGTATTTTGTTAAGATGACACTTTAAAATGCTGCCATTGCAATGTGGAAATTCAAAAAGTTTATGATGAGGCTCTGAACAAGAACAGGTATTTTGTTAAAATGACACCATAAAATGGTGCCATTGCAATGTGGAAATTCAAAAAGTTTCTGATGAGGCTCTAAACAAATACAGGTATTTTGTTAAGATGACATCTTAAATGCTGCCATTGCAATGTGGAAATTCAAAAAGTTTCTCATGAGGCTCTGAAAAAGTACAGGTATTTTTTTTATTAAGATGACACCTTAAAATGCTGCCATTGCAATGTGGAAATTCAAAAAGTTTCTGATGAGGCTCCGAAAAAGTACAGGTATTTGATTAAAATGACACCTTAAAATGCTACCAAGGCAATATGGAAATTCAAAAAGTTTCTCATGATGCTCTGAAAAAGTAGAGGTATTTTAAGATGACACTTTAAAATGCTGCCATTGCAATGTGGAAATTCAAAAAGTTTCTCATGAGGCTCTGAAAAAGTACAGGTATTTTGTTAAGATGGCACCTTAAAATGCTACCATTGCAATGTGGAAATTCAAAAAGTTTCTCATGAGGCTCTGAAAAAGTACAGGTATTTTGTTAAGATGACACCTTAACATGCTGCCATTGCAATGTGGAAATTCAAAAAGTTTCTCATGAAGCTCTGAAAAAGTACAGGTATTTTGTTAAGATGGCACCTTAAAATGCTACCATTGCAATGTGGAAATTCAAAAAGTTTCTCATGTGGCTCTGAAAAAGTACAGGTATTTTGTTAAGATGGCACCTTAAAGTGCTGCCATTGCAATGTGGAAATTCCCCTCCCCCTACCAGTCTAGGCGCTACGTGCCTCACGAGAGTCCTTCGGACGCTCGATTGTCTGCCCCCCCCAGAAACTTTCCCCCAGCGGAGGGGGACTAGTTTAAACACTGCTCTTTGGCGAGGTAGGTTTATAAGCTTAGCAAGTTACACTATCATGATAATGATAATAATAAATTATTAATAATAATAAAATAATAATAAATTAATAATAATAATGATAAATAATAATAATAATAAAATAATTTTAAAGAAGAAGAATTACACCTTAGTCTCAATAATGACCAATCTACCCGATGTAGGATGCTATTCTGATAATTATGTGCAGTTGAGAAATTTCCTTAAAATAACCCCTGTTTTTAAGACACCATAACTGGCAGTCTGGCACCCGCTCCTTTATAGCGTAATAACATACAATGTAATAGAAATGGCCTTTGAATTGCTTGACGCCGAGAACGACTGCCATGCGCAATGTAAGTTTCGAAGCCGGAAAAAGCGACTCAACCCGTGAACCAATGGAAACATCAAGTTAACCTGTTCCAGCGGATCTCGATCCAGTGCAGATATGACACCTGCTCTATTATAGGCCTAGAGGATCTAAGTGCATAGTGCTTCAAAG
Source organism: Lumbricus rubellus (assembly GCA_945859605.1). Classification (NCBI taxonomy): domain Eukaryota; kingdom Metazoa; phylum Annelida; class Clitellata; order Crassiclitellata; family Lumbricidae; genus Lumbricus; species Lumbricus rubellus. The sequence continues at coordinate 4,676,238 of OX243818.1, forward strand.
ATAATATGATGATAAGATAAGATAGGATAGGATATAGTATATGATAGGATAGGATAGGATAGGATAGGATAGGATAGGATAGAATGGGATAGGATAGGAAAAGAATATTCTTTAATATAGGCCTATATGCTATCAGCATTTTGATGTACAATTGTACATATGTGTACATGGTCAGGGTAAGAATTGCCGGGGGGGGTTGGGGGGGTTCAACCCCCCAGTCTTTTTAGAGCCCCATGTTAAAGTATGTTTTTCATACCCCAATTTCAAGTTTATCATAGGCCAACCCCCCCCCCAGTTATTTTTCCACAATTCTCATACTGTACATGGTACGCCTATAGGCCTATAGGCTAATAAACAAACGTAGGCCTACATCGATAGGCCTATTTCTATATCCATTCAATGTCAAAATGTTTTCAAATAGCACAAAATCCTAAGTCTAAAATCCAATAGGCCTAAGCCTATAATTTCTATGATGATGATGACGTCGATGATGATGATGATGATAATGACGACGAAGACGACGACGAAGACGATTATGATCGCGATGATGACGACGACAATGACAATGAGGATGACGATGATGATGATGATGATGATGATGATGATGATGATGATGATGATGATGATGATGATGATGATGATGATGATGATGATAGGCATACATTCCTAATTCTCATGGTTTTACGCACTGGAATCGCATTTGATTGGTGTGCATTGGAGAGGCGCTTTATAAATTTACAGATACAATACAATTATAAAATAAATAATTATTTTACTTACGCTGTACATTTGATCCGCAAATGCACAGAAATTACACATCTATATTTATTTTGAACTCAGTGCTTCGGGATTTACATACATAGATATCATAATCTTTACACGTGGTCTTGTATTATCGTGAGGTCCTTTTCTGTTATTATCTGGTAAAATGTCGAAAACGGTGGGCCAAGTTTTGAAATATGACGGATGCAATTTCTTTCGCCAGCGAATCATTTTGTCCATCATTAGCGGCAAATCGATGAAGATTCGAAAGATAAGATTGATGCAACAAAGTCCAGGAATACAGGGTAAGTACTGTGCTCGAGCGATATTCTGGTTAACTCCAGCGCAACACTCTCTCTAAATAATGAAAAACCCAAGTTGGAAGGTAGAAAACCCCACAAAACCCAAGTTCAGATTTCTCGACAAATGTTTTGAATATTGAAGGTGTTATACCATGATATATCATGTATTATACATGGTAATAATACTAATATTATAATATAATGCAAATTAACCGGTTTTAACAATAACATTGTTGTTTTAAAGCACTCACATTTTTTCAAGATATTACTTGGCATGGGTAGATGCATTACGCATGAAACAAGACTCTGCAGTTCTGCAGTGTAAGGGTTTATGCACTTTCTTATTTGTCTGTGTTTGTACATTGTTTAAAGTTTCAAAGATGTTTGTTTTGTTTTGATTGTTAGACTACGAACGGAGTTTGCTCGAATTGATTCTGAAAATTACCAACGGCACAAAAATACACATCAACGAAACAGGTGATGTAAAGAATTGTATTGTATTGTACTGTATTGTAGTTGACCATTTATAAACCGCTTCTACTACCCTCTAGTACGGTAGCAAGAGAAACATGTTTTTTAAGAGAGAAGAAGAGACAGAATTGTAGAGCAAACATTATGAGAAAGCGCTTTTCGAAGAACAGGACCAATTGAGGCAAATGATCGGACCAATCAAACAAGCAATCATTAGTTACAAGCAGAGCCAGGGCCACAAAAGCATCAGCTTAAACAGAGTTGGACCCTGATTCCCAGTATACAATTGCTTGCATCGATAGGCTTCAATTGTTTAAATTTAAGCATGCAAAATTACAGAATTAAGCAGAAAATTAGAGTATTTGAGCGTTAGGCGAAACTAAATCCTAAGTTCAGTCCTACAATTCAGAATATAGATAATCTAAGAGGACAACAAGGATGACCCTACTGACCCTTGAGTAGTTTGCTACCAACAATTCTGTATAAATCTGTCAGAATAATGACAATAGCAATTAAATTGGTTGGTTTTTCCAGGCACAAGCGTGTTCTTCCAGCCTGGAATGTTGTCTGGTGGAGAGGTGGACTTCGACTGTGATGTTAGTCGTTCTCTCAGTTATTATTTGGAGGTTCTCGTTTGTCTTGCGCCGTTCTGTAAAGAACCGTTGCACGCGAGACTGATGGGAGTTACAGCCGATCGAAACGATCCTTCCGTAAGAGCTTTTTGTTTTATCTGAATTATGATTATATTTAAAATAGTGGAGTGGTTAGTGGGCTGGACTGTCAGGTGAGAGGTCGCGGATTCAAATCCATGCCAGGGTATGTTTGCATGTGCACAAGTTTGTTATGGCGCCCCTTCAAGCTCCTTACTCAGAGGCGCTCCTGACTACAGAGTGGACACTGCATCGGAGTTTCACGCCGAAGCGCTGAGCAATTGCGAGTTAAGGACTTGCCCAAGGTCCTTACGCGGTGACTTGAGGTGGATTCGAGCCTACAACCCTTCGGCTGCAAGGTGACAAACATACCTGCTAATGTGTCAGCGTTAAAGGGAGCCCGTTCCAAAGCGAGGAACCAGCCACTGAGAAGGCATGAAACTTGTTGTAGTGAAGTGTTCATTTAGCGATGATCAGTGGATTTAGAAATGTGTTTAATTCTTTGATCTTCTAGGTTGACCGTTTGAAATACTCAACTCTGCCAGTTCTGAAGAAGTTTATCAGAGAAGACGAAGGACTGGATATAAAGGTAGGTGAAGACTTCATTGCCACAGTTGATGGCAGCTGTGTGGATGGTCATTTGCTTTTCATTGCTGAGTTAGGGTTCAAACCTTGGAGCAGCTATTGAAATTTGTGGTTTGAAACTATGTATGTTGTTTTGTGAGCTGCATGTTCAATGTTTCTTTATAATTTATTTGAATTAACTGATAGAATTTCTGGATAACCAACCTGTACTGCAGATTTTTAGCACCTTGCCAGACTTGCAGTATAATAATAACGACAATGATAATCAAAAAAATTATAATAGTATTTAATGATATTAATTATTCTGTTATTTTTATTTTTATCTGAGCTATTAATGGATTAGGATGAGAGTAAATATAAAAAATGAAATAAACGATGTAAAGATTGATGCATAGATTGCTTTTCTTTAATATATTTAATAAAATTGACTGAACATTATTTCTGAATTGCGCAGATAAACAAACGAGGGTCTGCCCCTGACGGCGGGGGTGAGGTCGTCTTCCAATGTCCAAGGGTTCAGAAACTCAGCGACGTTTCTCTTCTTGACCACGGAAAAGTCTGGAAGATAAGAGGTGCTGAGTTTTATACGTTTTTCGATTTTTTTTAGCAGCTCAATTTGTTGTTGTATTTGTGTTTTAATTGTATTTGATTGCTAATTATTATTTACAATGATTAAGTCAGAGATTCAAATTTTCCCAAAAGAGCTGCACCTCTGCCCACTGGTTCCTGGACAATTTGGAGCCGGACAGTTCGGAGAAACCATACAAGAGTCCTGAATTTTGAAATCCATATTTTCTGTATTATGAGAAATGGATGACTTCCTTGTTAGAACTGGTATTTAAAATGTTGTCATGTCTTGCTAGTGTGTTACTAGAGGAATTGAATTTGGAGATCTGTGCTGTATTAGAAACTCTGTCACAGAGATATGGGTCGCCTGTGTAACTCGCAGCTTCGAATTCCCGATAAATGATGGTAGAAATTACATTTCCCGAGTATTATATGGGACACTCGGTCATGACCCCTCTTTCTGACTTACAACAATTTCATTGAATTTTTACAAATTTCTTTAATCATTTCTTTCATTGTGACTGGATAGTAAGAACTCAATAAAACAAATACATCATCATCATCCATTTTACATGATTTCAGGCGTTGTTTGGTCAACGTTGCTGTCTGCTGACGTCATGGGTCGAATGATTGACAGCTGTCGAAAGGTGTTGACGCAATTCCTTGCCGACGTCACGATATATAAAGATCGCAGAAAACGATCGGAAGAAGGAAGGTAACTTGCGATCTCCACGTACATGTGCCTTCTCATGCTTTTCTTTTTTAAATTGAGTGTGGAATGCGGATGCCAAGTCTCTTGTGGAATTTATTTGACTTTTGTTAATTATTTTAGTCGATTGTGTAGAGCACAGGTTCGGTTCTTCTTCCATAAGACGGTTTAATACTGTGAAAGAACCTTGACTCAGAATTGCTCAGCATCATCAGTTGATGCTTTGGTTGTTAGTTATCGATGCGGCATAAATGTATGATGACTATGATAATGATTGAGTTTTGTTTCGATATGATTTATTTATTGACATAATAATGATTGTTATCAGAAGAGCAGATGCAGAAAAAACATCTACACTGTGTCCGGTTAAAAAGTAGCCCCCTTAAAAAAGTGTCATAACTCGGGCAAAATGTTTGGGATTTGTCTGAAATTTCAAACACAGCAACAGCGGCCATATTTACACGAGATTCTAAAACCGATTAGAAATATACGTGAGTTTGTCAAATTTATAAGTGTTTGTGTTGGAGCACCGACAAATTGAACTTTTCAACATGGAAAACCTGAAAGGAAGTGAAATTCAGCTAAATATAGTGTTCAAAATGTCCATCTTGTTCACGGACACACGGCCGTAAACTTAGACGCTACTGTTTGCTGGTCCTGTCGATGATCACCTGGTTAAGCAACTGCCAATCTTCAAACAGACGCGCCTTACGCCCTACGGTTATCGATGTCATGAATACGCGGCTACGCGCGAACGAAAAACACGCTCCTCCAGTACATGTACTCCGGATCAAAGTCTGGACTGCTGGACGGCTACAGCTGCAGGATATGAAGCCGAGTGTCTCCCGGGATATCTATTAACCTACTACGTCTACGATCGTGTGTCCGAGAACAAGAAACACATTTTTTGGCACCATAATAGCTGAATTTCACTTCCTTTCAGGTTTTCCATGTTGGAAAGTTCAATTTGTCGGTGCTCCAACGCAAACGCTCATAAATTTGACAAACTCGCGAATATTTGCAAACGACTTTGGAATCTCGTGTAAATATGGTCACTGTTGTTGTGTTTAAAATTTCAGACAAATCCAAAAAGTTTTGACCGAGTTATGACACTTGTTTGTGGGGGCTACTTTTTATCCGGACACAGTGTATTTATGGTCTCCAATTAACAAAATTAAGCTGTGATGAGAATTGACGTGCAAGCATCTATCATGCTATTACCATCAGTATTATGTCTTTTATAAATCATGAATTCAGAGACATGAAAGCAATTCCTGTTTCGATTTAGGTCGCCTGGCTTTGGGATGACGTTGTGGGCCGAGACAAAGACAGGCGTTGTGTACAGCGCAGAAGTTGTTTCTTCCGCAAAAGGAACGAGCGAAGTGGTTTCCGTTCCGGATGAACTCGGGAAGCAGTGCGCCATGTCTCTGCTTCGTGAGATTGCTGGAGTAAGTTAAATTTTGTTCAGTACTTTTTTAATTAATTATTGGGTTAATTCTTGAGTAGTAATTTAATTTTTGGGTTAATTGTTAGTTAGTGAGTTAATAATTAATTAGTGACTTAATTGTTAATTAGTGACTTAATTGTTAATTAGTGAATTAATTGTTAATTAGTGAATTAACTGATTTATTATTTTATAGATTGCTTGGCTGATTGATTGACTGATTGATTGAATGAGTGAGTGATTGTTTGGTTGATTGTAGGGCGGTTGTGTTGACTCATCCAGTCAAGGCATGACGTGTCTTCTGATGGCTCTCAGAGACAAAGACGTTGCAAAGGTCAAGATGGGTCAACTCACAGATTATACGTAAGTGTCTTGTCGCAATATAACAGTGGCAGTATTGTTTTGTATCTATAAATTTATAAAGCGCCTCTCACAGTGCAAACCAATCAGAGGCACTCCCAGTACGTTAGACCAAGAGAGAAAAAGATAGTCTTAAGACAACGAAAAGAGGCATTTGGCCCACCAGCAATAGCAACAATAGCAGCGTTCATGATAATATTAATAATAGTAATAACAATAAATATTATTTGCTCCTCATCGCTGCATTATCGCAGAAAAGCGAAAATCTTGTGTATTCCTGTGAAATATTTATTGTACCACACCTTACCTTTACCATATCATTGTGTATGGGTACCTACTCACGTTAACGTTGGTGCTATAGTTGCTGCTAGCACCAGGGCCACAGTTTTGAGGGGTTCACAGCTATAAATATAATTGTATTGTATTGTATTTAAACATTTATAAAGCGTTTATAATTATGTGTGGTTGGACGGATGGGCTGTCAGAGGGGCAATTTGGATGGTGATCATCCGGACCCACACTGGGTTTAATTTGGCCCTGCATACTTTACCTGCATACTGTACCTGCATACTGTACTCGCATACTGTACCTGCACACTGCACCTGCATACTGTACCTGCATACTGCACTCGCATACTGTACCTGCATACTGCACCTGCATACTGTACCTGCATAGTGTACCTGCATAGTGTACCTGCATACTGTACTTACTTACATACTGTACCTGCATACTGTACTTACCATACCTTATTCTGTGTGCTGTTTCTTGCAATTCAGAATCGGTTTCCTGCGGAACCTGCGTGACTTCTTCGGCATCACGTTTCAAGTGGAGGAGGATAAGAAGTCGAATGAGGAAACGACGTCAGATGGGGAGACGTTAAAGACCGGAGGAGATCATCATCCCAAGTTCATCGTCAAATGCATCGGAGTTGGATATCGGAATCTCAACCGCGTCGTTCTCTAGGATTCTGCGTTTAATTTATTTAAATTTCTGGTAAAAATTTAATTTAAATTTAAATAAAATTTAATTTTGAACCGAAAATTTTAGTTTAAAATTTAAATTAAATTGTTTTAACAGTTTCAACATCTTGCGAGTGTGGACTGACGGATGAATAGAGACCGAAGGAGATTTACGGAGATTTTTATGGTTCAGCTCTGTAAAGCTGATTACCTGGTTTTGTCTGATATGGAAATGATTTGATTAAAGTGTTGATAAAAACAGAGAAGCAGTTTTTTAAATTTTCAATTGCCGTTAACTTCCACTAGTTTAAGATGTTACTCTTGGAAGATCGTCACTTTTATTTATAAGGGAAGTGCATCGTTAAAAAAGGTGTGTAAGAAACTGCTGCTCTCCGCTGCATGCACATTCAAATGTACCATAATTTTGACATTGAACCTGCTCAGTTTTCAATGAATTGATCGGGTGATGTCCTTCACCACCACTCGACCGTTTGAGTAGATGCCACGCCATTTAGGCTGTCCCTTGTACGGACCGTCCCAGACACAGATTTTAAAATCAGAAATTAATCATGGCCTTCGGGAAACGAACCGTGGTCCGCACGCCCTCGTTCTGACCGATGTAGCTATAATTCTCTGGTCCAAAATTGCCTCTTTCTGTCTTTCTGAATGCTTCTCTGGAGTGCCATCGGTTTCCACCTTGCATGTTATCATTACAGTCCGATGATTAACGTCGTCAACCTCCTTTCTGCATGGCTTGGGACTGGCACTGTCTGAATATAAGACTGGTGGCAGAGTATAAGCAGCCTACACACAGTGCTGAGATAACGATAATAGCGTCCGATAAGACACCATTTAAAGTGTTAAACCATACATTTATAAACGCCATCTTTGCGATGAGTTGCAATAGTCCACTCTCAATCCTGCTAATTAGTCATCAATGAATTATTTAGGTGCTCGAATGATATGCATGAGACCCAGACTGTTACGTGTTAGCCTATATGCCTAAATCACATAGGCCTATGGTTAGGCTACAGTTGAAATACTACATCCAGTTATTAAATTCACACTTGAAACAGGACTCGGAGAAACGTGGTAAAGTGCAGAAAAAGGATACGAAAATGACTTAAAGTTTGTAAAGATTTGAAGTAGCCTATACGAAGAAATGTTATAAAGGTGTGGGCGTGCTAATGATATTGGAGAGAAGGAGGGAGAGTTGAGGAGATCTAATCGAAGAATAAAAGACCATTACCTGAAAAGAAGCGTTACAATCCGATTTTTTAAAATTGGCATCAAACAGTATTGTCTCAGTGAACACAATAATTTAGTCACAGCGTTAAAGAAGAGCTATAAGACAATAAATAAACTATTAAGCATTTCAGATAAATTTGCAGTGCATGACTTTAACACAGATTCAGCGTCTTCTCAACCAATTAAACCTTGTTAATTAAGCTATCTTATGTTATGCAGTGGGTGACATACATGAGCCGTGGTGTAGTGGTGGGGTTAGGTGCCTTGGAGCCGGAGGGTTCCAGGTTCGAATCTACCTCATGCCGCTGCGAAGGGGCTTTGAGCAATGAGCAAGTCCTTCACTTGCAAATTGCAATTGCTCATGCGCTTCGGCGTGAAAATCCAATGCAGTGTCCGCGCTGCAGTCGGGAGCGCCTCTGAGTTGAAACGCTGTACGCTGTAGCAAATGCGAGATATAAATAAATACCACGTTAAGGCTCTGTGCACAGATTGCATAAATGTACATTGGACACCTTTTAAAAGGGTTTAATATCTTTTATATAAATCGTCCGCTGCATTTAATTCCGAATGTTACCGGCCCAATTCCAAAGCTAATCGCACATCAACGGCTCTTATAAATAGGGTCCAAAATAGAAATCAGGATAATCTTCGTCAAATAATTTTCTCGTCATTTGGTTAAAGCTCATTAAAACACCACAGATTAACAACATCACGTGTATTGGTAAAATTCACCAATGAAATTTCACCAAATAAAATTATTATTGATGGTCGCTTCTTCGAAACTCGTTATCTTTCTAAACCTCGTCATTGCAATAACTGCCAAATTTTGACCATGCCACATTGACGTCAAGGTATACTATAAGTTTATTGGAAAGTACGTCTGAGTCACTCTGAGTGTCGTCATTTGTAACCAACGGAATTGTAAAATATGACAACAATTCCAGTCAGGGTTACACTCAGTTTGAATAAACTCTCTTACAAATACTAAATTGAAATACAATATACATTCATGAATAACATTTTGCCGATAAACAAACAGAATTGCATTGTTCAATGAATCAAGTCACTCAATCAACATTCATATTCAATCTGAATATATTATCCAAGCACACACACATTAATAGCGCACGAACGCTAACGCACAGTATATAGCCTATATATATATATATATATATATATATATATATTAAAATTATATATATATATAATTTATACATATATACACTCGTACACCCTGATATATATATATATATATATATATATATATATATATATATATATATATATACATGAACACGGTCGTGTTTGTCTTGGGCTATGTCGCATCTTTTCACGGAGCGTGGGGTACACCCTATATTGAGGAGTAGATTCTACATGTATATATATATATATATATATATATATATGATGGCGGATGGGTTGAATGGGCGTCGTGGTTCTGCGCATTTCGGGGGTGGGTGTGGAGGAACGAGGGACTAGTAGGATGAGGGGCTTCGGCAGTTAACATGGTCAATCTGCGCTTTATTAGAAGACCCGAGGCAGTTCCATCGTTCACGGCCAGTTAGACGCGTCCATCAGCCGAGTCCGGCGGTCAGTCTATGGCGGTCAGTCTATAGCGGTCGGTCTATGGTCAGTCTATGGTCAGTCTATGGTCAGTCTATGGTCAGTGTGGCGCTGTTCGAGCTAACAAAAGCCGGCGTCCATCGCGGAAAATTAGACGACGACGACTGGTCACTACTGTGGTCAGTTGACTGATGGACGACACATCACTGGTCACTGTGGTCAGTGATTTATGGAGCGCCTGCATGGACTGCTGGATTGTAGCAGTGGGACGTTAATTTCGAAGAATAATAATAATAATCATCTGCATGGAACGCATGGACTTCTTGGTGGCGGTAAGTGATCGCGAAGCAATTAATTGTCGACAATAATATTTTTTATTATGATATGGAACGGAATCGTAGCAGTAGTGAATGTAGTTGGTACAGTACAATAAATAATAATAATAATTCATTACTATACTGCTAAGGAATCGAAGCACAACAGTTTCATAATTACAAGCTAGTAAGTAAGTGAGTAAGTAAGTGAGTAAGTAAGTAAGTAAGTAAGTAAGTAAGTAAGTAAGTGAGTAAGTAAGTAAGTGAGTAAGTAAGTAAGTAAGTAAGTGAGTAAGTAAGTGAGTAAGTAAGTGAGTAGGTATGCAAGTAAGTGAGCAAGTGAGTAAGTAAGTAAGTGAGCAAGTAAGTGAGAAAGTACGTAATCTTCATTAGCACGTGCAAAAGCTCATGCTTTACAAAAACTATACATGCATGCAGAGGCGAAAAGTTTCACAATAGCACATTGTTCGAACAGAAAAAAATTAAAACGGAAACAGCACAATTATAAACATTTAGAATCATACTGATTTTGGTCAATTAGCCTACATGTAGGCCTATGTCTATACTCTATAGCAATGGTCTGAAAAAAATTCTGCGGTATTTTAAAATTGCAAACTTGTAATCGTTAGTTCAATTTATGTAGGTGCTTTGAGGGCAGTAATATGTGAAAACGGTGATAGGGTGACAGGATTCTCTTAACTCATTCCCGCCGGAATTGTTCCGATACCTATTGCGTTAATCGGGTCACCCGCGACCCGATCCGGCGGGAAAGAGTTAAAGAATTTCGATTGAACTATAATCACACGCTCTACGTTTACACGTATTGCGATTGATAACATTGATAAATCAATATTAAAATTAATTCTGACTTTAGACACCCTTAATGATCAGGATTGATTATATTCATAATGAAATAAATCATACAGTTTGTTACCTTGTATATATATAACTGCCCAATCAAGTCCATAAAATGTGCCGCGACCGCGATTGATAAATCAATTTTAAAATTAATTACGACTTTAGACACATCATATATCCTTAATGATAAGGATTGATTATATTCATTAAGACACAAATCATACAGTTTACTATTTATAACTGCCCAATCCAGGTCCATAAAATGATCCGCGACCCTGGCATTTGGCATGCATGTCCCTCTCAGCCATGCTTCAACGCAATATGATTGCACGTCAGTGCATGAGAGGACAAGACTACGAGGGAGAGGACTGGCCATCCGGTATCATATGCCGAGGCCAAGAAAAATTTAATTAATTCGACAGCACTTCCTATTCATGCACATATTCATATACACATATATCTATGTATTATATATATCTATTTGTATGTGCACTTGTTATAGCGCCCCTTCAAGCTCTCTCTACTCATATGTATATATATATATATATATATATATATATATATATATGTATATATAATTATATATATAATATATACATGTATATTGAGGATTGTTTCAATTTCCTCGGATCACGAAATTGCTGTCGTGCTGACGAAATCATGTTTCCATTTAATATTTGAAACTTGAGCATCGCATCAAAAATGAAGAGAGAAAAAATAATGCTCGAAAATAATGATTTCCGAGAATAGTTTTCAGACTAATTGACGCGTGCCTTATTATATGCACGTATACATAATAATACACAGTGTGCGGTGTATGATGTGCGTGAGCAGGTTGCCAATCCTCGCACTCACCCGCTGAGCTTCCCATCGACAGTGTGCGGTGGTGTATTCATCATAGGTGGCGCAGATGAAGTTGAACTCTTGAAAGATCTTTCTGTATTATTGGAGGAGATTTAAATCTCCTATCTTGCGATTGACCATCGAATGAGCTAGCCACTGCATATATAGAATGAGGCAAAGACGGAGAAGGAGGCCCAGAAGATTTGAAAAAGACAGACAGACAGAGATAGCGAGAGAGAGAGAGAGAGAGAGAGAGAGAGAGAGAGAGAGAGAGAGAGAGAGAGAGAGAGAGAGAGAGAGAGAGAGAGAGAGAGAGAGATAGAGAGAGAGAGAGAGAAAAAAAATTGAAACAGAGACAGAGAGAGAGACAGATAGAGAAGAGAAATAG
>OX243818.1:4688460-4715960 GCA_945859605.1 Lumbricus rubellus
TATACGAGTTTATAAATATAATAATTATTGTCGATTTGTGGCTGATTAAATTACAGAAGGCTGTTCTCTCTCTCTCTCTCCCTCCCTCTCTCTCTCTCTCTCTCCTCTCTCTCTTTCCCTCTCTTCCCCTCTCCTCCCCCCTCCCCTCTCCCTCTCCTCTCCTCTCCTCTCCTCTCCTCTCCTCTCTCTCTCTCTCTCCTCTCTATCTCTCTCTCTCTCTCTCTCTCTCTCTCTCTCTCTCTCTCTCTCTCTCTCTCTCTCTCTCTCTCTCTCTCTCTCTCTTCTCTCTCTCCCTCTCTCTCCCTCTCCCTCTCCCTCCCTCTCCCTCTCCCTCTCCCTCTCTCTCTCTCTCTCTTTCTCTCTCTCTTTCTCTCTCTCTCTCTCTCTCTCTCTCTCTCTCTCTCTCTCTCTCTCTCTCTCTCTCTCTCTCTCTCTCTCTCTCTCTCTCTCTCTCTCTTTCTCTCTCTCCCTCCTTCTCACTCGCCCTTCCATTCTCCCTCCCTTCCTCCGACGCCTTAAAGCCATATTCGTTTCATCTGTATTGACACATTTCCGCGTAAACTAGTTTCTGTAATAAAATTGTAGGCTATTGATGTCATTTTTAGTTTATCACAATGCTATGCTTCGAGGTAGAAATAGCAAACCGTCTGAAAATCAGCCAGAAGAAACTAGATATAAGTTCTCATTAAGCCTCTGGGCCTCTCGACCTCTTTTGTACAGTTTGACCCTTTTGTTTCGAGTTTGACCAACCGGAGCAATACAAATCTATTGTACACAGTGTTGTTACGCCTGTGAAGTGCATGTATAGGCTAATTATAGCAAGGCATTCATTATTGCCATTGCAAGTAACTGTAATCAGTAGCTGTAATCAGTAGCTATAATAAATAACTGTGATAAGTAACTGTAATAAGTAACTGTAACAAGTAACTATAACAAGTAACTGTAATAAGTGACTGTAATCAGTAACTGTAATCAGTAACTGTAATCAGTAATCTATAGCACGGTGTCTAATGAACGAAGTTTCAACCGATGGCAATCCAACACAAGCCATAATTAAGTCAACATCCAGAAGACCAATCCGTAACAGCTTTTGTGGTGTTAATACATGTATGAATACTGAATGGCCTCGGCTGTGAGCAGCGCTATAGAAATTACTAATAACTTTACATTACTTATAAAAGTAGGCGGGCTGTTTTGCGAGTCGTGGTTATAATAAAAGGCTAAACAAAGTCGTTGAACAAAGACTCCAATAATAATTATTGTTTGTACATGTGAAGAGAATGCCGATTGACAGAATCCAATGCAAAGTTTGCAAAGCACTTCATGCAAGATTCGAAATAAAAAAAAAGGAAAAAGCACTCTGGAGAGCTGTAAATCTAGACGTGGTGCTGCACTCAAAGGTGCCAAGTGCATATTGCCTGCGTGTGTAGGGGAAGACGGGGTAATACCGGCCACGGGGTAAATTCGGCCAGGGTGATTTCAAGAGAACCAGAGGGCAAGGGAAGATTTCAATGCTACCATCTAGTTCACAATATCATATTACGTATGTTTATCGAGATAGTTTTGGTTTCATGTGAGTATAATTCGCTAAATGGGAAAAAAACGAGTTCGAGCCAAATCGACTTCTCTATGCTGTCTCCAATAACAGCTAAGAAATGAAGGTATTCTGGTTCAAATATCGGTTATTTGCTTTTTATTCTGCAAACCACAATATTTTTTGTCAATTTGTTTATCCAAATCGATTGTCCAAAATAGCGGCCCTTCTCGTTACGGCTATTATGGAGGGTGGATGGGTCGGGGGTAAATTCGGCCATGTGGACGGATTTACCCCGATATGTTAGAAATGGTACATAGTGCCAATGTTAATATAGTGACTTTATATTTTTCACCAATATACTCAGTTTTAATTTAAAATATAATTATATTGCGTCATTTGGTGCTCTAAATTATATGCCAAGAAATTCCCAGAAGAAAGGCAAGCATGCAACTGGACGAAAGAAGTCCAGGAAAGGCCAATCGTTATATAAAAAAATATTTTAAAATAATAATAAAAACTTATGTGTTACTTCATATTAGCGCTTCAGTGATATCGCCTAATACATTTGTGCATTATTATCTCGTCCGGTTGGTTGTGAAAAACAATTTAGCTGTGCTGGCCGAATTTACCCGTATGCCGGGGTAAATCCGGCCAAAAATTCACTTTAAAAATAATTTTTTCCCCAGCAAATATTTTCTTCAACCCCAAAAAGTAACCTTGCAGTATATTGTCCCTATCTTACTTTATTTAGTTCTAATTTTGTTTAATTTTAGTAGTCAACCATTTGCAATTTATTACAAAAATTAGAAAAATGGCCGAAATTACCCCGTCTTCCCTAATAGTGTATGATTATGGCACTGTACTCTGGTTATGTAAACAGAATAAAGGAGGACATAGTATTATTATTACGATCGCTAAAGAGAGCAGTGGACTTGTATATATACATGTGACCGAGTATAAATGCGGATAATAATAATAATAATAATAATTATTATACTCGTACCCATCGCCGCCAAATTACTGACCTCAGGAACTGATGATGATGATGATGATGGTGATTATGATGATGATGATGATGATGATGATGATGATGATGATGATGATGATGATGATGATGATGATGATGATGGTGAGACAATTGGGCGTATTTATGTGGGTTGACGGGTTCAAACTCTCCGAAATGCGTTTCGAATGATAATTCGAATTATTTGTAGTTATCTGCAGTTTACTCAGTGGCCACATTGATTTCAGATAATATTGGTGTCTGACTGTCGAACACCTCAGAAGCGTTAAGCGTCGATCTCTCTGGAGGCAGACGATGTAGTTTGAAGAATGAATTAGCTACAACAGCCAAGACACGCTGCAATGATCTACACATGCACTATTATACATGTAGGTTTCTGTATTGCCATACAATTTATATGCGAGCTGTAATAGAAGTACTTCATAAAAATTAGTATAAATACAACATCCTAGGCTATACTCTGAAAAGTATTTCAAATACAAATGCAAAATACAACTTTCAAACTGCACATTAAATACAAAATACATAAATTCTTAATGGAATATTCTAATACCATTTCAAATACAGTGCTTCTCAAATACAATCCAGCTCTGTAACCTGTAAACATTATAGACCTAAATTGCCAATTCAATGTTAGGCTATGTCTTGGTATTTTCCCCCAGTCTTAGTCTGGTATTTTTGCGATAGATTTAGTGAAAGTGAAAAAGCCTTTCTAAATTACATCACACCTTTTTTCCTTTTGAGTTACGTGTTTTTGTAATTTAATTGTACACTCTTGGCCAATGTCGAGGTTTCCAATTCCAAAAAGGGAGAGTGCATGCGTCAGAGCAGCTTCAAACATAATATTTTGTTTTTAAATTGCATCACACCTTTTTTTCTTTTAAGTTACGTGTATTTGTAATCTTATTGTACACTCTTGGTCAATTACACTGAGGTCATCAAAGATAACGACTAGTGTGCGTCACGCTTAGAGCAGGTTCAAGTTTAACTGTTTTTTGGGGAAAACCCACTGAAATCGGCTGCGGATTACCTTCAATAACTCACAATAATTATAATCCGAATTAGTTCGTTTACCGCTTGTCAAAAACAATTAAGCGACTTTGAAAGCTCTTGAAAGTTTATGAATCGACTTTTGAAACGAAAATTCGCTCGATCGATCAAAGACGTCAAGCGTTCAGCCGGAAGCGACGTCACAAGCGACGTCACAAACGTCTTCGCGAAATAGGTTGACAGTCGTTATTAGGTCTAAGGCCGCAAATATGCATGGCGTCGACATATCACGCGAGTGCTGCTGTACACTGTTCAGTGGTCGGACGGCGTAGGGGAAGGACCGTGTACAAGTCTTTGTAGTCGTGCTGAGAATAATAACCGCGCGTCTTTCGATGCTGCCTCGAATTACTGTGTCGTCGTGTTGCTCGAAAAGAAGAAAATTATTCGTCTTGACGATAAAGGACCAAACAAAGGAAGGTAAGTCACAAGAACGGAGGGGAGCAAAAGGACACGAAGGGAATGGAAGCAAAGGGACACGAAGGGAGGGAAAGCAAAGGAACACGAAGGGGATGGAACGGAAGGACATGAAGGGAAGGAAAGCAAAGGAACACGAAGGGGATGGAACGGAAGGATACGGAAGGGAAGGGAATGGAAATTGCAAGGAATGGAAGGGAAGGGAATGAGATGGGATAGAAGGGAAGGTCGGCGGAGGTAAAGTAGGCTAAGGGAAGATAAGAGATGGAATAGCCAAAGTTGTCAACGATTCTTGCATGTATAATATAGAGAAACCAAATGAATTTTAAAAATATTCATAGATTTAAATACAATATCATTCTAGACTAATAATTATTGACTCATTGTAAGCTTATGCTAGCTGTTAGCTGCATGCACTGAAACTTTTTCATGCTTCGAGCAATCAGACAAAAATAAAATAAGTGATTTGAAAGGTGGATGTATTCAAAGGTATAATTGCTCCAACAATAGCATATCTACGCCTAAATATATATGCACCTCACGTGTACTTTGTATACATTATGTATGTATTACATTATATATATATATATAGAATATATATATATATATAAATTATATATATATATATATATATATATGCATGTGAGTATATATGATGTATGGCGTTGGAGATAATGGATTTGCGAGATCATGTGTTGACCGTATCAGTGCATCGCAGATGAATCCGCATCATCATCAGCAGCATCATCAGCCTGAATTAGCCGCATCCGCCTGTATCGCAGCATCCGCATCCTCTGTCGCCACTGCTGCTGCTGCTACTGCTGCTGCTGCTGCAGACCAACAGCGATGACGTCGCAGGGGATGGACCCATGCACGGATGCACGGATGCACGGACAGACGAACGGATGCACGGATGCACGGACCCACGGACGGACGGACGGACGGACGGATGAACAGTCGCCGATGTTCGAAGGCATCACTAGCTGCTGCTGCTGCTGCTGCTGGTGGTGATGCTGGTGCTGATGCTGGTGGTGATGCTGGTGGTGATGCTTCACGTGCTTAGTGAGATCGGTGTTGTCCGTCTATAGCGTCGGTGTGCATCAACTGAATGCGGTGACAGCATCGGTGGCAATTAGCAGCAAATAAAACGACTGCGGAGAGAAAGAGAGAGCGGAGAGAGGGAGAGAGGACGGGTCGAAAGGAGGTGAGGGGGAATTGAAAGGTGGACATTTGCTTTGCGGCGAGGTATAGTACTGCTTTACATGGACGAAGAAGATGAAAGGCATATGCGACGCCTTTTAAGCGACGCCGCCACCACCACCGATGCTGACGTTTTTGACGGGCAATTCCACTGATGGTCTTGAAGTCTTGAAGTCGATGTCGTCCCTTTGTTCAGTTGAAGAAAGGCCATGACGTCAATGACTTGTACATGACGTCGATGACATGGACATGACGTCAATGACATGGACATGACGTCAATGACGACGCCACACAGGTAGGCTGTCAGTCATCATCTTTTTTAATCATTATTTTTAGCCCCCGAGGTATGTTGGATTGTTGATCCCTCATGGACTTAAACATTAATTTACAAAACTAAGAAAAGCGCTTGGAACGCCGCCTGTATAAATTATAATAATAATAATAATAATAATAATAATAATAATAATAATAATAATAATGATGATGATGATGATGATGATGATGATGATGATGATGATGATGATGATGATGATGATGATGATGATGATGATAATCAAGCAGTAGTTGTAGTAGTATAGTGATAGTGTTTGTAGTAGTTGCGGTAGTAGTGGTAGTAATAGTGATAGTAATAGTTATAGTAGTATAGTGCATGTTAATAGTAGTGGTATAATAGTAACCTAGTTGTTGCAGTAGTTTTGGTTGTAGTGGGAGTAGACGTGATAGTGGTATTTGTAGCAGTTGTGGTAGTAGAAGTTGTAGTAGTCGTGATAGTAGTGTAGTAGTGACAGTAGTGCCAGTTGTGGTAGTGGCAGTGGTAGTAGTAGAAGTCGTTGTTATTGTTGCTGCTGACCGTAGTTGGCGTTGTTTCTTCCCAACACACACAGAGTGAGTGGGGAGAACCATGATATATAAATAGACTCGTTTGATTTACAGTCGATGTCTGTCTGTCACGGTCATCGCTTATGATGTGATTAATATAACGTGAAAAGCAATTTCGCCGAAGCGCCGCCGTGAAAAGACAATGCGACAGGAAAACGACGCTGCCCCTCCCCTCTTTCGTCTCCTCGAACCGACCTAAAACGGGTTACCATAGCAACCGGCATATACGCGGTCCGTCTGATTTTTGTAGTCTAATAGTCTCGAGAGTTTAGAAGGCACCATAGCTACTATTATATTATGCCATCGCAAGACTATTATCTGTGCCTTCCTTCTTTGTTTGGTGTGAATTATATAGCAAATGTCATTGAACATTATAAGCATTTCATAAGAAAAGTCTTACCGATCTTCTTAGAGAATTGACTATAATTTATAGTTCAGGCTTTCCTCCCAACCGATTTTTTTTAGTTTCGATGAACTCAGATCTTGAACTGACTCTGCACATTCCTGCTCTATCCTCTTAAACCATCGTCACATTTTCAGGAGTCCTCCTCCTTCTCCGTAAGGTTACTCCAGACGAAGCTCGATCCAGGCCGCATGATCTAACCCTACCTACATGTAGGGTAGATGCATGCCTTTGCCAAAAGAAGTTTTTATTCATGAGAAATACTTCATTGCTGTGCATAAATCTTTGCTCGTATTTATTCTTACTAACTTACTTGCTTATTTACTTAATTACTTACTTATTTACTTACTTACGACGACGATGACACTTAGTCTAGACAAAATCTTTTATTATCCTCAATTTATGAAGCGCAAGTAGGCTATCTATTGAATAAACGTAAGAAAAACCGATTTGTAATTCTCCTAGCCACGAAATACCCCCCACCCCCACACACACACACAACTCAGGTACTTACACAAATGTTTCCCGTTCTACTGCAAGTAGCTGAGACCAAGACGCTTACCAACACCTGCAACTGAATGACTGAGTGGCGATGCCACAGGAAGGTGCAATGCATTCCCTATAGGGCACCATGGAATGACCTCCCTTGACGCTCCCTTCGCTCCCTTCCTAGAACCACTTCTCAGGCATTCCTGCCTTTTTTATTTGTTTTCAACGACCCTTTGTCATCTACTAAGGATGATTAGTGTCGCCCTCATCCTATCTCCACGCTTTAGACGGGCACTGCTATAATAGAGTGCGAGCATTGGCGGAGTTAGTTCCAACGGCATTCCTGTCTCTCATCACAGTTGGTTGTACAATGTATATGGCCGCGCCGAGGTTTGGAGCGCCTCTTAGCAATCCCCTTGAAAAGGCGCTATGCAAATTCTCGTTGTGTATGAATGAGTGAGTGTACATAAAGCTTGACACCAATATTGAAGTGTACCATGACAAGATATACTCTCATCCCATGCACTGTCGACGATGATTCAAGCTAATAAATGGATTGATTGATTGATTGATTGAATATATCACACTTCAGGTGTTTGGACACATCGCACTCTAGGAAGGTGGTGTCCGGGACGATGGGAAACTTTTTCGTGCATCTCTTAGCCTACTTGATAATTAGGCATTGTGAAGTTGCGAAGAATGCTTTCCGGCCCTACTAGAGTTTTGAAATGACCACCTGCAGTTGAAGGGCGACCGCATAGTTCGAGGGTACGTATGGTACGTATTTTATTATTTGAAAGGAACGTACGTATTTTAACGTACCTTATTGAAGGGTACGTAAAAGGTACGGTACAACACTTAACCGTGGCACATGCTATAAGTCATGGATTATTGATTAGTCATGCCATGTCATGGTGTAACATACTCATTTACAAGTATTAAAGCCTTAAAATGCTATATAATCACAAAATTCACCTTTGTTTGCAAGTGCCAATAAGTGAGTAATTTAATATCGGTGAAGCGTCAAAACACTGACATATAATAATACTCAGAAATAAAATACGCGTATGGTACGCGTATTTTATTCTTTGAAAGGTACGCACGTATTATACGCGTACCTTATATAAGGTACGCGTACGCATCGAACTATGGGCGACCGCGTCACGTATGGGGGCAAGAACAGTGGAAAATGAACCCATTGGACTTATAGGTTGGACGTGGCCTTGAGAAGAGCCACGAGGAATGGAAGGAAGAGGAGGAGCAGGAGAGGGAAGAAGAGTAGGAGAAGGAAAAGCTGAAGGAAGATGAGAAGTATTATAGGGAAGAGGAGGAAGAGAAGAAAGAAGAGGAGGAGGAGGAATCGGAAGTGGAGGAAGAGAAAGAAGAGGAGAAGGACGAGAGGGAGGAGAAAGATGTGGAGGAGGAGGAGGGTGAGGAGTAGGCAAAGGAGAAGGAAGAGGATAAGGAGGAGGAGGAAAAGGAGGAGAAGGAAAAGAAGGAGGAAGAGAAGAAGAAGGAAGACAATAAAGAAAAGTGAAAAAGGACGAGTGAAGAAGAAGAAGAAGGAGGAATCAGAGGAAAATGAAGACAAGGAGGCAGATGAGGAAGTGGGAATAAGTGGGAGCGGAACAGAGAATATGGGAGGAAGTTGATGAGAAGCTGGAGAATGAAAAGCAGTAAGAGTATGTATATATATATACATATTATATAAAACGATGTTGAACCGAAAATAATTATTATGTTGTCCATTGTTGATGCGTGAGAACGTGGCCAGGTGTCACGTGACCCCCACCCACCCCCTCCGAGGAGAACCAGACACAAAAGACATCGGGGGAGGGGAGCAGGCGTCTTCTGAGTTCACAGAGGTCGACCGCAATTGTCCTCAGACTTCCGTATTCATCCCTGAGACAATGCTTTGGTCGATGCATTGGCTCCCATGCGTGCATCACATATCGAACTGAACCAGACAGTTCGATGAGCAACGTGCATACGGTTGATGTGAACACGTACATTGTACCTGTAAACAACAGGAAGTGTAGAAAAGGAAGATGATGGAGGAGGGGATGGTAAGGAGATGTTTAAATGGATGGGTTCATTGGGTGCAGATGCGTGCTGTTACATGTCAAGGGGTGTGCATCCGTCTGTCTATCTCCCAGTCCGATTGTTATTCTGTTATTATTGCAGTTATTCATACACGTTACATGTATGCAATATGCATGTACAATTTATATACGTGTATATATATAATTATATATATATATATATATACAGGGTAGCGCATAAAAAGTGAGACCGCCTCGTTAATTCTTTTGCATTATGTATTCAGTTATGTTTTTAATGATTTTTAAACTATAAAATTATTCTTACGTAACAACACTGTACATGCGATGTATATATTTCGTGAATTTCCGGTCGCCGTATTTATAGTTTAGGCTTTATCATTTCATGCGGTGTCTATAAAATGACAAAAATAACTGCAGAAGATCGTATTAGCTCATTAAAAATTTGCAAATTGAAAAACAATGGGGAGCTAGGCGAATGATAACTGAGTTTCCAAAATAAAATCTGGATTAAAGCAAGTCTTAATCGACTTTTTAGAAAGATTCATACCGATTGTATGCGACAGCGCTCTTCCCCTTGCAGTCTCTTATCTTTATTTTCTTATTAACTCAGTTTTATTGCACTGTACTCACGACTGATAAAATTCCATTCCTAAGATCTGTAAAAAAATGGAATGGAGCAAAAACACACTGTATATATATATATATATATATATATATATATATATATATATATATATATATATATATATATATAAATAACATATATACATGTAGATATATGACTATAATGCTCAGGGATTTTTAGCGTTCAGTTGTTCACAATATGCGCACATTGCGCAGTTCTAAATGGATTTATGCCGTTGTCGAGGCACTTCTGAGCAGTTAAAACTATAGTAAAAAGGTCTCTATCCTCCGATTGGGAATGATTTACCATGGAGGATGTGAAAGGAAAGAAGGCTTCATGCTGTTCGAAAACTTCCTGTAAAAGGCCATGATAATGCTAATAAATTATATGCATGTTTTTATGTACGCATAAATATATAAGTGTAGGCCTACTATTGAATACATGTAGGCTACATTTACTCGTGAATACAGGTACATGTAGATGAGATAATGCGCCTGTGTGTGTGTATGTGTGTGTGTGTGTGTGTGTGTGTACGTGTGTGCGCGTGTATATGTGTGTGTGTGTGTTTGTGTGTTATTGAAGCAATATATGTAATAAATCGAGATTAAGGCATGCATACAGTGAGTGGGAAAAGACAAAAATACACAGAAACAGACACACACGCATAAACAAACACACACACACACAGACGGAGAGAAAGACAGACACGTAGGCCTACAGACAGACCAGTAAGCGCTGAGGAGTAGACATCCAGACCCGTGAACCGCAGCGTTGAGTACATCAATTTATATGGTGGCAGTACGTGCTTAGTCTGCCTGCCCGATTCAACCGTAAATCATTCAATACATTACATGGCTGCACACTTTCGCCGTCGTAAACTTTATTTACGCTTATTACATCATTACGCGCGTTATCCGCCGCCAGTTAAGAATTCCCAACGTATACGTGCCGTGACTTTTCCAGCTTCCTAACGTAAACTCATTGGGGTATCTTCCCTTTCTATTAGATTTTCCCATATGGAATTGATAGGATTTGCCGTCGTTTGGGGTAATAGTCTTGCGTCCTCAAGTTTCCTAATTGTATTGTATATTTCAACATTTATAAAGCGCGGCGCCTCTAGTAGAGTTAACCGTTCAGAGGCGCTCCCAATGCGCAAGGCTCCGCGAGAAGAAACAGGTTTTGAGAAGAGACAAAGCATGCAGAGGAGAGACTACCAGAAAGAAGTGTAGAGCGAACAGAAGGAGATACACCCTGTTTTGCCGGTAACGTGTTTAGGATTAGTAAATTGCAATTAAAATATTGTAAGGTTATGCATGGGATAATAATTATATGAGTTATATATTCATGTCTCAATTTCCGTTTTGCAGAAGCTTGTCTCTCACTCTCCCAGTCCGTTCTAACTGCAGCTGCCAGACTAATAGCTCTATTTCCTATCAGGCCTATCCTGCTGTTACAGTTAGGACCTATCCTGTGGTTAGTTTTATGTGAGGTGCCCTTGTAACATCATGGCTGTCAGTGTTTTATCAAGACTTGTGCTTGAGGGAGGGGTATTCCGTTTTCTGAGGGTGGGGAAAGGGTAAAACGGTTTTTTTGGCGGACGACAACCGCTGAGTCGAGGTAAAATTGGGAAAATCAAACCATTTTCCTTATTTAAAATCCTATTACTTTTTTAGTCATAACCCTCAATCCCTCCACAATTATAGGGTATACCCAAGACATAGGCTACACTGCTCCAGTAGTATATTTGCTGTTTTTTATATGATGATTTCTTTACTGCCTGCTATTCAGAGGTCCTCCGCACTGGGAGCGCATCTGTTTAGTTTGTTCACTTGTAAAGGCGCTTTAGCCTATAAATTTTTGTATACAATGCAATACAAATTATAGACTATAGAGTTTAGTAAAAGACGCTTACTGTTGTCAGTGCATTCTGTCACTTCACAGCTACAACATCATTTCATTTCTGTTGATGTACTGTTAATATCACGATCCGTGATTTGGTGTGAATTTCAGTATTAAATATAAGATGAAAGAGTTATAAAGGCGTCCAAGCAACGTTTTGATTTGACGTTTAAAGTGTTTAACAACAACTTGTGGTCACAAAAGACGTTAACATTGAAAAAGAGTCACATGAGGAATTATTGTTGAAATGTAGAAAAATACGTTTATATCTTCAAATGGAGATGATTATAAAGGTATCCAATCAGAGCGTCTGTTAGGGTGTGTTTCGTGCAATAGCGACACCTAGTGGCTATACCAGATCCGTTGAACTTGAAGTAGACCACACTTTGAAAGAATGATGCACTCGACCTAATTTAGTTGGAGATCGCACTGTAATAATATTATAAGCGGTATGCCGGATCGAATTATCAAGCTATTGATATTGAAATAAATATAAAATAGAGAGGTCAAACATTATAAAGGTGTTCAAGTAGAGCTTTATTTCAGTTTATGATTTACGATTGATATGCTAGGCTATACAAACAGTGATTAATGTTATCTCAGTATTCTTAAGCTGTTTATTATTACGTTTATTCAATATCTTTATTTTGTAGGACTGGGGCCTACATCATAAAACAAAGAACCCTAAGCCTAATGCTAAAACCAAACAAATGACGTCATGCATGGACAATTACCATGTAGCGTGAGGCTACATTTTAGCGTCATCTCACGGCAATTCTGGTTGTTGACGTCACGCCATATTTTGCATAATTATAGACATAGGCCTATTAAAGGCAGACACAGCATGGGACATTGAATAAATCATCAGGCTCATTCATTCGTTCGTGCATTCCAAGAATAGAGCCTTACTGATAAAGATAAAAATAATTACAAAAGATAAAAGAATAAAGCGCCCATTCAAAGGAGTCTACTCAGAGGCGCTCCCAGTCCGTTCATGCACGATGACACAAACAGTTCTTAAGAAGCCTGTAAACACTGATGATTCAATTCTGGGTAACAGAGGGACGCGGTGGTGTAGTGGTGGCGTCGTTGCCTTGGAGCTGGAAGGTTCGAGGTTCGATTCCACTTCGCCGCGTAAGGACCTTGAGCAAGTCCTTCACTCACCATTGCTCAGCGTTTCGGTGTGAAACTTCGATGCAGTGTCCGCTCTGCATTCGGGAGCGCCCACGAGCAGAGAAAGCTTGAATGGGCGCTATAACAAGTGCACATACAAACAAACGCAAAGTAGGCAGTAACCATTGCATCAATTTCGCTGGGTGACAGAGGACCAATATACGGAGTCGTACATGTAAGATGAAATTGAGGCAAACTTAAGGATTCGCCCAATAAGCCGCCATGCAGAGCGAAGAACACGGTCTATAGTAGGACCATTAATACTGTGATCATGTGGGATTATGTATCACGTATACCTGATAATTGTTGTTATTCTTCTGTCAAACTTTGAATCGGTTATTATTACGAAATCCTATCCTAAACATTGCATTTTTCATCTGAAAACAGTGACTATTAAGCATTTCTTAGCATGGGCGGAGTTTGGTTTCAGTTCTTGGAGGAGCTAATGCCTTCTTAGGGGGGGGGGGGGGCTAAGCCCGAGAAAAGATACCATTTCCATGGTAAAAAAGCTGAATCTAGGCCTTCTTGGGGGGGGGGCCTTAGCTCCCCCTAGCCTCTGGCCCCCTGATAAACTCCGTTCATGTTTCTTAGACACTCATCATTAAACAAACATGCGGTATATTTCATTATAAATTATATCATGTGAAAAGTTCTAAAGGTGTCCATTCAAATTGTTGTTTTAGTTTAAGTTTTTGTGTTTTGTGACACGATGTATTCATATCATGCCATTGAGGTCGCACTTGTGATTTGGAGACACCGTGTTATATAATTTTAAATAATTTAAATATTGCTTAATATCCTAAAATCAATCATTGTTAATTTTTTACGTTTATATAATTCGATTTCATAACAGCGTTTGTTTTAAAACTCCGTTATAAATCAACTGACGTGTATAATAATAATAATAATAATAATAATAATAATAATAATAATAATAATAATAATAATAATAATAATAATAATAATAATAATAATAATAAAATAATAATAATAATAATAATAATAATAATAATAATAATAATAGTAATAATAATAATAATAATAATAATAATAATAATAATAATAATAATAATAATAATAACCGTGCTCGACTCGGAGAAGTGGAGCGATGCCTTCTGGGAAGAAGTCATGGAGTCCCGCAAGACAACGCTACCGTGTGGACTTGAGCCAACCTTGACCAGTCAAAAAGTGTGGGACAGACCCCTGATAGATATGGATAAGGCGGCAGTGGGGTCTTCCAACAACGACCCACTCAACCGTGCGAGGCTGGGTGCAGTTACATCGCCCCATGCCGGAGATTGGCTTTTGACCGTACCAGTGATCTCCTGCGGATTGGGTCTGAGCAACGAGGCTGTGAGGGTGGCGATCGGCCTTCGGAAGTTCGGCTGGGGCTGGACCTCTGCTCTCCGCATCAATGCCACCAGTGCGGAGAGGCCGTGGATCCAGGAGGCCATCATGGACTAGTCTGCAGGTGATCGACAGGAAGAGCAGCGCGCCATTTCGCACTGAACGACATCATCTGGAGAGCTCTTACAAAAGCAGACATCCCAAGTTCGAAGGAGCCACCGGGCCTGATTCGGAGTGACGGAAAGAGACCAGATGGGGCCACGTTGGTCCCGTGGGCTAGGGGCAAGTACGTTGCTTGGGACGCGACTACCATTCACACTTGCGCTGTCTCCTACGTCCATCTGACTTCATCAGTGCCAGGAGGGGCGGCTGAACATGCTGCGGACAGGAAGCAGACTAAATATTCATCACTCCCTGCCACTCACGAGTTTGTTCCGGTGGCTGTAGAATCGCTTGGCCCCATCAACCGTGCAGGCCGAGAGTTCTTGGTAGAGTTGGGGCGCAGAATGACCGCCGTCTCAGGTGACCCTTTGGAGACCGTGCACTTATTCCAGCGGTTATCCATTTGCACACAAAGATTTAATGCAGTTGCTTTTAGAGGCACGTTCGCACAACGCACCGAGGACGAGGACCACTAACCACATAGAATAGATTCATAAATCCCGAGAGATCATAAATACCTCGGGTAAAAAAAGAAAAAAAATATATATAATAATAATAATAATAATAATAATAATAATAATAATAATAATAATAATAATAATAATAATAATAATAATAATAATAATGATAATAATAATAAGTCTGATTTCTGTAACAAAACCCACCGCAGATGAACACATTGAAAAAAAAAATAATAATTAGCTACTGGATAGCTGATTGGCTACGAAAATTCGGATTATCGCTCAGTCAGGAAAATCCAATGATTTTCTGGGGCGAACCTCTTTGAGGAAAATCAGACGGCAGCGTGTAAGCTATAGGTGCCTAGGCTACACCGCTTGCATTACGAGATTAATAATTAAAAAAGTTTAAACTGCTGAGGCATCTGCGACTTAATGTGCAAGCCTCTTTCTGCAAGATCTTCTCGCCCTCTTTCTTCTGCTGACCACCTTGATAAAAAATTTGTACATAATATAGATCACGAACCTCATTAATCCAGCATCGGGCTTTTGCTATTGTTGGTCCCTTAATGTGGAATCACCTTCATACATGTACTGGAATTCGTGTCATGATTCTGGTAGGAAAATCATCTGCATCTCTTTACTGCTTGAAGACATTTCTCTTTTCATGGGCCTATCACTCTGAGAGCGCTTCTGAATAGCTCTGCTGTGAAGGCGCTAATAGCAGTCTACAAGGCACGTCCAACATAAGGGGCTCGAAATCGGATCTGATCTTCATGCCGGTGTGTTATGATTTTGATGCCGTTAGATCGTAGGCGTCTGAGAGTGTTCCCTTTGTATAAAGATTGGCGCTATAAAAAAAATGCGATCACGATCCATAAAATAATGCAAGTAATGTGAAAGAGACTCAATACAACCACCTTGAAACGAAATCATAACATAATAATAGATAAAAACGAAATAAATGTAAAAGGAATAATAAGACCTAAAGGAAGGTGTCGTAACATTTCTAGGACAACGTCACAGACAGACGTGGAGTTTCTGTTATGCAGCGTTATTTTTATCAATTGAAACTGTAACTGAAATAGTAAAAAAACTGGAAATGTTCGGCAGTTAACTGAAAACTAAAACTCAAACTAAAAAATGCTGAGTAACTGTAACTGTAATAAAACTAAAACACAATAGCTGCATAACTGAGAAATCTCTAAGCGTTAACTTGAAGGTGAAACACGTGCTTTTCATTCCTTACTTTTTGAATTGTACATGTAGGCTATTTCTACTCTGCTTTACAGTCAGTTTTCTTTGCTCATTTAATTTCCGATTCCTTTCTTTTTTGCTGTGTTGCAGTTCATCAATGCTGGCGCTAACGCTTAAAAATTCTACGAGTGAAACTTTTTTAAAAATTATGCTAAAATTGATAGCGGCCGAAAATAGAAAGTGGCTTCCGGATTCTTTTTATAAAGCGGCAGTTGCAAGTACGAAGTGAAAGACACTAATATATTCAAACAGGTATACGAGAATATATATCTGCCGTGGTTTACAGAAAACAAGGTGTCGTTATAGACAAAACGCTGCAAAACTTCTACGACGTGGTCACAGTCAGTCACGGAGTTTCTTATGACACGCAAAAGCGATTAGTGACAGTTAAAGTTGGGACTTGTAGTCAGCGCTAACTGCGGATGCGCAGTGGCGGAGTTAAGGATTTATTAATGAAAATGAGGAGGAGACGGAGTAGATGGAGACAGAGAACTCCAAAGAGTTGAAAGAGATGGGCTAATAATTTGATGTAACGGATATGGATGCAAATCCTACAATGCCTGCGATAATCAAACACAAATTTATATAAAGCTGATGTAAACCATTTTAAAGGTGTCTTATAAGCCAACGCTTTCAAACTGCATTATCCACCATAATTTTACCTGCGTCTTCCCTCTCTGACGGACTCAGACAGAGTATTCCAAAGAGAGGGGCTAATAATTATTGATGTAAAGGATCGGGACTGAGCCATAGCTGTTCTAGTGAGTAGTGACCCCCTCTCCCTCGCCACGCGTCAACACAAAAGTCACATTATGTAGCGCTGGTGGTTGAATAGGCTGGTTTCCCTGACTTGGCTTTTGTGGGCGCTGATAAATTCTCGAAGATTTACATTACATCACATTACATGGTATCTAGTATGGAACCGTCACACGTATCGCCACAAAATGTGTGACCAACTTCCCATAGGTGCGTGACATCATTTAAGTCGGCCTCTGTATATATTATGCCATGGAACCTGCATGCGTACTAAATTGCCACAGAGTTGAATATTTCCAACGGTGACGTCAGTGTCGACAACGGTTTCTGATTCCTCCAGACACTGTAGGTTTCTGATCGTGGCGGAGCTTATCGTATCCTGTTACGTGCGGCATTCCGGTCGGCGGCACGTGATCAAAGACAAGGGATTATGTCACTCGATCCAAACAGAATGCTGCTATCCAAATTATGGATCCGACGATCTCTAAAACTGAAATATTAAACGCAGATTTCAGATCTATAATACAATTATATTGTTCAAAGGTTTGATCGCCGACTAAAAACCTGCTCTTTGTCTCTGTCTGTGTCTCTGTCTGTCTGCCTATCTGTTTGTCTGTCTGTCTGGCTGGCTGTGTGGCTGTCTGGCTGTCTCTGACTCTGACTCTGTCTCTGCCTGTCTCAGTCTCTGTCTCTGTCTCTGTCTCTGTCTCTGTCTCTGTCTCTGTCTCTGTCTCTGTCTCTGTCTCTGTCTCTGTCTCTGTCTCTGTCTCTGTCTGTCTGTCTGTCTGTCTGTCTCTCTCTCTCTCTCTCTCTCTCTCTCTCTCTCTCTCTCTCTACGTCTTTCTCTGTGTGTCTCTCTCTGTATGTCTCTCTCTGAAATTATAGCGAAATATTAAATTCATTACAACTTACCGACATAATAATCATGCGTGCGCGTATTATGCCGCCAGAGATATGATTTAAATTAAGCATAAAATCACTGATTGCAACAGCAGCTCTGTGAAAAACGTTGAAATGGCTTTTTGGATTTTTTATTGCCAGGCTGCCAGCATAAAGCCACATACATGTTTGCCCCTATATAATAATTATCTTAGATTTAGAATGAACATTAGACGCCTTGACTCAATGTGCATTGGACACACATAAACCTACATGTACATACAATCACTCAGCAACACACACACACACACACACACACACACACACACACACACACACACACACACACACACACACACACACACACACACACACACACACACACTCAAGCAGGAATCAGCACCGAACTTGCATGTAATTGTTCAGTCAGTCAGCCAGTCAGCCAGTCAGCCGGTCAGCCAGTCAGTCAGTCAGTCAGTCAGTCAGTCAGTCAGTCAGCCAGTCAGTCAGCCGGTCGGTTGGTCGGTCGTTCGGTCGGTCAGTCTATCAGTCTGACCGGACAGTCGTTTGGTCAGTTTGCTGGTCAACGACTGATGCTGATGATCTGCGTGTCTTTAGATTCGATGGTTTGTCGAAATCCAGACTGATGTTTTCATCGGAATTAACCACCGAATAATATATTGAATAAGATTTATTTTATTCCTTGCGATGCATGAAATGGCGACGACGCTATGCAGGTCGAAGTGAGAGAAGGAGACTCCGTCAGGGAGAGGATGGGAAGGAGACGGAGAAGAGAATGGAGAGAGAGGGAGAAGATGGTGGAGAAGGGATGAGCACTGAGACGGAGGAAGTGTAGAGAAGAGGACAGGGAAAGGAGGAGAGAAACAGAGGAGGAGGTGGATGGAGGGCTGGAGGTTGGATGGAGATTTGAGGAAGAGGATGAGGAGAAGAAATCGAGGAAGAAGAAAGGAGGAAAAAGAGAAAGTCGAAGAGAATAGGAGGAATTGAGGAGAAAGAGAATGAAGAGGGGAAAAATATGATGAGGAGGAAAAGAGATATGTAAGGAGAAGGGGAAAGAGAAGGAGGATGAGAAAGAGAGTAAGACGTTTGAAAGAAGTGTCTGAGGTCGGAGAATTGAGGAAGAGGTGGAGGAGCGAGAGAAAGAAGGACGAGGAAAGTGGATCTTAGAAGAAGGAGAGAAGAAAGAGGTGGAGTTGAAGGAAGATGGAAAGGATCGAGGAGAAAAATGATGAAGAAAAGGCAGAGGAAGACACCAAAGAGGAGGAGATGTAGAGGAGAACGGGGGAGGAATGTGAAGATGATAGGATGAGCAGGAGAGGGAAGAGGAGAGCGAATGTCAAAGGGCTGGAAAGAAATAAAGAGGAGCAAGAGGAAGAGGAGGAGGAAGAGTAAGAGGAGGAGGAGAAGAAGGAGGAGGAGAAGGAGGAAGAAAAGGAGGAGGAGGATAAGGAAGAATAAGAGAAAGAGGAGGCGGACCTGATGGAGGACGAGGAGGACAAGGAGGAAAAGGAGGAGAGGGAAGAGAAAGAGGAGGAAGAAGAGAAAGAGGAGGAGAAGAAGGAGAGGGAAGAGGATGAGGAAGAGGAAGATGAGGAAGAGGAGAAGAAGGAGGAAAAGAAGGAGGAGAACTGTTCGTGTCGTCTGCATCGTGTGTTAATTTTGCAGACGAGATTTCAAGTATTGGTTGCGAAAGGCGGGATTTAATCAACCGAAGAATGCTCAGTCTCAATTTATATGAGAACTCATTCTCTGTGTGCACCTTTATTCACGACTCCTACGAGTCGATAACTACGCAGGTTGCGATTGACTGTGTCTGGAGGGTTAACGACTAACTTTTATCGGCTCAATCGACTAAGTCGTCACATGCTTAATAACTGACTTACCGATTTTCTGCCGACTTTATTTAAATCAATGTATTTTCCGAACACTGTGGACTACCGATTGAGAACAGCAGAAAAATCATTATTTTACAAATGCTACTTGTAGCGGGGTTGAATCCCACACCCCCAGCCGTCCTCACCCTGCTTACCGCGCCGTGATTTTTGTGGGAATTTAAGAGTAGCATGTTAGCCTAATAATTATGGGTCCATTATAATGGAATTTGGGTTATATATATATATATATATATATTTATATATATATATATATATATATATATATATATATATATATATATATATACGATGCCATTCCATGCACGTGGTAGTGGTAGTGGTAGTGGCAGTGGCAGTGGCAGTAGCAGTAGCAGTAGTAGCGGTAGCGGTAGCAGTAGCAGTAGTATTTTCCGTCGTTGTTGTTGTTGTTATTGTTATTGTTGTCGATCTCTTAGTAGTAAAAGTAGAGTGTTTTTATACTATTATGTTAGGCGTTGAATAGACACCCATAACAAAAATGTACTGATGCAATATATACCAATACAAAAACTTAAATTCTTCGAATTTGACGGGTCTGCATTGTCCTAAAATATATCGTTTCTAAATATCACAATTCACAAGACATTCTAGTCTATCTAGTCTTGACTTGTTTGCCGCAATATGACAACCATTAATTTGCACGACAATTTTTTAGAATAATAATAACTGAACGTCCTTTTTGAACAACTGTCTTTGACCATGATTGTGCTGGACAAAAAATAATAACTATAATCCTTTTTATATCCCGAGGGACAAAACGATAATGACGCCGCGGCGTGATATATATACACTCCCCGCCAGCATTCTTTCGGCGTCCGCAAGCAACAGAGGGCGCTCCACAAGTCAGCAGCAGCAGCAGCGACGGTGGACTCCGAAATGCCTACTCCTCGTCAGTGCATAAATCACTCGCTTCTTGTTAACCCAATCACTGGACTATGCTGGCTTGGCGTAATGAACTCAATCCGTTTCGCGAATAATTGATAGATCTGCGGCCGCGGTCCCCAATTCTCCCCCCATTCTCCCCCATTCGCCTGCTGCTGCTGCCCACCCAATTCCAACCCGTCAACTGCGCAGACTCCGTAATCGAACGCGCTTAGCAGTGGCAGACGACGTCCCGCGTAAGACGCGGCGACGTACAGAAAAACGCCATCGCGACAACGGCGAATAAACCGCACCGAGTAGGATACGTTTCGTGCACTAACTCCCGTCTTGGAAATCTACACCAAAGTTTTTTAAAAGCTCATGGTTTACATCAATTTGCTATAAAACACGCCTACAAAATCAGAACGGCAGGCACGCTCAAGCTCCTTTACAAGTTTGAAAATATTCTAAACGAATGTCTGGACACATAGGGCTAATCAGGCTTATGTACATGTAGGTAGGCTATTCATGAGGATAGATAAGACTAGATTAGACTTGATTAGACGAGATTTGACAAGATCAGAGGAGATTAGACCGATTTGAAGCTTGGCAAAGATCGCAGGTGCGATGTACTTAAGCCCTTCGAGCCGGGTTAGTACATAGCAGGGTAACCTCCGTTGGGGATAACTATATGTCATCAGATCTGGTGTCCACTTGCCCCTCCTTATCGATCACGGCCCACCAAGGCGAGTTGGGTCAACTTGGGTGTGGCTTAAGAGATTTTGTGTCTTTTGCTGTTTGTGCAGCCTGCAGCCATGTGAACGTGTTTAACAAACAATCAATTGACCTGAAGGTATCTTAGCGTTTTCTTTGGAATATCTCCTTTTACAGTTATCTTTTCTGCCTTCCTCCTTCTATCCTTACCGTTATCTGTTCTACCTTCTCCATTTTAACCGTGTACCTCTATCTGTTCTACTTTCTTCGTTCTAAGATTCTAACCATATCTTTATCACTTCTACCTTCTTCTTTCTATAACCATACCTTTATCTGTTCGACCGTTTTCATTAAGTTTCTAACCACATCTACATGTAAGTGACATCTTTATCATTTTTACCTTCTTCTTTCTATAACAATGCATACATGTACCTTTATCTGTTCAACCGTTTTCATTATAAGTTACTGACCATACCTTTATTTCTTCACCTTCTTCAGAATAAGTTTCTAACCGTATACATTATATGATTTTCCTTTTCTATCTTCTTCATTCAAACCGTAAATTTATCTTTAATGCTTCTTCTTTCTAACCGTTTCTTATAAATCGGGAAGATTAGCCAATTTTCGCTTAGCTTGACTGTCTCCAGTCTTAATCAGTTAGTTCAGTTCTTATAATTCACAACCCAAGCGCAGTCCAATCCCTGTTTTTTAAACAATAGTTAGTAATGAAGTCCCCGAGGGATCCTAAATACATTGGGGCGCAAAAAATTAAAATAAAAATAATAATAAAAATAAAAAAAATAATAATAATAATAATAATAATAATAATAATAATAATAATAATAACGACAATTTATATGGCGCAGAAACGCGGCCATGCCGATTCAAGGGCGCCTCACAAACAGCCAACTGCGGAATAAGCAAAAAAACGACAAGACATAAATCGACACCTGCTAGCAGCCACAAGCGGCGCTCCCATTGTATCAATAATTGAGTCTATCACATTTCAAATTAAATAACCCGCCAGTGAAATGGGTAACGACTCAAACAAACCGCACGTTAACTCCCTCGTTGAAACGCACCGTACACCGTGCGATTTTCCTTTTCCGAAAGAGCGTCGGCCTGACAACGCCCTCTTGCGAATCGGTGCGTCGCATTCAACAGTCGCGCCATCTAGCGAATGGATGTCGGCTCCGACAGGAGACAGACAGACAGACAGACAGACAGACAGACAGACAGACAGACAGACAGACAGACAGACAGACAGACAGACAGACAGACAGACAGACAGAGGGGGTTGTTTTCGTCGTCCTTTTCCACGGCACTGAACGCAGTTGACAGTTATTAATGGGCGGGCGAGGGAGCGGCAAAGAGAAGAGCCGTCGGTTGTTAGGATGAGCGGAGTCACCCCCTCCTCCCTCCGTTCTTATGAAAGACTGGCGACGAGGATTTGTCTGAAAGGAGTTTGGCTGAAATCATCGTCTGACTGTCGTTCGTTTGTCTCCATGGATGATGATGATGATGACGATGATGATGATGATGATGATGATGATGATGATGATGATGATGATGATGATGATGATGGTGGTGGTGGTGGTGGTGATGATGGTGATGGTGATGATGATGATGATGATGATGATGATGATGATGGTGGTGGTGGTGGTGGTGGTGGTGGTGGTGGTGGTGGTGATGATGATGATGATGATGATGATGATGATGATGACCATGATGATGATGATGATGATGATGATGATGATGATGATGTTGATGGTGGTGGTGATGATGATGATGATGATGATGATGATGATGATGATGATGATGATGATGATGATGGTGAGGATGATGGTGAGGATGATGATGATGATGGTCAGCTGCTGCTGCTGCTGCTGCTGATGATGATGATGGTGGTGGTGGTGATGATGATGATGGTGATGGTCAGCTGACATGAAAGGTGGTTTGGATCGTTCTCCCTGGAGGGAAGACGGGTGACGATCGGCCAGGCAGATGCTGTTGTCGTGGGAGGGTGGTAGGGAGGAGAGAAGTAGGTGACGGGGAGTGGGATGTTCGAAGGAATGGAGGAAAGGAGGGAGGAGTGGACTGAAGGCGAAAGAGCGGGGAAAGGAATGCCTTTAGGTAGGTAAAGGCCCATAAAATATATATATATATATATTATATATATGTGTGTGTGTGTCGTTATATATTTCTTCCCATTAACACAGCGCAAATGAGGGATTGACACTTTGGGGAGAAATGGGGATCTACAGTTTGGGAGAGCATTGGAAGTGTTTTGAAAAGAGGATCGTGTTGAACACAGAAAATATGTGGAGGGAAGGTACATGTAGCTCCGTGCACTAGAATTAAAATGTGAGACTCTTTATACTGTAATATACACAGTGACTTTCAACCGGCCGTTAGGCGTATACACATCGACCCTAAATGGCAAATTACCCTTTCAAACGGGCCTCGGTGGCGATGAATCTCGCCACAATACCCATCAATTCACGGAAAAACCTGTCGTGTTGGGGAAGGGCTGAGGAAGGGTTCAACCCAAAAAGGAATAATCTCAAAAAAGTTTAGGAACGAATTCTGTGTACTTGGCGACCATGTTCATAAAAATCCTCAAATGAAAAACCCCACGGAAATTTCTTCCTGGCCGCGCGGCCAGCGCCCATGCTGGAACACGAACAAAGGTACAATTAGAGAAAGCTCTAGAATTTAGTATTTAACGATGTGGTTTCAAGGGCACCCTGGAAAATCGATTGCAACAGTAAGTATACCATGTACATGTATGGAGCGAGAGACGTTTGTAGAGGTCTTAGCCGAGCACAACGGAATGGTGCCCCGATCATTTCTCAATTGACGAGAGACAGACAGACAGACAGACAGACAGACAGACAGACAGACAGACAGATTATCCTCAACGTATACGTTCAAACAGCCATGTACTAACCCGGCTCGAATGGCTTAAGTACAGACAGACAGACAGACAGACAGACAGACAGACAGACAGACAGACAGACACACACACACAGACAGAGACAGAGACAGAGACAGAGAGACCTGTAAATCGTCGACAGAATTAAATGCGGTTGGAGTGATTTTCGAGAGATTCGTGAACACAAGTTTGTGTACTTGTTACCTAGGTAACGAACTGTCAACAAGAGAAGGCAAGGCTTGGTCGTCTATATAAGAGATCGTTTGGCAAGTCAAGGCAAGAAGGCGAGACGAGACAAGGAATGGTAAAGAGCTGAGTCTTAGACGGCAGAATAAGGTAGGAAGAATGAAGGATATATTTTATGGCAATGAAATAATAGCGTACGGTAGTAAAATCAGGATTAGTTGAGCGAATGAAATATTTCAGAGATGAAAATACGATTGAATGATTGAATGATTGAATTGAATGATTGAATGAATGAATGAATGAGTGAATGGGTGGCAGAAAGAAAGGAATAAAGAAAGAATGAAAGAGTGAATGAATGAGTGAATGAATGAGCAAGTGAATGAATTAACGTGTGGTGCACATGTAATTGAATAAGTGAGTCGCATTCAATTTTTTGTTCATTCGGTAATTCGCTCATAATTGATTGATTGATCAATTAATTGATTGATTGATTGATTAGTTTATTCATTCTTTCATCAGTTCATTCAATCACTTGCTTACGTTTGTTCATTCGTTCGTTCGTTCGTTCGTTCGTTCATTCGTTTACCAAATCACTGATCCTGTGGTCCATTTAATTGTTCATTCTTACATTCATTCGTTCAGTAATTAATTCGTTCAGACATTAGTTCCTTCCTTCATTCACACCTTCATCACTTCGGCCATTCATTTCTTCACTCACTCATTAATTAATTCATGAAATCATTCATTCATTCGTTTGTTCATTCATTCACTCACTCATTCATTCGTTCATTCATTCATTCATTCATCTATCCATTCATCCATCCATTTATTCATTCACTCGTCTATCCATTCATCCATCCATTTTTTCATTCACTCGTCTATTCACTCGTTTTAATAAATTTGTTCATTCGTTTATTCACTATATCGTTCAGGCAGTCAGCCAGCCAGTCGTCAGCACCTCGCATGGCTTGCAAAATACATGTACATTTCGCTTAGATGTATGCTTACTTACTTAGTCGGCATCCCAGTCTCTGACGTGTGTTGTATACAGACTCTGTTACAATGCTGTAATGTTTACAACGTTCAACAGGTCACGTCCCAAGATGGCGCATAATAAATTCAAGAGATGACGACGTGAGAGAGAGAGAGAGAGAGAGAGAGAGAGAGAGAGAGAGAGAGAGAGAGAGAGAGAGAGAGAGAGAGAGAGAGAGAGAGAGAGAGAGAGAGAGAGAGAGAGAGAGAGAGAGAGAGAGAGAGAGAGCGAATGAGAGACAGAGACAGAGACAGAGAGACAGAGACAAAGACACAGACAGACAGAGACAGAGTGAGGCAGCGAGACAGAGAGAGCTACAGTGAGATGACAGTACATCCGTTAGTTGTACACCATCTGCTTGGAAAAGAAACCAACACATTGATGGGCATACCTTTAAATAGACAGTGATCTCAACCTTTTATAGTGACAAACGTCCATGGGTTAATAGTGAAAGTTTCGATGATTTTTAATCCCCCTTCTACCTCGTCACGCGTCAACCCCAAAGTCATAATAATAATTATGATATAGATCTGGTATGGGACCCGGAGACCGTCACGCATGGTCAAAAAATGTGTGACCATCCCCATAAGTACTTGACGTCATTTAAAGTCGCTCCCTAACTATGTGCCATGGAAACTGCACAGTGCACGTATACTAAAATGACACAGAGTTGAACATTTCCAATAGCGACGCCAGTGTCGACAACGGTTTCTGATTCCTCCAGACACTGTAGGTTTCTGATTGTGGCGGAGCTTATCGTATCCTGTTGCGTGCAGCAGTCCGGTCGGCGGCACGTGATCAAAGACAAGGGATTATGTCACTCGATCCAAACAGAATACTAGATGCGTCGATCGTTGGTTGAAATAGTAAACGCTATTTCAGATCTATAAAAAATATTGTTCAAAGGTTTGATCGCCGAGCGAAAACCTGCTTTTTGTCTCTGTCTGTGTCTGTGTATGTTTGCCTATCTGTCTGCCTGTCTGGCTGTCTCTGTCTCTGTCTCTGTCTCTGTCTGTCTCAGTCTCTGTCTCTCTCTCTGTCTCAGTCTCTGTCTCTCTGTGTGTGTTCCTCTCTCTTCGTCTTTCTCTGTGTCTCTCTCTGCCTGTATCTCTATCTAAAATAATAATAGCACAATATTAAATTCATTGCAACCTATACCGACATATAATTATGTGCGCGTATATTATGCTGCCAGAGATATGATTGAAATTAAACATAAAATCACTGATTGTAGCAGCAGCTCTGTGACAAACGTCTAAATGGCTTTTGGGATTTTTTTTATTGCCAGCATAAAGCCACATACAATGTCATGTTTGCCCCTATATTATAATTTCCTTAGAATAAACCTTAGACTCAATGTGCAATTGACACACATAAACCTATACAATCACACAGACACACGCACACACACACACACACACACGCACGCACAAGCAGGAATCAGCACCAAACTTACTTGTTCAGTCAGTTAGTCAGTCAGTCAGTCAATCAGTCAGTCAGTCAGTCAGTCAGTCAGTCAGTCAATCAGTCAATCAATCAGTCAGTCAGTCAGTCAGCCAGTCAGCCAGTCGGTCAGTCAGTCAGTCAGTCAGTCAGTCAGTCAGCCAGTCGGTCGGTCAGCCAGTCAGTCAGCCGATCAGTCAATCAATCAGTCAGTCAGGCAGTCAGTCAGTCAGACTGTCAGTAAGTAAGTCAGTCAGTCAGTCAGCTAGTCAGTCAGTCGGTCGGTCGGTCGGTCGGTCGGTCAGTCTATCAGTCTGACCGGTCAGTGCTTTGGTCAGTTTGCTGGTCAGTGGTTGCTGCTGATGATCTGCGTGTCTTTAGATTCGATGGTTTGTCGGAATCCAGACGAATGTTTTTCATCGGAATTAACTAACGTATAATTTATATTGAATAAGATTTATTTGTTGCAATGGAAATGGCGACGACGCCATGCAGGTCGAAGAGGGAGAGAGAGGGAGACTCCATCACGAGGAGGAGGAGAAGGATACTGATAGGAGAATGGAGAGAGGGACGAGATGGTGGAGAAGGGATGGGGACTGCATGAGGGGAAGAAGAGAAGAGAAGGACGGGGAAAGGAGGAGAGAAAGACGAGTAACAGAGGATGAGGTGGATGGAAGGCTGAAGGTTGGATGGAGATTTGAGGAAGAGGATGTGGGTAAGAAATCGAGGAAGAAGAAGGGAGGAGAAAGAGAAAGTCGAAGAGAAGAGGAAGATTTGAG
>OX243818.1:4720960-4755960 GCA_945859605.1 Lumbricus rubellus
AGAGTAGGTGAGAGAGCGGGGAAGGGAATGCCTTTAGGTAGGTAAAGGCCCATAATATATATATATATATATATATATATATATATATATATATATATATATCGTTATATATTTCTTCCCATTTACACAGCGCAAATGAGGGATTGACACTTTGGGGAGAAATGGGGATCTACAGTTTGGGATAGCATTGGAAGTGTTTTGACAAGAGGATCGTATGAAACACAGAAAATGTGTGGATGAAAGGTACATGTAGCTCTACTGGAATTAAACGGGTGGTTTGCAGCAGTCTTAAATTTGGAGATCAAAGGAAGGGGATAAAAAATGGCTATGAAATTGTCACCCTGTTAACTCTATCAGAAAAAATGTGGGGTTCTTACACTGAAGATTACAATATACACAGTGACTTGCAACAGGTCGTTACAAATCGACCCACAATTGCAAATTTCAAACGGGCGTCGGTGGCGATGGATCTCACCACAGGCACAGTGACCACAATATACCTATCAATTCACGGAAAAACCTGTCGTATTGGGGAAGGGCTGAGGGAGGGTTCAACCCAAAAAGGAATAATCTCAAAATTCTTAGGAACTAATAAGTCTGTGTCCTAGGCGACAATAATATTCATGAAAAAAATCCTCAAATGGAAAACCCTGCACCGAAATTTCTTCCTGGCTACGCCCATGCTGGAACACGAACAAAGGTACAATTAGAGAAAGCGCTAGAATTTTGTATTTAACGATGTGGTTTCAAGGGTACCTTAAATATCGATCGTGTTAGAATGTACGCATGCAGCGACAGACGCTTAATACATGTAGAGGTTTGGTCGAGCACAACGGATAGGCGCCCCGATTATTTCTCAATTGACTGCAGAGAGAACAGTTTCTGTAAACCGTCGACAGAATTAAATGCGGTTGGAGTGATTTTCGAGAGATTCGTGAACACAACTTACACAAGTTTGTGTACTTGTTACCTAGGTAACGAACTGTCAACAAGAGAAGGCAAGGCTTGGTCGTCTATATATGTAAGAGATCGTCTGGCAAGTCAAGGCGAGGCGAGACGAGGCAAGGAATGGTAAAGAGCTGAGCCTAAGACGGCGGAATAAGGTAGGAAGAATGCGGGATATGTTTAGTGAGGAAATAATAGCGTAGTAAAATCCGGATTAGCTGAGCGAATGAAATATTTCAGAGATGAAAATACGATTGAATGAATGAATGAAGGAATGAATGATTAAGTGAAAGAATGAGCAAATGAATGAATTAACGAGTTTGTGAATGAATAAGTGAATTTCATTCAATCTTTTGTTCATTCGATAATTCGCCCATAATAATTAAATAATTGATTGATTGATTGATTAGTTCATTCATTCTTTCACTTGTTTACGTGTTCGTTCGTTCGTTCGTTTATTCATTTACCGAATCACTGATCCATTTAATTGTTCATTCTTACATTCATTCTTTCAGTAGGGGAATTAGGGGCAAGACGGACCCCGTAACGGACTTCTGGTTTTTAAGACACCATAAACGTGCATCACGGACACAAATTTTTGGTTACTCGTAGCTTATACAGTAATGTAGCTAAGGGCAACACAAATTTAATTGCATCCCTTTTTGATAATAAGATTTTTTAAATTAAAAAATTTAGTTGTAATGATCCATCTTGCCCCCACTATGGGGCAAGATGGACCAGTCTAATAAATCCTGCCCCACGCATTATGCTTTCATCGTAGCATGTTCTGGCCACATGTAGAATACTATTTTTATACACATATGTTGTCGTCTATAAATTAAAACAGAAAAGAATAACGCTTAAGTTACATTTTAGTATATTCTGAAATTTTATGGGATTTTGGTGGTCCATCTTGCCCCCATGGTGGAACAAGATAGACCACTACAATCATGTATTTCGCGTTAATTGTCATTATTATTGTATCCAACAATTATTTTTATAGTAATAATAACATAATAATTAACTAACATGTGAAATCGGATGAAAAAAAGTCGAATCACATGAAAAATTCACACAAACGGGGCAAGATGGATCACAAGGTCCGTCTTGCCCCGTCGGTGACTGATCCAACTAGCCCCCATGGGCAAGGTATAAACTTTTCACCAATAAAATATTAAATCTACTGGGTATCCTGCCAACATTGGATTCGTTAATACAGCAGAAAAGGGTGTTTCACAAAATATATTTTTATCAAAAGCCTGTCACAACGTGCAATTGAATACTTAGCAAATAAGTGTTTCCTTAACATAAGATCGGGCAGGTCGAAAATCAAATTTTCACCATAAAAAACGAGAAAATGAGGTTTCGGTCATTTAGTTTGGACAAATCACCTAAGCATCAATAGTATTATAGTAATTAAAGTTCATTCGGAAGGTGGCGACATCATAGATACCTTATATTGACGGGATCCATCATGCCCCAAGGGTCCATCTCGCCCCTACTTCCCCTAATTAATTCGTTCAGTCATTAGTTCATTCCTTCCTTCACTCTTTCATTACTTCGGCTATTCACAT
The DNA here is from genome assembly GCA_945859605.1 of Lumbricus rubellus. Taxonomy (NCBI): domain Eukaryota; kingdom Metazoa; phylum Annelida; class Clitellata; order Crassiclitellata; family Lumbricidae; genus Lumbricus; species Lumbricus rubellus. The sequence goes on from OX243818.1 coordinate 4,723,480, forward strand.
CTTCACTCACTCACTCATTCATTCATTCATTCATTCATCCATCCATTCATTTTATTTATTTATTCATTCGTTTTAATAAATGCGTTCATTCGTTTATTCACTCTATCGTTCATGCAGTCAGCCAGCCACCCAGTCGGCACCTCGCTTGGCCTGCACAATACATGCAGGGCTTGTAGGCATACATTTCGCTTAGATGTAATTCTAGTGGGCATCCCTGCAGTCTTTGATGTGTATAGTTGTATACAGACTCTGTTACAATGCCGTAATGTTTACAACGTTCAACAGGTCACGTCCCAAGATGGCGCATAATAAATTCACGAGATGACGACGTGAGAAAGAAAGAGACAGAGACAGAGAGAGACTCACTAGCAGTGAGAGATGACAGTACATCCGTCTCCATCGGCCACCTACCGACAGAATCCTCAGACGACGAAGCAGCACCGAACCCCCACCCCCATCGTCATCCCTCCATCTCCCTCCTCCTCCGTCCGCTGTCCCTCGGTGACCCGGTCGCGCCTGCTCGCGCTGCTCATCGTCTCCATGACAACGACGCTCCTGCTGCTCGTTCACTGCCTTCGGTCATGTGACCTCATTACGCGACGTCATCAAACGTGTTGTCATGGCAACGTCGTCGTCGACTACCTTGTCGTCGTCAATAACTCGCGAAGTGTCAAAATCTCGCGGGAAACCGAAGTCTCGCGAGATCTCGTCGTATCGTCGCCGCTTGAAAGCGCCGCTGAGCGAGATAATTCGCTCGCACGGGTGGGCGAATTGTCGCGAGAAATGGCGCGAAAAGCTGGTCAAGTCTCGCGTGGAATCAAAGTCTCGCGAGATTATTTCGAATCGCAGAAATTCCGATTGGTAAAAGATTCGTACTTGCCAGGAAATCAAGTTTCGCAAAAGGATTCTGTTCCGCAAGAAAAAATTCATATCTCGCTGGCAGATAGAAGTCGAATCTTTCGAGAAGATTTGAATCAAACCCCGAAAGAAAATCTAACTCAAAACTTTCGAACAAATCAAAGTGGAACGTTGCGAGTAAACCAGAACGAAATCTCAGGCAAGAATGAGAATGAAATCTCAGGAGGAAATCACCATGCGCAAGAAAATTATTTGAATCAAAGTTCTGTGGCAAACCATATCGAACTCTCGCGAAGAACTCAAGTCTCGCAGAGGAACGAAGTCTCGCGAGAACGCCAATTCTCGCCGGACGAGGAGGAGGACACAAGGGGTCGCCTGAGACGTCGCCTGCCACAGTGCCTCATCATCGGTGTCCGCAAGGGAGGAACGAGAGCCCTGCTCGAATTCCTCAACCTACATCCGTCGATCGTGGCCGGCAAACAAGAAATGCATTTCTTCGACGACGACCGGAAATACCATCTCGGACTCGACTGGTACCGGAAGCGGATGCGCTACTCACTTCCGGATCAGATAACCGTCGAGAAGACACCGGCGTATTTCGTCGACGAGAGAGTCCCGCAGAGGGTGCACGGCATGAACAGAACGATCCGGTTGCTACTGACTGTTCGAGATCCCATCGATCGAGCCATCTCGGACTATCTCCAGATCCATTCTTCGAGGCTGAACCGCGGCAAGTTCCATCCGCGATTCGAGAATCTTGCCGTGGACACGACCACAGGAGAGGTCAACCGGTCGTACAAGGCGATCAGGCGATCCATCTACCACCGACACTTTGAGCGGTGGTTGAGGTACTTCCGGTTGGAACAGTTCCACTTCGTCAGCGGTGAGAACCTCGTGAGGGACCCGGTGGGGGAACTACGCAAGGTGGAGAGGTTCCTCGGCATAGAGAACCTCTTAGATGAGGGACGGTTCTACTACAATAAGACGAGAGGTTTCTACTGCATGCTCTCGTCATCCGATGGTAGCGAACGATGTCTGGCACCGAGCAAAGGTCGAGTCCATCCAACCATCGATCAGGATGTGGTCGATAAGCTGCGCCGGTTCTTCCGGCCACACAACCAACTCTTCTACGAAATGGTCGGAGTGGACTTTGGCTGGAAGTGAACAACCGTAGCTGAGATCGAATTTATTCTAAAATAGATATTTATTTAGCGCAGTTTCACGAAAGTCGATCACCAATAATGACCAATTAATGCGCTACCGTCAGATTTAAGCTACGGAATGGTCGGAGTGGACTTTGGCTGGAAGTAGTGAACAGTGAACAACCCGTAGTTGAGATCGAATTCATTCTATTTATCAGGGCTGTTTTAAAGGAATTTTTAGAACTGCACATCTCCTTCTTTCCTTGCCCATCCTCCATGGTAAATTACTTCCAGTCTGAGGATAATGACCTTTTTTGCTAGTTTTAACTGTACAGAAGTGCTTCTACAACTGCACAAATCCATTTAGAACTGCACATTTTGTGTACAACTGCACGCTAAAAAACCTGCTATTTATATAGCGCCGCTTCACGACAGTCGAACTCCAATTAATGCGCTGCCGTCAGATTATTAAAGCTGTTTTTCAGAAATTAATCCAAAATAATCAGACATAGAATTAGTTTTTCAGAATTCCTCATTTTTATTCAGAAAATCATAATCGTGGTCCATCACAAGCTCCAACATATAATTTACTTACAACAGGGTAGCAAGTAAGTAAACATTTTGAGCGACATGCTTCATACAGCATTTACCTTTTTCAGTCAATTATTCATCGAAGTCCATGACGTTGCTTGAAAAACCAACACTCAGCAAAACAAGCAGACATAATAATTATCCGAGTTTACGACAAATCAACATCTAGCCTACATGCAGAACCTTTAAATCAGTTTGTCGAATCATAAGCTTATAACTAAAAGCTCATTTAAAACAATTATTAATATGATTTAGTATTCTTTAAAAACCACTCTCTAACTTAAACTCAATATGCAGCAATGTGCGCCTCGGAGGCTTTTTCATGAATTGGAGCTATATAAATTCATGATTACCATTTGCTCAAGGTTCTTACGCAGTTACTGTAGCCGTCTCAGTTGAGTCGTGGGACCTTATTCTTCCCGTCACAGGCCGATTGCTACAACCTATCCGCAATCAGTTTCGTAGTTTGAATAGCCTACCCTTTTAAAACTCTTTATCATTATTATTAAAAAGCAGAAAATGATGAATTTCTGAAAGTCCATCTCGAAGCAAACAATGACAATTATCTCATCGGTTCTACGAAACTCCAATCGGTTACTTTCGACTCATTAATTAATTAATTAATTAATTAATTAATTAATTAATTAATTAATCAATTCATTCATTAATAATATTATTCATTCATTTTAAGAATTTATACAGCGCACCTTCAAGAAATCCACTCAGAAGCGCTCCCAATCTAACCACGGTGAAACAAAAAAGTTATAATGAGCTTGTAGAACCCTGACGAGTCAACCCTATAGGTAGCAGGCGCATCTGCTCAGCTCAGCTCGACTCAACTCGTCTTTGTTACAGTGAAACCTGCGTAGTCGCAACGCGATTTCGAAAATAACGCATTCACGATATAAGCTTACTATCAAGAAACAGTCTCAATTATCGCAACTATCGCACAGTTCTGTAGTAATAGCCTATTATACAAAATTAATGACTATTTAAACACACTATATCTAAGGACGAAGATTACACTAACTTCTACATTCTTCGATTACGACGAAACTACTCGATAAGAACAAGCTAAATTTATACAACATAAGCAATGCAAACAAAAGCACAACTCTTACAATTTTCTCATCGGTCACTGCAAAATCTTAATGCTACAAATAATTATTGCATCCATTACAGCATTTTGTAGATGATAAATTATATTTTATCATTACACCTTTTATTGGTTGCAGTATTTTACATTTAAATCGTTCGTGGTTGCAAGATTTTACCATAATTGCATTGTGTCTGTATTATCCTACCATAGCACATCTATTTACAAGAACGAGTCAGCAATTTTGAAAAATAATGCTGCTGCTACATGTACGTGAGAAATGTTTGGCAATGTGCATTCATCATTGGCAAAAGTATAATACAGTAGGCCTACAACACATCGAACTACATCAAACACTAATTGAATACTATAAAAATAAATGGAAAAGCTGCAATTTTTTAAAATCCGTAATAGGCCTACTTAACATCGTCTGTCTTTACTTAACGTAATCTTATTCACTTCTAAGGCACAATTTTAAATACCTAACAGTGATGCCCTATGTAAAATGACTTGAGCGGAACATTTAAACGGCACATGTATGATGCAATGTAATATAATAGCTTTACCTGTAGGATAATATTAAATACATCACGTTGCGCTAGTATAAATAAAGCACTGACTGAGCTCATTAAGGCACGCAAATAAGATCTGACATTCACGAAATGCTACATATAAAACTTACAGTAACTTGAAAGGGTTATCAAGCATTTGATACCGATTTTTACAAAAACATTGGACAAATAATGCGATGAAAAGAAATCGCAACCTATTAGTTTTTACTAGCAAGCCAACTGACAAAAATAGCCTATTATTCAGAGTTGGATAGCACTACACCAGTGGTTCCCAACATTTTTTGACTGAAGGGCCACTTTTCTAAGTTGACGGACATTAGGGGGCCACAAGGCTAAAATGTAATTAACCGAAAGAATATAAAAATTTTATAATTGATTCAAAATAGAATGTTTGATGTTATTTATAGACGTCAAAATAAAATAATTTATAATAGAAAATAATTATGTGTTATATCCTGCCAAAATTGTCAAATTTTTCATCATTTTTTAAAAGTTCTTTGAGAGATGAGGGCCACATTTTGACGCCTGGCGGGCCACTTTTGGCCCGCGGGCCACGGGTTGGGAACCGCTGCACTACACGATAGGAAAAGTCTTAAGAGTTTTTAAAGCCAATACAAAATATACAAGTTAGATGTAGTCTTCCGAGGTCACTTTTGTTGGCAGACACTACACTGCAACGTTCAAGAAGGATCTTGTGTTCTCAGCAAAACACGCTTGGTAACAATTTTACCAACCTTCAATACAAAATCCTAATGTTGTAATATTGTAATCATGCTACCACTTGTGGCTGAAATATTTTACCATCATACCATTTGTGGTTTCATTATTTTACCATTATGTGACTTACGGTTTGAATATTTTGCCGTTACGTCATATTCTGGTTTCAATATTTACTATCATACTGAGTGCGGTTTCGCAATTCTAACATAAAGCCATGATTATTCTGGTTTCAATATTTACCATAACACCAGTTGAGATTGCGTTATTTTACCATTACACCATATTGTGATTTCAATATTTCACCATTGTACCATTTGTGGTTTCAGTATTTTTTTCATTCACACCACTTCACCACTTGTAATATCCGGTCCAACTTTTGGATGGTGTAATAGTTTAATATAAGACCATTTTAACCACGGCACCCTAGACTTGGACCATCTCTCACAGTAGCAAAACGGTACACCATCTGCGATAACAATATCCTAATAGTACACCGTTAGTGGTTCCACCGTCTCATCGTAACATCACCAGTGTCATTCACTTTATCAGTTTACACTACATTTACACCGTTCATGACACCTAATCAAAACTCCACTTTCACCGACTTTGTGACGTCTATGCATCACTGTAACTCACAACCGAAGGGAGGTGGTGATGTGTTACCGCAAGACTGAAAGTGACAAACTGTCTGCAAGAATATCACTGTGTATGGTGATTTTTTGGTGATCACTGCCATTTCTCTGTCACTCTTTATGTGTCGTTCTGTGGACATCCGCTAACATGGACATCAATGAGTGTGTCCATTGAATGCCAGTCAACGTTGGTGTTATTAATTCGTACATTTCGAAGACAGCCTTGGAAGAATTCACTGGTGTGCGTGGCACCCTGTGGAATGGCGTAAACTGGAAAGAAACAGATATTCAGGTTTATTTATATTCAATCGCTAAATCTAATTCACTAATGATAATTATTCTCGTTGTGTCTAATTCGCGAATGATATCTTATTTGCTTAAAAATGAATAAACAAGCAATCAAAAGAATTTAAATTACTAAGCAGCAAGGAAATAAGCAAGCAAGTAGCCTTATTTATTTAAATATTTTAAAAATAAACGATTAAAGAAACAAAGATATAAATAAGTAAAATACAACAACAAATAAATCAAGCATTCTAGTTTAAGTTTGTTCAAAACAGACGGGAGATCATCGGTAAAACTCATCGAATCCAACTCTCAACATTAATTATCATCAATGCTTGAATGAAGAATCGACTTGCACACTCCTCTACAGTAGTCAAGCCGATTTTTTTTATCAAACTCCTAAGAAAGTACTGGTCAGTTACTCTGCCACTCACCACACTGGTAGTGCCAGTCCCACGTCTGGCAAAAAAGGAGGGCAACGTTAATCATCTTCATAGTGACACAGAAATATGGGAGCAACTAACCCAAATCAAAACAGACCGAATAAAAGATTCCGTACCTGGAAAGCCACCGATGTAGAGCTCGTGGTTTGTCTCCAGCAACATGTCGCTTCCTGCTCCAACGCTAACGGTCAGTTTTCCACTGTCCACTTTCAGAGTGACCAGATTGCGAATGAGGTCAGCCCTTACTGAATGCCAGCGATCGTCGCAGAGGCAGTGAGCGCAAGTCTCTGATTCCGTGCTGTAAATGTTGTCGATGTTCACTGCCGTAAACTTTATCTGCAACACAGAAATTACGACTTTGTATATTGGGAAACGAATCTTAGATCAGTGTTCCGATAGTCGTGATTGCAATTGAAAAATTATCTCAATTTTTATCATATAATTAAAGTTGCAGTTACCATACCAGATAATGTTCGACATGTAATAGGTCTACTCTTTGTTCACCCAATCAGGACTGCCATTGTTCAATCCAGATTCTTTGCTTGCATAGGTTCCTCTCTCTCTATGGAATGGACTTCAACCATCATTTCGTTCCACCTTTCTCTCTGGTAGTCCTTCCTCATCTTTCTCTCGTCTCAAATCCTCCCTTTCCTATCGGGGTCGATCGCACTGGGAGCGCTTCTGAAAGATTATTGCTGAGAGAAACAGCGCTTTGCAAATTTTCATATGTACTGCAATACAATACAATACAATACAATACAATATAAGTACAATACAATACAATACAATTCAATTCAAAACAAAATAGAACAATACAATACAATGCAATACAATACAATACATTACAACAATACAATACTCACTCTTCCATCAACCATCTCCAAGGCCAAGGCTGGCATCCCAGTCGGATGACTGATGCTGAAGATGACTCCATTCTGTCTTGTCGTTCGGAACTCAAAGCTCAGACTAAGATCAGAAGCAATCCGGTATTTCTCGGCTGGAAAGAAACCATTAAAGAAAATATCACGTTTATGACAAATAATTATGCAGAGGAAGTTTTGGTGAAGATCATGTTAGACATTATTATTATTATGTTTAAAGAAGGACAATGTTAAGGTGATAATCTCTACTTGACAAATTATATTCATAAAAACTCTGCAGTTTGCTAAATGATGCAACAGAGTCAAATCTATACTCAGCTAAAACTCCTAAACTTTCTAAAATACACCAGAGGCGTTTAGTGTAACGGCTAGCACTTTGACACGAAAAGTGCACGGACGCGGGATCTCAAGCTTCAAATCAATCATACTATGAATAATGTGAGTTATCATGCTGCGTTGTATCAGTTTGAAAGTAAACGACGTTTTAGTATAACCTACATCTAAGGTGATTAACACAATCGCTTGACAGCTTTGTGTTAAGGGCACAAATCTGTCAAATTCCTGTGAAAAGTTTGGCGAAAAACTCAAGAGAACTTTGCAGGAAATAATTTATTTTTCAGATGTAGTCCCACATACCGAAGATGGCGTAACCATATCCATCAAAGTGAACGCCTGGTTCCGATCGCGAGAAGCATTGTCGGACGCCCATGATGACCTTCGAGTTGGCAACGTCTATCACGTGACCGTTCACCTCAAAGTTACGCAGACATCCCTTGAGACTCTCGTTCACCTTTAGAGAAGATAATCAATCAATTAATCAGTCACTCAATCATTCAATTAATCATTCAATCAATCAATCAATCAACCAATCAATCAATCAATCAATTAATCATTCAATCAATCAATCGGCCAATCAATCAACCAACCAATCAATCAACCAGTCAATCAATCAATCAATCGGTCAATCAATCAAGCAATCAACCGATCAATCAATCACTCAATCAATCAGTCAATCAACCAATCGATCGATCAATCAATCAATCAATCAATCAATCAGTCACGGTCAAGATCTAGCCTAAGCTAAGTCATGGACCCATGATCGAGTACTTAGACCAAAACACCACGGATTTGACCTTTACCTTGCCTTATGGGGTCGTTGAGTGCAAACTGTGCTTATACAGATATTTTCATATATGCAAAGAATAATAACAACAAAAGCAATAAAAGAGCCGTTGCCATCCATTCGTTGCTCTACCAGATGCTATCACCTACGATCTCCTGACTATGTTTCGACCCTTCTGCAGGTAAAATCCTAAAAGCAAAGAATTCAATATCCATAAAAAATTAATTAAAGCAACATTGATGATAATGTATAGAAAACTGGCTTACGACGGCTGCATGCGTCTGGTGATCTTTTGGAAATCCTCCAATGAAGATTGGAGACAAAGCGTTGATCTGATGCGTTGTGTTCGATGACACAGCATCCAATTCATCCACCTGCAAGATGATGCTTGTCTGCGTTTTCGTCAGTCCAAGCTGAAAGCAAATAATATTATTATTATAAATGATTTTTGTTGCAATATTACAGAGAAGTAATAAAGAGAAATTAATCCAGATTTTCACCACCAGTTGTGATTAATTTTCTGCTCCACTGTCGCCCCCTATTGCCAAACCGTAATGAGTACATTGAACGTACACTGTCGTTGGGAAAATGAGACGGTGAGGCAGAGGACTGACAGTCCTTCATACCATTGCTGACTCCGCCTCATCCTCCTCTTCTCCTCCTTCTCCTACCTTTTCCTCCATGACTTCTTCCTCTTTCTAATCCTTCTCCCTCATTCGTCTTCTCCTTGCACTTCCTCCTCAATCTTCGTTTTCCCCCTCCCCCTCTCCTTCTTCTCTTCATTAAACAATAATCAGCATTCAGAGACGTTGCTGAAGGCAGGTTTCGTCGATAACAACAAAGCTTGTACTACGGGGATAAGATGGACCAAGGAAGGAATTAAGACATAGCTGAACTTCGGGTAATTGCCTATCTTTGCATAATTAGTTTATTGACAACAGCATAATTGATTATCAAGTCATGTACAATACATGTATTTACTTGGATTATGTACAACGTAGTTAAATTGCGGGAGCTATTAAACACCTTTGAAACGTTTATACTTGACGCTATATATACGAATTAGACCTCAATTCAATAGATTAAGTTGCGGAGATATAATGTGCGTTGCAAAAGTATTAGGCCTACTCTACTTTGGACGTCGGTGGCTAATGATGACGTAATCGGAACCACCGAATTTATACAGCGCCATTCATACTATACTCATTCACCCCATTCTTCTTCTTATCCCTAGCATGGAGTGCTTTAATTGTAGGCTGCTATTACCGCCGATTAATTATTGAAGGCTGTGTGTTCTGTTAGTATAGTGAAGATTTGTGTATTTTGTGATCTGCGTTCTTGTGAATTATCTAAACCGTATAATTGTACACTGTAGCCGGTTGCGGTCTGTCAACCGGATTGTTGACTAAAAAAATTCTTAATCTTATTTAAATATATGATATATCCTGAGTTTATGCACAGTGCAGGTAAATTACGTAGTTATTGAACACCTTCAAAACGTTTGTAACCGACATTACAACAATCAACGAGACGTTACTTTAATCGATTTTGACGATTCTGTGAACCGTACAAAGCATCATTTAGCTTTGGACGTTATCGGTTTTTAATGCCCTAATCGGAAACACCGAATTTATACAGCGCCACTCGAATCTAAGCGTTAAGAACCACTTGTCGACGAGCGCTGCGTCATGTTGGAAGGGTTGTCGAGAGATGGTATATGAACCGGTTGCAAGAGAAACCAGAGAGGAGTGCCAGTGTCGAGACCAACAGACGAGAGGGAGATAGAGTGAACTACAGTAACTGGCGGCGATGTTTTGGAAGTTTCTTTCCAAAATTGGCTTGGGTGGCGGTTGCAGATTTCTGAGAGTAGAAGACTGGATGACATAGTGGAGAAGATCACATGATGATGAACGAGCAAAGGAATAAGATTGTAAGACAATAATTATTAACCCGTAAGAATTGAAGTTAAGCACAATATCACTATGAGGAATTAAGGAGGTATCCAGAGTTTACCGAAAGCTTATGACAACAGAGGCAGTTGCCGTCGGCAAGCATTTTCTGACGCTAGATTTACTACATTTTATAAAACTTATGCCAGTTAAAGTGTGGTGCTATAGATTTACTGTTATAATTATCAAGAACTGATGGAAGTTAAAAATGCGCTGCTTAAGTTCCTATATCTAAATAACTTATGCAAGTTAAAATCCGGTGTGCAATTGGTCGATTAATAAAGGAGATTGAATATTACAAATATGAAGATTTTCAAATATTCACGAATATTCACGGAAATTAAATCTGTCAAAGAATACTATATTCATAAAGTATCATGTTCATTCAAGAAATTCTTTATCCTTAACGCTCTTTTATTCAAGAATATTTAACATTTTTCTGAATCAATAATTGTACAAATTGAGAAAATGATTTCTATATCAGCAACTTTTATAGATTTCTTGTTAAAAACTTCAAGGTCTGAGGATAGTGAATGTCATGGAGATAGTCTATAAAGAAAATTAAGCTGCTTTTCTGGGGTAACATTGTGGTTTCGATGGTTCACTTTATTTTGTTAACAAATTTTTACGAATATTTACGAATGTTAAAAAATCTTAATGTCACGAATATTTACGAATATTCGAACCTCAAATCACGAATACTCGATCTTTGGTTTTGCCAAACTTCAGCTGTCTGTATAAGCGAGGCCTTAGGAGCTGATAATTTCTAATAATTACGGCGAAGACTGTGAGTAATATTTGTCATGAACGTCAAACGTATTTATGATATTAAACGACGTTGTTAAATTGCAGGAGTCATTAATAAAACACCTTTAAAACGTTTCTTGCCGATGCAATAATAAAAATCCCAGCCCAGCCGCACAATATTTTTCTTGACTCTATAGGTGTCTATCAAGTTCATAATGTTGTTATTATTAGACATAAATGTACAACATACAATGTATGTATGTGCACTTATTATAGCGCCCCTTCAAGCACCCTCCACTCAGAGGCGCTCCCGAATGCAGAGCAGACACTGCATCGGAGTTTCACGCCGAAGCGCTGACCAATTGTGAGTGAAGGACTTGCCCAAGGTCCTTACGCGGCGAGGTGGATTCGAACCTCGAACCTTCCGGCTCCAAGGCAACGACGCCACCACTACACCACCGCGCCCACAAGTAAGCATACATCAGACTATAAAGGCGCAATTACATTTGTCGACTACACTTTGTCCTTGCTATATGCGAGGTATTTTCTGCTCTACTTAACATTGTTGAACAAAGTTTTGCCTATGCATTTTAACAGATTGTCTATGCCAAGGGAACACCAGCGTCTTGGCTCCAGAGGGACCACAGAGGGGAGTGAGAAGGGAGGCTAAGGCGGGTTTCGTTAACGAGGATGAAGCTTGGAAAGTGGAGGGTTAGAGAAGGAATTCCTCAGGAGACGGGCGTTCAATTGGGAAAATGGTCCAGTGGTAGGCCCATTACATGACACAAGTAAATTTAGCGAAACAATTAAGTATAGTAGTAGTAGCAGCAGCAGCAGCAGCAGCAGCAGCAGCAGCAGCAGCAGCAGCAGCAGCAGCAGCAGCAGTAGCAGTAGTATAGTAGTAGTAGCAATAATAGTAATAGTGGTGGTAGTAGTGGTGGTGGAAGTGGTGGTGGTGGCGGTAGCAGTAGTAGTGGTAGTAGTAGTGGCAGTGGCAACGGCAGCAGCAGCAGCAGTAGCAGTAGTCTGCACATTGACTTCAAAGGCTAATGGCATACGTACACAATTGTTTAGAATTATAAATCTTACTGCACCACGTACATTATGCCACAGTCCATCTCCAATGGCAGATCCACTCGAAAGTGTTTCAACGATTCCTTCACCACCTCTGTAGACAACCGTCACAGCACCGTGACGTAAGCCGAGTGCGAGAAAGTCGAGACGATTTCTGCCACCGATGTAGAACAGCTGTCCCTTGTCGTAGTACGTTCGCACGGACAGCGATATGTTGAACCTGACGAAGATTGTAATCGTAATGGTAATTGTAAACACTTGATTTCTTAAGCACTTCTCTAAAGATTGAACGCCGTGCATCAGTTTATTCAAGAGTGCTGTGTCAAGTATGACGGGTTGTCCAGAAATAACGCTTAAGCGGACGTTGTATAGAAGTTTAATTGTACTGCTCTTTGTCTGCCTTCCTCTGTGTGTGTGTGTGTGTGTGTGTGTGTCCCTGTTTGCATATTATGTGCTCCTCTCCTCTATGCTTGTGTCTGTCTCTCTTTCCCACTCTACGTTTCTCTGTATACCTGTCATACAATATTATATATATATATATTCTATGAAAAATCATTTACGATGTAATTATTGCAGTCACCGATCAAATCAATACAGGCGCTATATAAATTTCGATTGATCGATTAATCAATTAATTGATTTATTTGATTGTTAGGTTGGCTCACATCCTGGCATCGAGTTTCTCCAGTTCGATTTCCGTGTGACTGTATCGTATGTCCCCAAATGAGACAGCGTTCGATATGTAGGCGTAATCAGCCTCATTGGCGCAGGACGTCGGCTCCTGGGAAAAATATTGTATAATGTATTGCATTGCACGATAAACATCAAAATAGACGATCTCATTGGACACCTTCATAATCAGTTCGATGTCATGATATAAATGTATTTCTCAACTCCAATCTAATTATACTTCTGGCGTAGAAAAGACTCAAGAGGAGGTTGGCAGTATACATGTACTAGCGTAAGTCAACTTACATGATAAGCTTGGTACACTTTTATCTATATTTTTTGGTCCTTTCTAGGTTTCTAGGCTAGGTGTTTTCTTCTCAGGGTCTAAGCCTATTTTCCCACGAAGGTTTTTCGTGCTCAGACATGTATTATTGTAATAATTCCTGAAATATCACTTAGAATTTTCAGGCATTTTCACAAAATAGACACTGCATTAGTGTGCAAAAACAGATGAAACGTTAGAAGGAAGGTCGTCATTGTCAGATTTGAACTCAAAGACTAAAAAACCTTTTTTAACAGTCACAGTGGCATCCTTGGTACGCAGGTAGTGGAAGAGGGGGGGGGGGGGCAAACTTCAATGGCTCCGGTAGTCACAAGTTGTCCATAAGCACGAAAAACATACTGTCACCTGATGACTTTTTCTATGTCGATACCTTTATAATTATTTTAGTCTCATGATATAATTACATTTTTCAGCACTTAGGCCTATCTAAATCTGAATCTGGACTTTATGTTCATTCAAGGTGGACGTCGCCGCCTATGGCAAACACGACGTCCTTAATTAAACACTACCAAAGTAAAATATTCTGCTTTGACACCTTTATATATTAATACTAGCTGTACCCGGCCACGCGTTGCTGTGGCAGAAAAGACTCTCCCCTCCTCCTCCCCTCCTCTCCTCCTCCCCCTCCCCCTCCCTGAACAAAGAAGGCCGCAAAATAATTATGCGAATCGCTTATGACGTCACGGCACGCAACCTCATTCATGTTTCGTCTGCATGGTCGCAGTCACTGTCAAGGCGTTTGTGAATCTGGCAACGTGCGGTTTTGAATTTGCAAATGGCGGTCGAGCGGAATGCAAACTTCACTTTTTGTGGAAAATATTGCGTGTTTTCGGAGAAAAAGAAAAATGGACACTCTCAGATAGGAATGGAAGGTTTTGTGAAATTTTCAAAACAATCTGTGCGCTACGTTTCGAGAACACTTTACACAAACTATTGGAAAGTTTCATTTTTATATATATAGATAACACTCTAGACCATTAATCAAATTTTAAAAAGCAATGAGAACGCGTTTTAGTTTTTTTTAAATATTCGTTTGTTAACATTCAAACTGACAAACCGCAGAATGATTACAGGTAGCCAACAGGTTATACGACGTATACGGCCCACTATAACCCGGCACGCAGGCAGTGTTATTTTCGTTCACAAAATAATTTCTATTTCAGTTTCAGTTCAGTTCGGCTGGAAGTAATTTCAGTTTCAGTTCAGTTTCAGTTCACAAATAATTTCAGTTCAAGTTCAAGTTACAGTTCTTAAAAAATTTCAGTTCAAGTTACAGTTCTTAAAAAATTTCAGTTCACGTTACAGTTCTTAAATACTTTCAATTCAGGTTACCATTCTTAATTAATCTTACTTCGAGTTCAATCAACGTAGTTACTTGAAGTTGAAGGTCTATCAACGTAGTTACACTAGTACACTAGTACAGGATACTAACTACTCACTGCAAAGTGCAGTATTTAATTTCAGAAAAACTCTCATTTCCAGAGAACTGTTCATCCGGTTGATTGCCACACATACTACCTAGTCAATTAGCAAATTTTAAGGACAGGGTATAAAACAGACTTTTGAAAAACTAAAAATATAATAGAAAAAATTTAGAACCTGGTAATGCAAACTTCGAGTCCAAAGTCTTCACCATTTCCCTGAATGAATCCAGAGGCCATGTGACGATTTTACGCTGAAAACAACCTTCTAATGACTGCATCTTTGACGCTGGCGCTGCGACATCCACAGGTCCCTTTCTTTTCAAACCACGCTCTTCCTTGCATTTTTCCTTCTCTTCAAATGCCGCGTGTGCCAATTTATGAAAGCGTGCTAAGTGGCTGATCAAGTTGGTCGAGTTCTTCCCTGCCAAAAATACGCCACACTCATTTCCCGTTTTCTCATCGATCACAACGCACTTCGATTTGCCAGACTCTTCACAATACTCAAAATATTCCCAAACTGGACTCTCCCTTTTCCTACCGGACAACAAATGAGCTAAACTTGACGACATTCTCGAAAAGAACCGCTGAACGACAACACTGAACGATAATACCGTTATATACCGAGAAATCTCGCGAGATTAACGACTTTCTCTTAACATAGACCAACGAAAGACTGGTTCACCGCTAATTTAAGTCAGTAAGTAAATTACTTCATTTCTATAACATAGTCCAACGAAAGACTGGTTCACCGCTAATTTAAGTCAGTAAGTAAATTACTTCATTTCTATTTTTAGTCATAAATGTGTATAATTTCCGTTCGGATTTTAATTATCGTTACAGTTTTTATTCAGTTCGGCATCATTTATTTCCGTTTCCGTTCAGTTTTCGTTCTTAGAATATTTTCAGTTATCGTTACACTTACCGTTAACGGAATGGATTATTTTCAGTTCGACTTATCGTTTCCGTTAACGAATATAACACTGCACGCAGGTCGGCTTTACAGCAGTGGGTTCGGTAGCTTAACACTAATGGCCTATAATGGCGTTGTCTTACCGTCGGTAGGGGTCGTCTCGTTGGAATGACTCTTCTCGTTGTTTCCGTTGTCGTCGCCGTCACGAAAGCCGTGACAACGACGTGAGGAGGTGCAACAGGAACTGTGACGGTGACAGTGAAGCTAGGGATGGTTGGTGTCGTTGATTGTTTGATCTGTGATGGATCGTTGATGAAAAGATCGGAGTCGATGCAGCGACCAACGTCAACGGTGTCAAAGGTCACCGGGAGGTCAAAGGGCATGGCCCTGTCGGTCAGATAAACAGGTCAGGTCAATAAATTTCAACACTCGATGCCAATTGATATAATTGCGAAAAGTAATTTCTGTAGCGCCTGCTTTTAACGCACCGCTTGCAGTAGGCGAAAGGGTGTCTCATTCGTCCGAAAAAAGCCAATGAGCATAAGAAACGATCAGAAATCTCCATAATAAATCCAACTTACGAAATCATTGACGGAATAAAACATAATAATTGGACATATGGACGATTCAATCGTAGGTCAGAATATTGAGCTTCAAGAAAACGAGCAAAACGTGAATTTTCTCAACATTCAGCCTTAGATTTTTCGGACTGAAGAGAATAATTTAAAAAAGGCCTATTCAATACAAAAAACCCGTAAAAGTTCGAGAAAAAACAACATTGTCAAGCACTATTTGAACGATTTCGCACAAGTTAGGATTTAAAATATTGTGCAAAGACGCTGAACTGAGGCCACTTTACCAGCATATTAATTTGTCTATTCTACTCTACTTCTAAGTAATGACGAGTAGTTTTCTGATCCATAAATTGAATTAGGACTGAAATAGATAATTTTGGTATTGTTGTAAAGATGATGGTTGTCTTTTTTAAATATTGCAAACCCAATATAGACTTCGAATTAGTTAATTTTTGCAGATGGGTCATATAATTTATATTGTCAATTGTTTACTTTATAAAAGGTGTTCTCAGAGATACTATCATTCATTTGCAAATATGAAAAGTCCAAGTGACACACTGCGCCAAGTTACATTTCAAGGCACATTGTATAGAAACATAATGAACCCAACGTGATCAGAACTAGACATAATGTCCAATAAATGGAACACACGGAGTAAAGTTTTTGAAGATCATTTACTGTAGAAATAAATTCAAATAATGAATGCTATCTGAAGAGCAAGTTATAAATGGCTTTTGCAGAAGGGGGAGGGACTCATTAGGACGTTCTTAACGGGTATTTTATAGGCCTAGTCAATCTAACAAATAATAGGCCTACACACCATGAAAGGTTCAAAAATCTCTTTGAACGGTTTTTGATGGTTATAAGAGGTCGTCGACTTGTAGACACTGAAGACTTACATGCGCTTTTAGACACCGTTAAAATCGATGCACTATATTCTATATATTAACAGAGTGCGCCAATAGTATAGATGCAAGTGCAGGATTGGTAAATAATAAATATACTTCATGGTTGTTGGAAAAGTGTATGATTATAATTTCAAATGTCGGCCACCAGCGTTGCCACTCTAAAAAATGAAAAAACCCAAGTTGGAGGGTCGAAAAAACCCAAGAAAACCCAAGTTAACCAAATCTTCGAAAATGTCCACAATTTTCGTCCAAAAATTCTGATGACCTAATTTTTTTTAGTCGTCAGGACCAAAAAATCTTTCAATTTCCCATCCGAAAAATTCTGATGACCTATTTTTTAGTCATCCGGTCCAAATCTTTCCAAAATGTCCACAATTTCACGATTTTTCACCAAAAAAACAAGCAAAAAACCCAAGTTCTTCCCAAAAAACCCAAGTTCGGATCGAAAAACCCAAGATATTTTGGTCGAAAAAAACCCAAGCAAAAAACCCAAGTTCCTTTCGAAAAAACCCCATTTCCCAAGTTCGGATCGAAAAAACCCAAGATCTTGTGAAAAAACCCAAGGAGTGGCAACGCTGTCGGCCACGACCATTGATGTTACAATGACGACGACGTTAAATATAGGACGAAAAATACCAATAGAATATTTGTCTGTTTTTTCTATGACAGTGCCAGTCCCAAGTCAATGGATAAAGAAGAAGGGCGACGCTAATAATTTTCGTAATCACACATTGTTATGAAACTGACAGAACTACAATGCCTATCCTACAATTGTTAATAATTATATAGAATAGCTAATATAAATTTTAACGGTGTCTAAAAGCGCATTTAAGTCTTCAGCGTTTACAAGTCGACGACTGGAATCATGGAATGCATGCAACAGTTTTACCACCTCTTATAACCATCAAAACCCGTTCAAAGAGATTTTTGAACCTTTCATGGTGTGTAGGCCTATTATTTGTCAGATTAACACTGTTAGGTTAAGCGTCTTGAAGAAAATTGCTTCGCTCCTATAGAAAGTCTCTATGGTCGCTTTCATCAACTCCACTGACAGCGGGTGTGAATTTGGGCGGACGGCTGAGTCGCCGACTGATGACATACGACATTTTCCATTTTCATTGACGAAGTTTTCTGATGACCTTGCTTTTAGTTGCTTCAGGTTGTCATCTGGTCGAAATTTTCATAAAAACGCCATTTTTCTTCGCCAAAACAGTTCACAGCCTTTTTTTTAGTCATTTGGACGAAATTTTTTGAAAGAACATACCTTGTTAACATCCACCCCCAAAAGTTGATGACTTTTTTAGTCGTTTCGTCAATTGTCGTAAAATCTCTTATAGCCTAACATTACAACGTCACCAGTAGGCTATTATATGCATCATATATGCATGTCCTAACACTCAACCATTGGGGGGGGGGGGGGGGGTGGGCAAATGCATGTACGGTACTCCATCACAAACATTCAGTGGTCCGCCCCCCCCCCGTACCCCTTAGTCTCTGCCCATGCTTACAATTCTTAATTTTACAAGTTATTCATCGATAGAGTCCAGTATGAGAATTGAATAGCAACAACTGGGCGTCAGATCCACGTTGAGTTAGGAACACAAAGAAGACTTTACTGTGGAGTCCTAGTCCAATCATTGTTTCCTTTATCAACAAGGGGTTTTAACTAAACCACCGGCATTTTGCGTGAGGTTTAGGGTATTGGTAGCACTCTGGTTCGAAGAGCACTCGGATGAGGGGGGTCGCCTCCAGCCAGTCTCCCAGAGGTCCACTCAACCTTCCATTCGGCATTTGGCGTTGGTGAACTAAGCAGTAGGACTTGATGGACGCGCTGTTGGCTACCGACTGTTGAATTTGACTCCTGTTATAACTCACGATCATCGTTTCATACACTTCGAATTGTCATCAGTATTATTATGGTCCATTCATTTGAAATCAATCGAAGGTCATTGTGACTGAAGTCTCGGTAAATCGTAAACAATATGGCCGCCGCAGATACGTGCGGAATAGAGCGGCCTCGCATACGGCGATCGATAGCCCAATATTTCCGCGACCTGCGGCGATCTATAGGCCAATGTTTTCGCGAGAGTAAGTAAGTAAAATACCATGAAAAGTTGAATTTCCGAAAATATTAATACGCTTAAATAAGCTAAATAACACAACCAAATCGATTCACCTGAACGAGATATCTCGCGGTAACCGCGAGATCTCGCGGTATAAACTACCTTGCGCCGCTAAATAATTATGGCTGACAACGAATGCAATAAAATTACAGCGCCACCTATCGACGATATCGAAGCGTGAGGGTCGGTTAGGGTTAGTTTTAGGGTTAGTGCAGTCATTCTCCTGAAATTTCAGCAGAAAGACTGCACTAACCCTAAAACTAACCCTAACCTACCCTCACGGCGCCTAACCTGAGCCCTAACCGACCCTCACGCTTTGCATGTTGGGATGCTTGTTGCGATATCGTCGATAGGTGGCGCTGTAATTTTATTGCATTTGTTGGCAGCCATGGTCGCTCTAATGCGCACGTACATGTATCTACTGCGGCCATACTGTTTACGATCTACCGAGACTTCAGTCACAATAACCCAATCGAATAATCAAAACAATTCTCACACTCATAAAGTTCAGGTTTACAAGAAACTAAGGTTTGCAAATGAGGTGTATTGTATAATGTATAATTGTATATACGCCGAACAATTTTATCACAATTAAGACGCACAGAACTTTCTGAACAGTTTTCCTTTATCGAGTATTAATTTTTAAAGACATTAATTCAAATATGACGTACAGATCGTTGACGAGAAGATCGACAAGACATCCACGGAATGGAGACAGAGAGGCGGCCATTCCTTCTCCAGACACACCAAACGGCATCCCACCAACGTACAGTCCACCCTCTGCACCTCTCATGCTGCCAATCAGCAACGAGTTCCGAGGGAGTTGCGCTGTTGCGACGAGCTGGTTATCGATAAACATCTCCACGCTGTTCACAAATGGAAAAAGTTAATTAATTAATTCATTCATTCATTTATTTATTTATTCATTCGTTCATTTATTCGTTCATTCATTCGTTTGTTCATTAATTCATACATGTACATTCATTCAGGGCATTTATATAGTGCCTCTCTTTCTTCAAGTGACAGATGAAAGCATAAGCCAACCCAGTCATGGCTAAGGACTCCACAAGTTACACACTGCCACAGCGTTTTGAGGCTCTACAACCAGAGAAATTATTTCCTATATTCTTTATAAGCTGCTCCACTGCATAGTGCATGAGAGTGTAGGGTCTTGCGTGATGTGTTCCCAGGGGGTTGGATGAACTGAAGTATCTCGGTATAGGCCTACCGACAATTTATTTGTGGTAGGCTATAATAACCGATAGACATTTTGAATAATCGTCATCCAAGTACCTCAGGGCAACTTCTAAAACAAATAATCAGTGAAACTATTACTACTAATAATAATAATTAATAAGCAAATGCATTAAAAAGGGTTGAAAATATTAATAATTATTTCAAAGGTCACAACTTTAAGAAAAAAAATGATAATTTAATAAGCATAAGAAAAGAACAGCAACGCTCTACGTGTAAAAAAATGCAGTCTCATTCACACACCTTTTATATCTTTCAACGCCGCATACATATTTGAGCAAAAGCATATTATGTAATATTAGTTAGAAGCTGAAAAACTCCATTATTAATCCAAATAGGAGAAAAATGAAGTTGAAATAAGGAAAGATTTTGCGGAACTATAAATTGTTTAGTATTAATATTAAAATTTATAATCATACTAATGAAAAATATAATCATCATAGGTTTTTAGATGTAAATATGACCTAATTAAATAAATTAATAGAAATCTCATTTCAGCTTAAATTCTGTGCTAGCTGTAATATCAACCTGCCACGCCGCAAGCTAGTTCATGCTCTATAGTGACCGGCAGTGCCAGTCCCAAGCCTCCATGAAGGAATAGGGCAACGATATTGACCATTGAAATTGTACAGTGTCGTAAAACTAAAACTAGGGCCGATCCGTATTATTAAGTACGCAAACGAATCTTATTTCGATCCCTGCCCCGTTGCAGCTCGTGCATCAGCTGATCCTATGGTCACTCGACCCGGACCTCCATGGACTGCTCTTACAGACAACTCTTTTGACTCAACGCAGCGCTTGTGAATAAGCTGGTGCCCCGCGCTTGGCTTTCTAGTAGCGCTTTAGGAATTGGGAGAATACGATTATGATCATCTTCTCTATCCCATTATGAATAGAAGTTGTTCAGATAAAGTAATCTATAAAACATCTATTTCACCTTTTATTATTGTTGTTAAACATCATAAAGCGATCGCTATAACCTTTAACTGTAATGGTCTACTGTTTAGATATGAACAGAATATATTTATAAGGTAGTCAAAATTTAATGCCATCGGATAAAACAGAGCAATAAAAAGTTTAATATGGACGTCATAATTTTTAGACACTTATTTTGCGCATACGTGCATTCGTCCAGACCCTCCTCCCATCCGTGCTCAAATAGCCTAAATTCGATTACCCTCCACTCCCAGCATACGTAATTATATGAACCCCCCCTACTACTATTATTACCTGCAAAAATTATAACAAAATCATTTCTGTAGACGGCAACGGCCTTAGTTCTAATAATAGTCATAAGCTGCTATTAAAGAAAAGACCTAGGCCTACCTACACCCAGCATTATGGAAGCCATTGGGTTTGAAGCGAAAACCGATATCTCATCTTCGCATTCAAAGAGCATTATTATTAGTATTTGTATCATTAATAATAATTGAGCAATAATAATAATAATTACAGTCCGTGATCTTTGTGAACTGAAACGCTGTGCATCAATCCGTCGTTGTATCTCAGATCTGATGTGATGCGCGTTGGTCCATTGCCAGCGTTTATCCACGAACTCATCCGACCGTCAACGATGGACAGCGAATAGAAGTGCTACAGCGCGAAGTTTAGAAGAAGAAATAACGGTTTAGGGAACATGAAGCACAGGAGCGACAAAGAAAACAATTGGAAAAATAAATAAATTGAAAAATGACTACATGAAAAAATACACAAAAAATAATTGCACAAAAACAAATACATTGAAATTTGATAACTAAATACATTGAAAAATGACACCTTGAGGAATAAAAACATTAAAAAGTAAATACATAAAAATACACAATAGAATAGATAAAAGATACATACATCAAAAAGCAAATACATAAAAAGTAAATATATAAAAATATGTACATAAAAATTAGTATAAAAAATATAAAATATATAAATACGTCAAAATAAATTACTCATGAAAAAATGCATAAAATTCAATCCTTAAAACACATTGAATAAAATAAATGCCTAAAACAAATAAAAGCATTAAATAAAATAAATACCTAAAATAAACAAATAATATGAAAAAGTCAACGAATCAAACTAATCCATATTATACAAATAAATCTATAAAACAAATCAATTTTTATAATAAACTGACTCCTAAAATAACAAATCGACCGAAATTACAACATAAAATGGTGTAAAACCAAAAAAACTACTTGAAGCAAAAAATCAAAAAATCATTACCCATCTGACACGAACTTACGTTTGGTTTTGTACCGACGGCCAGCAGTATAAGAGCGTCTTCCTGTTGGGTACGGAAGGAGACGGCAATTCCACCCTCTTCTGGGATGTTCGGACTGCCCAACTCCAAGTGACCGTTGCCAGGAAAACCAACGACGTTTGCCTTTCAAAAGATCAAAGGCATGCACATTGAAAGAAGGTTTTCTAATCAAGTTCCACAGCACGACCAGCACCATCATCACCGACTACAACCGTACTCACTTAAAATACTCTTAAATGCACCTTTCAATGCTCTGCAACGCGCCAGTAGATTGGATGAGGTGTGATTGGTTGAGCTAAAAATAGATGGTTTCAGATTTCAGTTGAAGTCTGACTCCCGCACCGATCCAATTTTTTATTATTATTACAAAGTTTAACGTCGTCCTATGGCATCAATGGCCGTTGACGACAATACATAAAATACAATGCAATGAAAGTAAAAACAAATTTTCTAGCATCCTAAAAACACCATCAACATGACTGGTGTCTGGATGAATCTTCACAATTTCCTCAATGTTCAATCATTAACAACTGTAAAAAGAGTCCATTTTACATTTTCCATGCTCATACATGTAGGCCTACATTGTGACATCAGGATCATCTAATGTTATTTAATTAACATTGTTTTATATCAATTGACTCAAAACAATAATTTCAACAATTCAACTTTAACTTTAAAAAGCAATTATGGCTACAAAATTTAATGATCAATACATATAATTCTGATATCGAATGATATGTAATTATTTCAATTGTTCATCTCTTCAAGCATGTTTGAAAATAAACTTCAGTAATTTACATCGCTTAAATAATAAATTATATATATATATATATATATATAATTTTTATGACTAGTTTTAAACATGCTCAAACATCCCATAGTATTCAACATGCTCATCATGCATTACCTTTGTTCATGTCACTATAATGGATTACAGAAAACCATAAACCCATTGAATCAATAATATAAAAATTTAAAATAAAATAGATACAGAGAATCCCATGCACAATAATTATTTGTGTTTGACTGAAAACACGTTCCTTAAAATTATGTTACATGATATAACATATTTACCAATATTTTACAGGCAAGCAAGATGTGCACAATTGTTTCTGGCATGTGACATGTATCACATTTATTTAGTCATAAACCGTTAGAATGCCTTTTTATATATCTCCAATCCAATTTTTAAGCCCGCTTCACAATAACATAGCGTCAACTTCAATGGTTTTAAAGGTGTTTGAAAGCGCGTCACGTCAATTAATTAATTATTATTATAGAGTTGCCAGTGAACGTTTGAGTCATCAGGTTTTTATCCAACAGTTAAATGACGTTTTATGGCATCAAAGGCCGTTAACGTCGATCGATTTTGAAGCGCCAGCGCGTGTATCTTGTGTACTAGACTCTGGCACAATAGAAGTTACTATTCACCGCCACTAATGACATTTACAAATTACAATTACTTCACTAATTACAACCACTATTTATAGTTACTAACAGTAGCTAGTTAGACACACTGATGACAGTAATTAATTACAGTAATTGACTAATATTGCTAATTACGGTAACTAATAACAATTACAAATAAGTTACTAATTAGTTACTATTTACAGTCGCTTTTTACAGTTACTATTTACTTGTACTGTTTTAGTCATCAGTTACTATATAGCCAGTTACCATTTTATAGTTCCTAATTAGTTACCAATAGTTACCATTTTATAGTTTTTAATTAGTTACCATTAGCTAACCTTTTATAGTTCTTAATTAGCTACCAATAGTTACCATTTTATATTTCTTAATTATTAGTTACTAATCACATACAGCATTTATAATCACGAATTGAAGTAACTAATTAAAACTACATTATTACAACTGCACTAAATGTGTTAAATGTCCACCTGAGACTAACCTTCGCGTGACATCCAAGTGACATTCCGACGTATGCCCCTTCGACGAAGTCCTGCGTGTAAGTGCCACGCGAGGCAACCATGACGTCACGAAGACAACCGAGGAAACCGAGACGAGTGACGTTGTGCCTGCGTTGCACAAACCACAACATATGGCGTTGCCAGTAACAACCGTTGCTAAGCAACTTGGTTGCCTAGCTACAGCGTAATTGCCTAACAGTCCAGACTAATCTGTTGACAGGGATTACAATCGTAATACATTCAAAATGATGAGCTTCGGTTCCACGACAAGCGCTGGACCAGTTAGTTGTCTGCAGACCAGTTGTCGTTAGACAGTAATTGGCTGTAGACCAGTTGTCGTGGAGCCTGCATTAACTGCTCGCCTTACACACCTTCAAAACGTCTACATCAATGTTACATAACTATGGAACATGCTTCTTTTGCATTGGATCAATTTTGATGATCTGTCCATATCGCTCGCTTTTTAGACACCTTCACAACGCAGTCTCACCTTGCTATATAAGCCTACAGACATTGAGCTACGTGTAATATAATTCTGCAGTATACAGATAATAATACGTTTAATAACTCCGCCACTGGTCGCACTCTGCCAGTGCCAGTCCCAAGACTGGATAAAGGAGGAGGGTGTCACTATAATGGTCTCTTATACCACACAGTGACGTTAAACTGAAAAGCCACCACGCTACGTCTAATTAGTACCATTAGTTGAAATGGGGAAAACAAATTGGTTATCGTAAGCTGTCGTTACGTACGCTATGGATTCCTCCTCCTTTGAGCCAAACAAATTGGCATCTGTTGTAATATTATAATACTTTTAATAAATTTTCCATTACTAAATAAGTCCTCTGTAAACGATGCAAATCCTCCATTAAGTAGAAGCAGATGAAATCTCTTAATGGATTCCAATTACAGAACACAAGTGGAATAAGATTTTCGGCGTACGCATCGGTTTCAACGTCGGCTGGAATTCCTGCGAAGAAGAGCGAACTGGAAGCGAGGTCCATCGTATGAACTCCAACGTCTGGACTCGCTCCGGTAATTCGTTCCTTGTCAACTTCAAGGACACCTAGCAGAAAACACAAACAGAAGGACATAACATCTGCATCGTCATGAAAGTAGAGAAATCATTGCGTACTGCAGGTGTGTGTCTATTTGACAGCTAACATTGCTCTGGATATCATCATCATCGTCATCATCTTCGTCGTCGTCGTCGTCCTCATCATCATCGTTGTCGTCGTCGTCCTCCACGCTTATAATATAAGGCCATCTAGAGGAATTGCTCTTTGTGTTCCTGTTCTCGCCCTATTTCACCTCCTCCCACTCTTCCACCTCCCGTCCTACTTTCTCCTACTCTTCCTCCTCCTCCTCCTCTTTCCTTCGTCCTTCTCTTCCTCGTACTCCTCCTACACCAGCTCCTCCTCCTCAGCCTGGTCCTCCTTGTCCTCCACCTCGTCCTCCTGGCACCATGATCTTACTCGTCCTCCTCGTCCTTCTCATCCTCCTTCTCCTCCTCCTGTGACGTGCATTTACTAAGTGCACTGTTAAATGAGCAAACATTGGCATATAGCATGGAAGCTCTCCCAAAAGCATGGCCTTCCCAATATTGATAATTATGACTAAATAGATTTCTCAGTTAAACTACATGTATTAATAATCATACAAACTCATATTGGACTAAGTCTGACCATATCAACTAATTAATACAGCAATGAAATGTTCAGGGCTTAACGACACTGTTTCATATCGAAGATGATTAGTGTCGGAGGCAGAGAACAACCTCACACTCCACGTTTATATTGCGACCGAGCCACCCGCTGTAAAGATCCGACCGGGAATTGAACCCGGGCCGCCGGCGCGGCGAGCGGGCTACAACCCACTCGACCACGCAGGATCTAAACTCCAAATAAAGGTGTTTGTTCTGGGTTTTTTAAATTAATACAGCGTTGAAAATTGAAATATATACGTAGCGCTACACTCCAAATGAAGGTGTTCTCTCTGGGTTTTTCTTTAGAACAAAAGAGCAAAATTAATTTAATATTAAGACTTAAAATGTTCTAATTATATAGATTAATTTAAATTACATTTTTACCAAATTGAATTTAATTAAATGTTTTCATCAAATTAAATTAAATTAAATTTGACCGATTTCATTTTCAAGTAGGCTCTTACCTTCCAGCCTCGTCCGACTTGCTCTGACTTGCGTCCATTCGTTCGTGTTGTATGAGAGTTGAGTCGTTAAAGTCGCCTCGGAATTTCCCATGAAACTAAACCGAAACGAGACTCTGCCATTTCTCAGCTCAATGGAGACAAAGTCGCCCTACAACCATGACGTCTATGAAATCAAACGGCTGATAGAATAAGACAGAGACACGGTGTAGGCGATTAATTAGGACGGTAGCTTTCTTTCGACACCTTTAAAACGCGATCAACCGACTATACATAACCCTGGAACAAGCTACCACAACATTGGACAAACTGAACAGTGATCACCTTAAACACCTTTGAAATGTGAACAACAAATGCTATAAATAAGAGACAATCTAGATCATAATTGACTGTATGATAATGGGACTAGTTTTAGACAATTGAACTCATGAATATTGAGCAGCTGAACTCATGAATATTCAACGAACCGTTTTATTATTGGCTGTGTAGAAGAGAATGGCGTCTTTCCAGAAGCTCTTGAACTGGAACGTCACGCTCAGCCGTTCCGGTGAATATCGAACCTGATGCACTGAAGCGTATCCGCGTCCACTGAACTGGTAAACCACAGACGAGGACTCTTCAACGATCGGTCTACGTAAGAACAGGCAACGGTAATTACGGTAAATGCAAATTTACAACGGTCCTTTTGTTTACAAAGTTACGACGGTAATGATAGGCCAAATGATAATAATGCAAATTAACAACGGTAAGTTACAAAGTGACAGTGGCAAATGTAATTGAAAATTTACGAAGGTAATTTACAGAATTGCAACGGCAATGGTAATTGAAAAATTGCAACGCGAATGTATAAGACACAAAAATTAAATGGTAATGGTGATTGCAAATTCACAAGATAAATCCCAAAAAATAAAATGGTATGGCCTAATTGCAAATTTACAATGGTAATTTTCAAAAACTTTAAAGGCATAGGTAATGGAAATTTCGAATTTATAAAGCGCTAACTGATGAGACTGTATATGGGAGTCAATATGCAAAGTAGAATTTAATTTACTGGCCTGTAATATCGTTCAGCGCGATGTAAAAAAAGGTGTACAGCCAGAATCAGGCAACTTACTCATACATATTCATAAGTGTGTCGCACCCGAAGGAAGCTCATGAATATGCAAAGTTCTAGACTGCACAAGATGTCAGAAAAATTATGCAAATGAGGAACAGCTTGTAAAGTCATTCAAGAAGTGACTGTGCATAAATTATTCCAAAAATGAACTTTGCATGAATAATGAATACGAGAAACTGTCAGTAAGTCATGCAAAATAGGGCAGCTCATGAATATGCAAAACGAGTGAGTGCCAAACTAACACAGTGAAGCATCCACGGCAGTGTTGACCTTGAACGAGCTGCCGGAAGTTGTATAATCCGAGAGACTGACCGTCCAACTGGACCGCTCCCACGCAACCACTAAACGTTGATGACGTCAACTCCTCTGGTCGCTGTACAACATATCAGACGCAGGCGAACCACGTGATTGGTCAACAGTTGAACTTATGAATATTCAACAGCCGTAATTATTAATTGTCAACTGCCACGGTCATGAATATTAATTTATTAAATAGCTATTATTAACCAGCTGAACTTATGAATATTCAACGGTACTTATGAATACTCGACAACTGAACTAGGAATACTAAACGGCTGGTCCTATGAATATTCAACAGAAGTAGGCTACTCAGCAATACTGAACAGCCAAATTCAGGAGTATTGAACAACTGAACCCACAATTGCTAAATAGCCGATTTTCTAAATATTCAACAGCTGAACTCATGAATAGTCGAAAGTTAAACAGCTTTATGAACACTCGCAAACAGACTATTTCACAGCAGTGCCAAAATCATGAATATTCAGCATACTTTTGAATATTCATACACAGACGCTATCAGCAAAAGACAGACGGCGAATAGGCCTTTGCCATTTAAACAGTCTAATTTAAGGATCCATAAATACACATATTCAACTACTTTATTTTGAGGTATAGAAACATCACTACCATCATTTGGGGCGCGGTGTGTAGTGGTGGCGTCGTTGCCTTGGAGCCGGAAGGTTCGAATCCACTTCGACGCGTTGGGACCTTGGGCAAGTCCTTCACTCGCAATTGCTCAGTGTTTCGGCGTGAAACTCCGATGCAGTGTCCGCTCTGCATTCGGGAGCGCCTCTGAGTATGGAGAGAGAGAGCTTGAAGAGGCGCTATAACAAGTGCACATACAAATACCACAGTGCCTTTCGAGTACCTAAGAAAAGAAGTAAAAGGTCTGAATCATTATTGATAGATCTATGCCTACCTCAAGGTCGGAGGGAACTCCAGCCACGAAGAGATCCGTGTCATCATCTCCCAAATCGAATCGCATGAACCCCGCAGGAGAGGAAGACTTGACCTCAAGGTCAGGGTCAAGAGGTGACGACAACTTATGAACATTCAGGCGTCCAATATTTCCAATCCTACACAATTACACAATAATAATCACATATTGCACTATTTTTATTTATTTAACCAAAGTTTAACGTCGTCGTATGGCATCTAAGGCCGTTGACGACAATTTACAGCTTATACAGGACAGTAACAGTGAATTTATGGCGTTCAAAATACACGGTGATTCATAAAAAAACGTTACCCTACATATTTTACTGTAACTCCGCCAAACATCGGGTTATGTTGACGAAATTTTAGGTGAAGATAGAGGATTCATTTCTGAAAATTATGTAGGTTAAAATTTATTTTCGAATTTACCCTCATTTGGCAGATACGCATGCGCGAAGACGCATACGCATTTCTTGGCTGATTCACTAATGACGCGCTGATCCATTGTGTCCGATGCCTCCACAATTCTAGGACACAACTCGTTGACATCGCATATTCAAATTATGTAGACATTTTCTTGCATGACACTACATATCTTTTAGTCTACTGGATTTAAATCAAGACTATTGGGTGGCCACAAAGTAGGCGGGATGAAATCAGAAGTTTCAG
Organism: Lumbricus rubellus; assembly: GCA_945859605.1. NCBI lineage: Eukaryota > Metazoa > Annelida > Clitellata > Crassiclitellata > Lumbricidae > Lumbricus > Lumbricus rubellus. Next base: position 4,753,172 of record OX243818.1, read on the forward strand.
TTTCCATTACGCAACGGTTTCTCTGTGCGCACGAGCGCTATTATGATGGACGATGAATTAAACCTACTCCGTAAATGTCACGAATGCCTGGCAAAGTGGAACATCTCTGCAATATTGCCCATTGACCTCAACATCTGGTTCGATTAAATGGATATGTTCGTACGACCAAGTGCAGAGACCCGACCGATGCCATAAGGGATTTGCTGAAAATTGGTCGATTCCGCAAAAGACGATTTGCTGGAACGTCCCTCTTCTGTGTACCGGCAGATACGCAATTGCGAACATTCTGATTGTTACTGGGTGATGCCACAGTAAACAATTTCTCACCAGGAGTCTAAACCAGATTAAATTGACCAGGTTTGCATGATACAACCTCAGTGACTGACAGGAACGTTGGAATCTTGCTTGTTTCTCGAGAATATCGTGACGTCATTAGTTTTGTCATCCGCGTTACGTCATTATAGCTCCGAATGTGAAATAATTTATGTAGCACTTGGCTAGATCATCAAACCATATTATTCTGAAATTTCATTAAATTTGGTGGTCATCGACATGATTTATGCTGACCTATGTAGGGTAACGTTTTTTTATGAATCACCGTGTACACCATATAACGTTGTCATAACAATATCAATGTTCGTTGCCATAGCTATAACATAATATTAGTTTTCAATGTCATTAGTGTTCATTGCTTGAGAGCAAAATGGTTAACAGTTAATAACATCAACAATTCAAGTTATGTTTTAAAAAACCTTTGCTTAGGAAATTCATTTATGTACTGCAGTAATTGTCACATGCAAGAAATGTCATAATTTTCTTGATTACCATTCTTAATACGAATCTGATTCAAAACTTCTACACTTCATCAAAAGAAATTCTTAAACAGGCCACCATTAGATATAGTTTTGGTGTAACAAAAGCAATGACGACAAAATATATTCCCACACAATCATGTTACAATTGCATGACAATCAATAATAGCAAAACAACAACAGTACACACGCATGATCAGTTTTGAATACAATGTCACACAAATTAATTTTTTTTTATCATATTTGTTTTACTAAACAACTATGTTTCAAAACTGTTAATATGTTACTCAATGTTGTCCGTGAAGTGCATTTTATGGGAAATAAGCCAAGGTTATAAAGGTATGGTAGAGTAGCCGACAGGCATGAAAACAATTATAAAAAATTACACATTACGCTATGATCCGTGAAGTGTATTGTATGGAAAATGAGCCAAGGTAGGCAAGGTATGGTAGAGTAACGGAAAGGCATGGAAAGGATTATAAGATGAGATAAGATGAGATAAGATAAAACTATTCTTTAATTGAACAATTGCTATCCGCATTTTGGTGTACCGACCAAATATATAGGCCCTAGGCCTAATAAACGTAGATTATAGATCGAGCAAATCAATATAATAATCAAATGTTTTAAAATAGCACACATACACATAGGCTATTATACACCTCAATCCAATTATATTATAGGCATGTTCTTGTCCTATGTACAGAATGGGTTGGCGAAATGTAAGTTAAGGTAGGGAAGAAAAGCAGGGCCAGATTTACATGTAAGCCAACTAGGCAACTGCCTAGGGCCTCCGGAATCTGGAAGGCTTCTAAAAATGAACTTCTAAATTATAAAAGCCACCGAATTTTGACTTTAGTTCGAACACACTTGCTCTCAGTCTCAGTTCTTGAATAGTTAGGCCTAAGTTGAACGCTTGCGTCATACACCGTATAAGAACCTGCGTCAACCGACATATTATTATTATTGTGTATGGCGGAAAGTGAAGAAAAGCACGCTAGTAACTTAGTTGAATGTTTGAGCGACGCTAAAAGTGCATCTTAGCGTATTTAATTATTCGCCATTGCATGGGTTTCACGGTTTTTACCGTTTCAGTGTTTATCAGATACAAGTCGGATTGACGAAAATAATTTTTGCAGCATAGAAGTCGGATTTTAAAAAAAAATTTTTTACTCAAATTGAAGTGGGATTGACTAAAACAATCTCGCTGAAATCGAAGTTGGATTCATGAATAATGATTTCTAATTAAATAGATTTCTAATTAAATAGAAGTGATAGGCCCTATTGATGAAAAAATTCATGCCTAAACAAAAGCCGGAACGATTAAAATGAATTCTTGCAGGAAAAAATTGATGTAATCATGTAAAACTTCATTGTGATTTTTAGTATGTAGGCCCTAGGGTCTAGGCCTATACCATAAAACTGGAATAAAACGAGTGTATCAATTACAATTCGACTCGTTAGAGACTACCAGTAGTTGATCAAACATGGATCACTGGCGCAATATGCATTAGGAATATACTTAGATGTAGCAATATTCATTTTTTCTGTTTTTATTCTTAAGTGGGGCCTCATAATTGAAATTGCCTAGGCCCCCTAGGGCTTCACTCTGTTCAAATCCGCCCTGAAGAATAGGCCAATGTAGTTACAGACCTGAAGTGAGTTAGAATAGAAAATCTAAAATTACGCTAGACTATATACGGTTAGTGAGTTGGTAAAGTAGGGTGTTATGTGAGTAGAGCGTAGAGCCGTAGACTTTTAATTACATCATCACCCCAAAGTCTCAAACTTACCTCTCGGCATGTATGCGATACCACATGTCCCTCTCCTCCGCCTTCCCAACGAACGACTCGATCTCTTCTTCGTGTTCCACTATCGCTGTTCCATCACCGATGTTCCACAGGAACCGCACTCGACGATTGACCATTTCGATCGCCAGATAATTCGACTAAAACATGAGACGAAAAAACTGGAGAA
>OX243818.1:4758460-4788460 GCA_945859605.1 Lumbricus rubellus
ATATGTAGTTATGAGGATATATATGTATATAACTATATATCATCATCATTCGCCATGAGGATGATGATATATACATGTGTGCATTGATATGTATTATATAGCTGGATTGATAATGCTTCATATAGTGGTCCATGGCCGACGGCGAATCAGTCGCGACTTACACTAAGGGCAGCGTGTGCTTGTTCCTATCTAAACCCATGTTAAATTCGCCAACTTTGAAGGTAATTTTCAAGAAATCTGGTCAGTGGCCGCTAAATACAGTTAAGTTGATTGTTTTGTATGTCATTCAGCTCGAAAACCCTAAGCTGGTTTTGAACAATTGTGTATCATTGCTGAGAAATTTGTGTTTTAAAGCGAAGTGTTGTGACGCCTATCTTTTACTATGGTTTGCCGCTAGGAATTCTGGGAGTTTCCCCAGAGAATTCTGGGATTTGCCTCAGAGAATTCTGGGATTTGCTCTAATGAAACATTGGCTTTCCCTTAGTGAGCGATAATCCGAACTTTCATATAGGCAATCAGCGTTCCAGTATTAAATACTACATTTCAGTGCATGCGTGCATAATTTTGCATATATATATATATATTGTATTGTATTGTATTGTATTGTATTTAAACATTTATAAAGCGCCTCTAGTAGGGTGAACCGTTCAGAGGCGCTCCCAGTGCGCAAGGCCCCGCGAGAAGAAACAAGTTTTGAGAAGAGACAAAGCAGAGGAGAGACTACCAGCAAGAAGTGTAGAGCGAACAGAAGGAGAAAGGGCATTCCAAAGAGAAGGACCAATTGAGACAAATGATCGAGACTGAGCCATAGCAGTTCTAGACCGAGGAACCAAGAGGTCAAATCTGTTGGATGAACGAAGTGGACGGTGAGAGGAAGCTGAGTGAGGACGAAGTAAAACATTAGTGAGATATTTTGGGGCAAGACCCCGTTGAGCCTTAATGATCAGAGTGAGGATCTTAAATTGTGTGCGAGCACGGAGAGGAAGCCAGTGAAGTTCATGAAACATAAAGGCAGATATGTGAGAGATTACTTGGGAAGGCGGGCAATCAATCTAGCAGCTGAGTTGAGAACCGACTGAATCGGTGAAAGACGAACTTTAGGAAGACCAACGAGGAGAGCATTGCAATAGTCAATTCGTGAACACATAAAAGCATGAATTAAGGTAGTGAATATGGAGGATCCCCCTCCCACTCCGCTCCTTTCCTCCCTCACACCGTCCTTTACTGACATCGGATAGAGCCCAAGAATGTTGGAAGGCCGTTTTCGTAATGAAATTATTTATTGACTCGCTTATGACGTCACGGGACGCGACCTCATTAATGTTTCGTCACTGTGTTTTGGGTAAAGACGATTCTGAAATTTGGCAAGCGTGCGGTTTCGTTGAATTTGCAAATGGCGGGCGAACGGATTGCAAAGTTAACTTTTTGTGGAAACGATTGGTTTTTTTTCCGGGAAAGAAATGTTGTGACCTTGTGCTATTGGAATGGAAGGTTTTGGTAAATTTTCAAAACAATTGGTGCGTCACTTTCGGCGTGATCGTGACCGCAGGATTGCAAAGTTTCATTTTTATATAAATAGATTATTGCTCCTACTGGTACTACCAGTCTCAGGTATGGATAAAGGAGATAGTCGACGCTGGTGGTCTTTGGTGTGGCCCCGGTGGGGCACTGGATAATAACACACTGGAATGGAGAGCGAGAGGAACAGAGTAGACATTAATTTTAATCAATCATTTTGGAGACTTATTAAGCGAGAAGCACTTGCTTTATAGGCTGATATTAGCGCCGTTCTATTGCAGGCTGTCTGCTCTGCTAGTAGTTAATTTTGATGTTATTTCAGATTGTTTTGCGCAAGCATGCTGTGTTTATTGGAATGATTTCAATGAAGAAAATATTATTAGTTTATACGCTGGAACAAAAGGAACTAGTCGAATGGTTGAATTGGCTACCTTATACACCTCTGAAGCGGTATATATTAATCTTATAAGAATGTTGAATTACAATTACTCACAGGTGGGCTAAGTCCTCTTTGGTAATCTATATAAGGATTTTGAATTACAATTATAAAGCAGGTTGGCGCTGAGTAACGTTGTTTATCGGTTGTAACATTGAAATTCAATTCAGTTTTCGTTTAATCAAAACTTCAGGCTTTCAGAACGCAGCATATCATAGTTGTAAAAAACGTTTTTTTCCGTTTTTTATTCTCTCCCAAAAAACGTCGTTTTTTTCGTTTTTTATTTTTCCCATCGTTTTTTATCGTTTTTTATTTTTTCTTTATCTTTATTTATACATTTACTTTCTATTATTATTTTCCTTAATTTTAATTTTTTCTGATATTTCTTATGTTTTCCGCCAACTCTCAAGGATCCAGCTAACTAAAGTCATTATTTCGTCGTTTAACATCATCATTTAAGAGATAGCCTGCGTGTAGTAGGTTCCTAATCAAGGTTTTCAAGGTTAAAATGCGGTTTTAGATGTAGCAAAGTCAAATTATTTTCCGTTTCCGTTTTTTATCGTTTTTTTGTCGTTTTTTATTAATTTGAAAAAAACGTCGTTTTTTACCGTTTTTTATTTTGTTTTCATCGTTTTTTACATCTATGCAGCATATTATAATTATGCACATATAGTTTTACAAATGTTTTATTAAAGCAGTGGTCTCAAACACGCCGCGTGTTAAGTCTTTTTTATGCAGCTCCTTGCTACCAATGAAAATCAATAACTTACAATAATATAACTTACAATAATAATATGCATATATTAAATAATGTTACGTGTATTAAAGAGGATCGCCAACAGCCATTCTGTGAACATTTACCGTCATGAAAGATAGTCATGCAAATTCCGGAAGAAAAGAAAAAAGAGAAAAGAAAAATACAAACAGAAACCGACGAACAGTTAAACAAAAGCGAACCGAAATGCATTGAAAACTTTAAAGACGTCAACAGACTTTGTAGTTATAATATTATGATGTCGTTAAACTGTTGAGTAATAGAAAATACACATCACTGAACTTGAGGCGCCATCGAAAGTTTAACTAATGCGCTACATAAATGTTCATATTCATGGTGCACACATAAATTGGACTCTGATGGTCTATTACAATGTCACATGATTTAGACACCTTTGCAACGAAGTCTAACATTGACACATAAGCATTCATACACGACGCGACTACGGTTTTCTTTGACCCCGTGGAAGCATTTGAGCCCAGACTATTTCGCCAGCTACATACAATGAATGTAATCAATGTTTGTTTTTGTTTGTATGTGCACTTGTTATAGCGCCTCTTCAAGCTCTATCTACTCAGAGGCGCTCCCGAATGCAGAGCGAACACTGCATCGGAGTTTCACGCCGAAGCGCTGAGCAATTGTGAGTGAAGGACTTGCCCAAGGTCGTTACGCGGTGAGGTGGATTCGAACCTCGAATCTTCCGGCTCCAAGGCAACGATGCCACCACTACACCATCGCGCCTTGAAGCTTACCGAAGCATCTATAATTATTATGACAATTTCGTATCTAATATACTGCATTTTTACCGGAATCATTGAGTTTCGTCAGATCGTCGCCACTTAAGCTCTTCATTTCCTCAAGTTTCGGAAGCAATTCCGAGTCGAGATGGTCGAGTTTTCTAGTCACATTCTTCTCAACGTTGCTCAGTTTCCCAAGAGAAAGAGCCGTCTGGTAGCTGATCTCATGAACTGCCTCCTTCACACCTACCACAGACATGTAAATACACATGTTACTCACATTTACACATGTTACGTATTGACACATGTTACGCATAATTGCACATAATTTATAGCACATCATGTACTTACACAAAGTACACATATTCACACACATTACACATTACCTATTTCTACATATTACACATATTTACAGATATTACACTTTACGACTTATTGACACATATTATGTGTATTTACACATTTTAAACATTTCGTATTTACACATTTCGCTTAATAAATACACATAATTAATTTGCACTTGAAACCAAACTAGATTTACCTTTTGGCGTCATATTCAGCATGGCATCAAACTCTGTCATCATATCTTTAACGTCCTGAACATTTTGCGAAGTATTGTGCAGTTCTTTCATTGTCTTCTTGAGTCTTGGTCCAATTTCTGAAACATGAACAACGTAATATACTACAATTCTGGAACAATAGAACACCACAGAAAACCTATTCTGACATGAATTAATATAAAATACAAAATAAACTGTCTGTCTAAAGCGCCAACTGCTTTAAATTGCGGCAAATTATGATAGAACTATGACATACTCGTATTCTGTTCCAATCACAAACTTATTACGCTCCGCTTTTCTTACAAGAAATGAAACCTTAATCACAGTAAACGGCAATACGATAAGAGTAAATAACATCATAACTACTGTAAATTATTTAATTCTATTACATCCGAATTACAGCAGGTAATTTTTGAACAACACGAACCTTAAATAATATATCACATAGTCTTATCTAAGACTTATCTAAGTCTGCTGGTGTAATTGTAATTGTAATTGAACATTTATATAGCGCCGCTCACAGATTCAGTACCGCTCCCGACCCTAGTTAGCACTGCCGCTAACGAATAGCATAGTCTTCAGGCGTTTCCTAAACAAAGGGAGAGAGAGACTAAGAAGAAGGTGTAATATTACGCATGACGTCCTTTGGTGTTATATCACACATAATACCTGCTGGTGTTATGCTACACAAGATGTTCGCTAGTGCTATATTACACATGGCATCCACGGGTTTTATATTACACATAATATCCACCTGTGCTATACTACGCATGATGTCCGCTGGTGCTATGATTATTATGATTGCACAAGATGTCCGCTGGTGTTAGACCTACATTGTATATTACACACGATGTCCGCTGGTGTTAGACCTATATTACACACGATGTCCGCTGGTGTTATAATTATTACGCATGATGTCCGCTGGTGTTAGACCTACATTGTACATTACACACGATGTCCGCTGGTGTTAGACCTACATTGTATATTACACACGATGTCCGCTGGTGTTAGACCTATATTACACACGATGTCCGCTGGTGTTATAATTATTACGCATGATGTCCGCTGGTGTTAGACCTACATTGTACATTACACACGATGTTCGCTGGTGTTAGACCTATATTACACACGATGTCCGCTGGTGTTAGACCTACATTGTACATTACACACGATGTCCACTGGTGTTAGACCTACATTGTACATTACACACGATGTCTGCTGGTGTTATAATTATTATGCATGATGTCTGCAAGTGTAAATAAACTTACGGTTGGATATTTTCTCGAGAAGTTCAGTAGCGTTGGTGTTGAGCTGTTTACTCCTCAGCAATGACTCTTGAGTTTGCTCTCGTACATCATTCGAAAGAATCTGCACTAACGAAAAACAGATCATAGAAACAATTGTGAAATACTTGCTCTCTGTAATTTACCATCTACTCAATCGACAACGATGTGAAGAGTCATGTGAAGTCTTGTATAGTCAAGTCCTGTAAAGTCAAGTCCTGTAAAGTCAAGTCCTGTATAGTCAAGTCCTGTAAAGTCAAGTCCTGCAAAGTCAAGTCCTGTAAAGTTAAGTCCTGTAAAGTCAAGTCCTGTAAAGTCAAGTCTTGTAAAGTCAAGTCCTGTAAAGCCAAGTCTTGTAAAGTCAAGTCACGTAAAGTCAAGTCTTGTTAAGTCAAGTCCAAACATTTAATGTAATGTAAAGTCAAGTCATGTAAAGTTTCGCCAAATAAAGCCAAGTCATGGAAAGCAGGATTAAATAAAACTATTCAAAGATTCATGCAAAGTCATATCAAGTCATGTTAATTCATGTCAAAGTCAAGTTATTTCAAGTCAGGGAAAGATGGTTTAGTTGCAATTCTTGCATCTTGTGTTGTTTGTAATGTTGTCTTTCAGTAACCTTAAAACAAATCAACCTAATATCTAATCATAATCAATCCAAAAAAATCTGACCAAATAAAATGAAATAATATCTAATAAATCTAGACAAATTAAATCTGATCAAATAAAATATTATTCAACTAAATCTAAATAAATCGAATTATATTCAATCAAATCAAGTATTACTTAATCAGATCTAACCTAATCAAATAATTCTACTTAATCAAATCTTTTCAAATCATATATTATTTAATAAAACAAAATAGAATATTATTTAATCAAATCTAAACAAGTCAAATCAAATCACAGAATTCTAACCATCAATATCACCTCATTTTGAGCACATGGACAAAAACAATGTAACAGCATACATTACACAGATTCCCTAGATAACTCCAAGGCCTCCAACTACGTACGGACCTCTTGAATGGCCTCATTAGCCGCTTGTTCTGCTTCTGTGGCCGACTGCTCGGCTTGGTCGATCGCATTCTTCGTATCTTCATATGCTGTGGCTGCCTTCAATGGATCCTCAGCAGAATGACGAGTACCAGAGAAACGTCTACAAAACAGTACACAAGATGGCGACAATGGAAGCCAATCTACTGACTTATTCGTACACATAATTATTATTAATGGTTACACATAAATTATCTAAAATATTTATACACAGTACGAATATTTGCATGTAATTACGAATGTTTACACCTACGCATATTACGAATTTCTATACATGTTATTAATAGGCTATTAGCCTAACGCACATTACGTATTTCCACATATTTATGTATTTTCACACATCACTTCCTTACATATAATTATTTGTGTATTTCCACATAAAATTATCACGAATATTTGCACAAATTACGATTATTTACACATAATTATGACACATTTATACTTATAGTTATTATATTTACGTACTTACACATATTGCACACCCAAATAATTATAATTGCGTACTTACAAATATTGTGACTACTTGAATAGATAACGCCGCTAAATCAGACTAAAGAAATCATCACAAACGACTACACTCTCTTACTGTTCCAGTTCTTCGGATTGTTCTTTCAGGTGGTCAGCATGTTTTTTTGCCTCCTTCACCGATCCATTGAGGGATGCTAAGCCCTGCTGCAGCATCCCATTCTTCGCCAGCATTTCGTCATTTTTCTTTCTCAATTTCTGAAGCAGATCTGCCCCTTCCTACGAGAATACAATCGACTCTTATTGTAGCATAGCATCATTCACCCACAAGACAGGAAATCATGGAAGAAAGTAATCAAATGCGCAGTGGACAACTGCGGACTTTCAGCCAAGGATCATGAAGAAGAAGAATAAGAATAAGAAGTATCATTCAGTACCAAGTAGACAACGATGTGCAAAAATGGCCGTACATGCAAAGCTTTGGTCTTAGATGAAATAGTGTGGCCTTATGTGAAAAACTTTGGCCTTATTCGCAAAGCATGACAAACCTCTATGAAAAAACTTTGGCCTTATGACCTTAAATTCGGCAGTGTGTGCAAAGCATTGGCTTAGCTGGGCTTCTTTTTCCTCGCAAGGCAACGAATAGTCTTCCTATTACAGCCCTTCGATTAGTGCCCTGGAATCACTCCACCATGTTCAAGTCTAGCTATAATAGGACTGCCTAATTTAGCCGAGGTTGGGTCGGGAGTGCTTCTATGTAGTTGGTCGTGAAGTGGCGCTATATAAATGCTCCTAATAAATAATAATAAAATCAAAATAGAAAAATGAACGATTATGCTGTCAAGAGTTCATGAGATGTATAATTTGTAACCTGGTAGTTTTTGTTGGTGACATTCCACAGGAAATGCGAAGCCATCTCGTTCGTCTGTGTTGCCTTCTGGCAGACACCAGTTGCTGAAGAAAATCGGTCACGGGTCTGACGATTATCTGCCTAGAAAAACGGTATCATCTCACCCTGTCAAACGCCTTTCCAAGATCCATTAAAGGAACTCATACACACATTGTATTGTATTGTAGTTGAGCATTTTTAAAGCGCTTCTTGTAGGTTGAACCATTAAGAAGCGCTTCTAGTGTGCAAGGATCCGCGAGAAAATGCAGGTTTTTGAGAAGAGACAAGGAAGAAGCGAGAGACTGCCAGACAAAAGTGCGGATCAAATATTAGGAGAGGGCGCATTCCAAAAAGAAAGACCAATTGTTGAGCAAATGATCGAGACTGACCCACGGCAGTTCTAGGATGGGTTGGGGTTGGGGAAAGAGGTCAAATCTATTGGAGGAACGAGGTGTATGGAGGGAAGAAGCTGAATGAGGTCGAATTACATGTATTATGTGAGCCAGATATTTGGTCATGACCACAGACATTAAATTAAGTCATATGACACTGTTGCATTGTATTGTATTGTATTGTATTTAAACATTTATAAAGCGCCTCTAGTAGGGTGAACCGTTCAGAGGTGCTCCCAGTGCGCAAGGCCCCGCGAGAAGAAACAAGTTTTAAGAAGAGACAAAGCAGAGGAGAGACTACCAGAAAGAAGTGTAGAGCGAACAGAAGGAGAAAGGGCATTCCAAAGAGAAGGACCAATTGAGACAAATGATCGAGACTGAGCCATGACCAATGGCCTATGGTGGATGAGTGCATCAGAAACATCGTACTTTGATTTTGTCGAGCAGTTTTCGAAGTTCAACATTGAGAGCCGATGTGTTTGTCAGTTCCATCCGAAGATCATGAATGACATTCTTCAGATCATCCAGTCGTGATTCAATTTCATCTTTGCGATCTCGAACAGACCCAAGGTCACCTTCGCCAACAGAAGTCAATTCTTGAACTTTCTTCAACAGCGCTTCAGCCAATCTGAAAAAAACCCAATTCAATTGTAACTACAATTCATTAGTTTTACTGAACTGTATGATTATTTCTTTGTGCTATTTTAGGGGCCTACAATACATAATATTTCGAAGTCTCATTGAGTGCTTGCTAATATTTAGAATAATAAAGACTATAGGCCTACTCGCATGTACTTACTTATGTTTTTTGCCATATTTGTCACATTTATGTTAAATTACAATAGTACATAATATTCTGGCATATGTACAAAAACACATAAAGCACAACATAATAAAAAAACCTCATAAATATATTGTGTGTATATATAATTATAATCATAATTCAGATGCAGAAGTAAGCCAACTGATGGCATTATGTGAAACAGGAAGCAGGATCGAGAGATAAGCAGACACACAGACCAATAAAGACAGATACAGATAGAGATGACGATGAAGACGACGAGGCGCCGAATTTACCGCAACACCACCGTGTCCCTTGTGTGAAATGGACAGACATAAACTGACAGAAATACACATAGACAAAGACAGAGCCGTCATTTAAAAAGGTGCACAGACAGACAGACAGACGGACAAAGATTCAAACGACCAGAGACAGACAGATAAAGATAAAGACAGACAGAAAAGATATAGACAGACAGACATACAGATTTAAAGAGCCAAAGACAGACAGAGATCAAAAAATACATGCGGACAGACACACAGAAAGACATACAGACACATACACGCAAGAGAGGCAAGTAGACTGACAACCTACCGCAGTTCAGCATCCACATCTCTGTTTGTTTTGCTGAAGTTGAGAGATTTCATGACGTTGAGAAGGTTTTCACTTTCCATGTACGACCGACTCTTTTTTTCATCTCCATTGTTTGACTGACCACCGGATGATGGATGCCGCAGCTCAGTCACCGTATCTGTTCCAAAATGACACCAGCATCATCACCATCATCTTCATCATCATCTTCATCACCATCATCAGCACCATCATCACCAACATCAGCAGCAGCAATAGCAGCAGCAGTAGACAATTCACAATGCCATACATATAATTTCCTATTTCTCTAAGTATAAGAATTCGTTTAGGTAATTTTAATTATCGTACAAATTGCAATAAACTGTCTTTATGAACATCGTAATCCACCATCGTCGTCGTCGTCATCATCATCGTCGTCGTCGTCATCTTCATCATTATAATCATCATCACCACCACCGCTGCCGCCTCAACCACCACCACCACCAGTACCATCACCAGCACAAATATGAGCACCAACACCAACACCGCCACCACCACCAATACTACTACCAATACCACCACCAATACGAGCAATACCAAAACCACAAAGACAACCTATAACCACTGCCAATACCCTCAATACCACCGCAATACCACTTAAATATCACAAAAACCACCAAACCACCACCAACACCACTCCAGGCTCTTACGGATGCTCTATGTAAATTCCAATGTATGCCATTATACCTCTGAGGTAATCATATAGCTCGTCGATGTTCTGTAGCACTTCCGTTGCTTCCAATCTTGTATCGGCCGCCACTTCTTCCTCGGCCTCGGCCATTATGTTTAACTCCTCAGCCTATCAAAGCCAACAGTTCGACCAATCATCAAACAATCTTACCTAATCACATACCTTATTATAAAATATAATACCATTATTTAATTAAAAGATAACAACTATCAGCCCACGCGTTTTGTATAGAAAGCCCCTGTGCTCATTATTGTTGACAAATCTAATCCCATTAGTCTAGCATATCAACACGAATATTAGGTCATCTGAAATCATTATTTATGTAATTAGCGTAATTTCTACACTTAGCTAACATAAATTCATTAGACATGGACATTGGACAAAGCCGATCATAGGCGTATATTCATTTTGATCAACTGCATCTTGTACCTCATACATGTAGATAAAGAAAACTTCTGGCGCCAGCAGGAAATTTATAGGACCGGCCGGATTGGCTAGCACATATATTATAGACAATTTTAATGCCAGCAGGAATTTTAAAGACCAATAGAAAATTAAATTCATAGGGCCAGAGGGACATCCCCGTGGCCTGCTTGAAACTTGTAGGGTCAGCCGAAAATCTCTAAGACCAATTGGAAATTTCTAAGACCAGTTGAAAATTTCTAAGACCAGTTGGAAATTTCCAGTGAGGTGACCTTGTGCATGAGACGTTCGGCTTCTATCTTCAATGATGGCATATCCCCAGCGACTTTCCTCACATCGTTTACAGTCAGTGAATTCAACCGTCTCTAAAACACCACAAAATACATTGTCATCACGTTGTATAAATACCGACAGAAACACTGCACACATAATACCAGTATTGCTGCGTCTAATTGCGCCTTGGATCCAAGTTTGATGTTAGTCAATTGTGACTATATAATACCACAATCGCAATTGAAGAGGTGAGTTCCAAAACCTGTTAAGTAGAAATTTTTCGAAATGGGACTAAGCGTGGAGAAAGGCTGTCCATATGGCTGGCCAGCCTCCAACATAATTATTTCGTGCCAAAACCTGCTAAGTATATGTTTTTCAGAGCAGATAAATATCACTTGAGTTCCAAAACCTGCTAAGTACGTGTCGTGTTTCGTTCCAAAACCTGTTAAGTTCATTGACCAATCACGAAGCCCCTTTGATACCACGTGATTGAAAAATGGCTGGTGTAAACAGCGAGTTTTCAGAAGCGATTGTGACAGCGACAAAGCCTCGAAAACGAGTAAAAAACGTTAAAAACTGGAAAAAGTAATAGAGAAAAATAAAATATATAGTTGTGATTTGAAATCACCAAAAATCGCATGTAAGCATAGATCCTATGCAGGACATCGCGGCACTGTATGTAACGTCGGAGCTTTGACGACTGGCGATATAGGCCTACTATAACAGCTTTTCATATAAGTTTCTACACTAGCGTCGATAGAACTTTACTTTCTCATGAATATTTTCATTTCATATGGTTTTTTTGGTGAAAAATAAGGTCACCTTAAGGTTATAACAATACATATTGTTGATACATGACAGCATTCTGGTTTTGAATAGTATATCGTTAGGCCCTAATACTTAGTAGCATAGTAAATCATTAACTTTTCTATGTGGGCCCAGGTTTGATATTGTGTCAAAACCTGTTAAGTACGAAATATTGTGCCAGAACCTGCTAAGTACAACTTTGCGACTAATTTTTAATATTAAGAACTTTACCTGGATTTGTGAAATACTTATGAAACAGCATCTATTTATAAGGCAAATAATTCAGTGCAAAAGATTTTCCCTTCCTTTTCAAGAATTTCTTGAAAATGAAAAAGTGCCTTTTCCCAAAAATATGGTTTTTCTACTTAACAGGTTTTGGAACTCAGCTCTTCAATTGCAAACTCAAAATTTATAAAGCATTTAGTAGTAGCCTACCTGTAGGGCACACTCGTATTCACGAGCGCTGCATCACATTCATTCATCAACTATTCATTCATTCATTCACTCATTCATTCATTAATTCACTAAAATAGCCTCTTCAAGGCACTTCAGAGCCCATGACAAGGGCAAAAGTGAATCTTTATGTTGAATAAACAGTTAAACACGAAAGAGGTTGTCCAAAAGATTAGAGTCTGGTTGGCATAGAGAGGTCATTCTCTGATTAGATTAGATTAGATTAGATTAGATTAGATTACATTACATTAGATTAGATTAGATTAGGTTACATTAGATTATATTATATTAGATTGGATTAGATTAGGTTACATTATATTATATTAGATTAGATTATATTGGATTAGATTAGATTAGATTATATTAGATTAGATTAGATTAGGTTATAGTGTGGTTTATGCTACTAGTGAACAACCTGAAGATGGTTGGCTGTGTGCTCAATCTTGATCAATTGAGCCCAGGGTAGAAGTGCAGCTGCAGTGGTGTTGAAGTCGTCCATTGAACTGGTGATACCATGAAGGGAGGACAGCAACTCACCCGTACAGCCCTCACTGCACGCTGTCGAAAATTATAAACACACGCACACACAGATTGTCTAAATATTATAGCAAATAGTCAGACATACAAGCACGCATATCCAGCAGGGCAAACAGACGCAGTAAGACGAGCAGTGCCAGGCACACACACATAGGCAAACAGGAAGAAAATCGGACAGACAGAAGATCTTGAAACAACAGAAAAGAAAATATTATACAAAAGAAAAAAATTATGTCCATCAATTTCTTTACATGAAATTATTTGTCAATACCATCGATGTTTACTACCTGTGTTTGACGGACTTTTGAACTTTTGAAGAAAATAAAAATCAATTTCTAGTTCTTTGTTAGGTCTACTGCATAACTGGAAGTCAGTCTATGGCACATAAAAGGATAGTTCATTAGAAATTAATTATTAAGCTAGCACTCAGGCTATGAAGTATTAGCAACTTAATTTTTTTAGCCTCGTCACATAAGAATGGGAGGAGTGACGGCGCCAACCTAGTTGCGTTTGTCCAGCCTATTTTACCCTTGACCTACCTTAATAGTTATGACCTGCCAAATGCTAACCATTACACCACAAGGCATTTCCTATGGTGTTTGTTTGTATGTGCGCTTGTTATAGCGCCCCTTAACCCTCATAGGGTCACGAAATTTCTCAACCGATTTTGGTCACCTGGGGGTAAAAAAATACCCCCACTGTGATTCGCATGATTCCTATGATAGACTCCAATTTTCAAGTATAAAACTAAAATAAGTTATTTATAGAAGGTTCGCGGAATGCACTGGAACAAATAAACATATGCAGCACTGCAGGAAAATCAAAATGGCGGACAAAATGGCCGCCATAGTCTTAAATGGTTATAAGTGAAGTTATGCATGCAATGAAAACATGATTTCAGAAACTAAATCAACATTTTCGAGGTCAAGGAATGCAATGGAACCAAATTCACATATGTGGCACTGCACGAAAATCAAAATGGCGGACAAAATGGCGGCCAGAATATTAAAATGGCTATCAGTGAAGTCATATGTGCATTAGAAACATGAGCTCAGGGTCTAAATTGTTAACTTCACGTGATTTGCTGTAGACAATTTCATTTATGCATCCTAATTTTATGAAACCAAAACGATTTCTATATATAAAACGATACTAATCATGACATATGTTTCTGTTTGTCCGTGCTGGAGTAGGGAGCGCCTCTGAGTAGTTTCCTTGAAGAGGCGCTATATAAATACTTGAATGAATGAATGAATGATATATAATGTTCAGATACTGATAAGGAGACATTGTGACAGCAAGACACTCACGTGTAACGCATGCATAATGCTATGTTTATGAATTCCTGACGAAAATAGCTACGAAGTGGTGCATTTTTGTACTTTTTAGCTGATTTGGGTGCGTGGATAGATAATAAAACTGGATGCATTCTGTGCATAAAACATATCTAGGAAAAGTCACAAAAGCGATTTCTTCAACTATTTTCAGGGAAAAATATTTCTGTGAGAAACCGAGCTGGGGGTATTTTTTTACCCCCCGGTGACCCTATAAGGGTTAAAGCTCTCTCTCTCTCCCTACTCAGAGGTGCTCCAGAATGCAGAGCGGACACTGCATCGGAGTTTCACGCCGAAGCGCTGAGCAATTGTGAATGAAGGACTTGCCCAAGGTCCTTAAGCGGTGAGGTGGATTCGAGCCTCGAACCTTGCGGCTCCAAGGCAACGACGCCACCACTACACCACCGCGCCCGGGTATAGATATATTTAGGTTGAAACTCTACCGAACCATAAAGTTCTGATCTAAGACTGCACAAGTTGAAATCTGTCACTAACATTGACACATTCCGTCGACGATCGTGTAGTTCGGCTGACACGTGTCACACGTTCTTCCGGTGATGCCCACGTGACACCTGCACTGTCCTGTCGATGGATCGCACCGCTCGTCATGTGACCCCGTCACGTGACAGAGGCACGGCTGGCAGCCGACGGCGTCCATTGGGTTGCCATAGTAATCAGAGGCACACCTGCAATAATAGTAACAGGTAGATCTAGTCATTTGTATAATTCCTCTCCGCAAAATGTTACGAGCTATGATGACGATTATGATGTCGGAAAAGATGACTGATGATAGAGGTGATGATGCTGGAAAGGATGTTGGTAATCTGGATAATAGAAATGATGATAATAATTGATGCTGATGATAACAAAGACAATCATTCAAGTGTGCACGCTGAAGATGATGATGCTGATGAGTATGAAGAAGTTGACGCTGATAACCAAAAAGAAGTCGTCATATAAAGGTGTTTTAAAAGTGCATATTGATAAGGCCAATTATAATAGCAATGATCATTAAAAATAATTGTAGTAATTAACCTGGGACGAGGTCTGATATCTTGGAGAAGCGTTTTTTACTCCTAGCATAATTTCTTTGTTCATGAATGATTATCTCTACCTCGGGTAAAGAGCAATAATAATAACAATAGTAATAATAATAGTGATAACAATAGTAATAACAATTATAGTAATAATTTTATATTACGATTACAATAACCTTTCGCATTTTGTTCCAGCATAACCTTTCCGACAGGCATCACAAATGTATCCATTGTTCTGACCAGATGGTCTGCAGGTTGGACTAAAGCTGAAACAACAACAACAACAATTATCCAGGTATGATAAATATCTTTTATAGGTAAATTTATCTGTCACAAAATAGAGAGAATATTGCAGACAATCTAACTTTAGAAAATTCAATTAAAAAGGTTCTTCAAATTGCAATAGACTATAAAATTTATTAAAATGAAAGACCAAACAGGAAAGGCTTAATCTTAATCAAATCGTACGAGACACAACTGCATCATAATCAAATCAATTCAATTTAACCTAGAATAGAATAGAATAGAATAGAATGGAATAGAATGGAATAGAATAGACAATTATAGATTAGACCAGACTAGAATAGAATGTTCATCATTAGTCGATTGCATTTTGGTT
This sequence comes from Lumbricus rubellus, assembly GCA_945859605.1. Lineage (NCBI taxonomy): Eukaryota > Metazoa > Annelida > Clitellata > Crassiclitellata > Lumbricidae > Lumbricus > Lumbricus rubellus. The sequence continues at coordinate 4,774,154 of OX243818.1, forward strand.
TGCACAAAAGAATGTAATATGTATATAATTTTATACGAATAATACCTTTTTGCAGGATCAAAAGATGGACAACCACATGGTCGACATTGTAAGACACCGTTATCGTTTCTGCCTCCATGATGATGATATGAATTGTAAAATCCAACACTGCATACGTTGCAATGATCACCTCCGGTGTTTTCCGAGCAATTCTAAACACAGATGAATTCAAATCGAAAAAATATCAAAATTACTTCTATAGAGCCGTTAACAGAGAGCAAAGGACACCAATTGTTGAAGGTGAGCATGATTTGAAATCGGAGTTGGGATTTGTTCTTTGCTGTGGTATGAGTACCCTCACTATCTGGTACGGTATTGTACTATAGAGTACCAAAGAGTTTCCATGAGTGCCATTGAGCACCACAAAAAGTACCAAATGGTGCTAATGAATATCAATGAGTACCAATTAGTAGCAATGAATATCAATGAGTGTTAATGAGTACCAAAGGGTGCCAATGAGGTGGAAGTAACCCAAGCAATGGGTGACCCGGGTTCATCAGAACTGCAGAGAAAAGACGGTTGCTGGCAAGAAGACAAAGTCGCTAAAATGTTGAAAAGTCGACATTAAATAAAGGTATGCTACCGTAATGTTGCAACTCACCAGACATCTTCCAGTCTCCTTGTCACACGATCTGCTTCGACCATGGCACAAGCATCGATCCACAGTTCCGATAAGATTGATTGGATCGATGGTATCATCGATAACATCCGGTCTGTGACGGTAATGTCCGTCGATTGGATCCTAAAAATTACGCAAGTTGCAGCAATCTGATACGATCGAAAAATTTTAAAAGTCGAAGCAAAGGTAACGAAAAAGATATTAAGACAAAGGTATTGGTTGAAAAAGCAAGCAAAGGTAATAACAAACTATCATTTATCAAATATAAGGCTAACGGTAAAAAATGGAAGCAAAGACAATGGCATAATGATCAAAACAAAGGCAGGCTAATGCTTACCATTTGACCACTATAATCTATTAATACTTGCTCTGTAAGCTTAAATACCTATTTCATTCCTAGCGATCCTGTTTAATGTTCTTTCAGTCACAATACACCAGCTTCTTTCAGCATACTAGCAATGTCCACTTCGCTCTTCAAACAGATTTTGTCTTCTAGTTCCTCATGCAAGAACAGCTATAGCACAGCCCCGTTACTTTATCTCAATTGGTCTCTATTTTTGGAATGCAAATTGTGCAATGCACTCCTCCATCTACTCGATCTCGAATTCTAAGTGACCACTATAACCTACTTGCTCCGTAGGGTATGCTTCCACATTTCCATTTCTCAAACTCATTTATTCTTATGTGGATCTGCACACAACACAACTGGGAGCACCTCTGAACGGTTCATGCCTTCGAGATGTTTTAATACAATACAAGATACTGCAATACATTACCTGGCAGGAAAGACCGGAGAACGGCTTTGGACAGAGACAGGATTCGACTCCATGAGCGAAAGTTGTCAGATGATTTGATGGTACGGCCTGGTCCAATGATACGTCGGACAGTCTGTTGTAAGAAACAATCAGAAGAGAACGGTTATTATTGGTAAGGTGGGCCTAATGGGTTAGGGCGAATGCTATGTTCTCTGTTTGTAAACCAATCTAAAATTTGATGATGTGTCCGAATTACGTATAGCATCAATTGAGACCGTTGTAAAGGTGTTTAAGTTGTAGTTGTTATACATGATTTATTAATTGTTATTATCTAATGACCAGACTGCAATCGATGGTCAACGTCTCACTATACAGTATCTCTATCACGTGATTTAGGGTTGAATTCGTACGATCTGCATTGCATGGCAATCTCTATTACTGAAGAATAATAATAACTGTTATGCAGTTAGCTGCTTTTTATTATGCACAGTTTCACAACATTCTTCTTCTTCAGTGTTCTGCTCTTAGGCAGATCCAAGATTCCAACCACACCATTATTGTCTATTCTGTGCTTTTTCCTTGATTTGCTTATAAAATTATTATCCTCGTCCCTTTTCTCTGTTGATCAATTAGGATAAATGATTATACTTTAATGACGTGTCCGAATTTCATATATCGTCGATTGACACCGTTGTAAAGGTGTTTAAGTTACTCGTCTCATGAATGGAAGCTCGAATCCCTTCGTTCTACATTACATGGCACGCGCTTTTATAAACAGTATGATGATCAAAAGTTTTAACGACATCACATGACAAAACAAGCCGTCAAAGTCAAAAATAATTTTCCAAAAAATAGTATGCAGTGTCCCGCTACTTTTTTAATAATAATTATTATTCACGTTGCACAGTTGCAAACATATCAAGACAAACGATTTATTGCAAATATGTGTTCCAGATATATTTATATATAGCACTGACTGAACAAGTTATAAAGGTGTCTAAATTAATCGTAATGTAGAAGGATTCTCGAATCCGTACTTTCGTATTAAGACTTGTTAGATTATAGTATTTCAGTCATTTCACTCAACTTCTGATTTAATTCGCATATTTAATTGCCAATTATTACGCCAATGCTATTAATTTTTTTGCAAATAATTTTTTTAAACTAATTACTTCTCCGTCTAAAAAAGCAAAATGCTCTAGCCAATCGCCTCCGTTCTGTCTGCATTTATCAAGCGCCATTATACGATGCTGAAGTATCAGTCGATGGCGCCGAGCAACTGCAAGAGTCTCAGGGTCCATATACACAACAAGTGTATCAGATGAGGGAAAGGAAAATCGGAAACCGCACTCCCTGACTTGCAAAAGCCGAGCGCGGAAACCGATCAAGGCGACGTAAGGGTTGAAAAGCAAGTAAAGAGAAGCAGAGTGAAAAACATTTCGGGTATATTTTGGGTTCGCGCAAAAAATATATTTATGATTTCGTTTAGGGTTAACCCAAAATACTTGGGAGTTCCATTTTTTCGAATAAAAATAAAATAGGGGCCTACACGGAATCAATTTTAAAAGTTTTTGTATGTAGGCCTATTGATTTCGGGGTTTCAATTGGTAAAACTGATGCGAAATACGCTGACGACGGAAGGTAAGTTATACGAAAGGCAAGGAAAAGTAAGATTTGGAAAATCAAGAAAAAATAAGGTAAACTGCGGAAACTGGTACTCATCATAATTATCACATATGGTTGCCACACTTAGCAAACGCCCAAGTATGAGACCTGAGTGTTTAAAAAATATAGAGTCCAAGTGAATGGACTGACATGCAGAAACGTGCGATGTATACTTACTCCACCCCATGCACTGATCCACTCTGCTTGGTCAGCTGGATAAGCCAACGCTGGACATTCTGAAGGGCAACCATCATCTGGGTTCTGGTCACTGGTTGACCATGCTCATCCACCCAATCATCCTGCCATCAACACAAGTCAGTTAAATATTACAAAGAAAATCAAGCGGTTCTACAGCATAAGTTTTTTTAATTTTCTTTTAATACGGCATAACTATTCCCCCACAACACTGATGAAACCTCATTCTATTTCATTGCATAGGAAATAGTTAATTTAACATATAAGGCAAATCCATCATTAAAAGAGGTGTGTAAGAAACTCCTGTTCTCTTTACTACATGAGCATGAAAAATGTATTCAGATTTTAAATAGCGACCGTGCATGGCCTCGACCGACCCTATTCGTTTTTAATGAAGAATTGATCCGGCGGGAGTAGGGAGAAAGAGCTTGAAGGGGCGCTATAACAAGTGCAGTGAAGTACACATACAAACAAACAAACATACAAGCTTTATCATTCCAGAGGAATTAGTTAATTTAAGTTATAAGGCATAGTCCATCATTAAAAGAGGTGTGTAAGAAACTTCTGTTTCCTTTACTACATGAGCATGCAAAATGTATCAGATCTCATATTATGGCGACCGCGCAAGGCCTCAACCGACCCTACTCGCTTTTAACGAATAATTAATCGATCTGTTGAGATCCTACACCCCCGCTGCCCGTTTGAAAGGGTGCAACTCCAATATTTTAGAACTCCGCAATAAAAAGTAATTAGACACCTCTCAAACATTTGCCACGGCGTAAATATTAGTTTCAATTGCTTCAAATTGCTAATTAATTCGTATAAACCATTTTTCAGTGTCTTATGCATAGACTCCAACAACGATGGCAATCACGTTTCGTTACAACTAGCAGTGTTAATGTATCCTAGATTGCAACCAATAATTTATTATTACTCTCCAACTCGCAGTAGATTGCATCAAATTTTTTTTATTATTGCTCTCTTTAATTAGCAGTTGGTTGCAGCCAATAATTTATTATTACTCTCCAACTACATGTAGCAGCAGATTGCAACCAATATAATTTGTCGCATAACGTCACATTGCATTTCGGTACATAGCGTTACATTACATATCAGTACATTGCATTACGTTGCATTGCAACACAATGCCCTGCACAATGTTACACTGCACTACATTAAATTGCATTACACTACGTTGCATTACATTATATAGCACTATGTTACATTGCACTACGATACAGTGTGTCACTGTACATTACAGTACATTAAACCAAGAGCAGCAAGCTCCTTTTAGGATGCTTTACACTGTCAGCTTCCTGCGAATGTGAAGTTTAAACTAATTTTAAGAACATGAAGAGTATTTATTAACTCTCTGAAGCATATAATAAGAAGCTGCTACGTTAGTTACCTCTCTAAGAAGAACGTGGAAATGATGTTGATGATTTCTGTTGTTATCTTTGTTGAAATCGTGCAGAAGATGAATTCGATCGTTGCCTTGCAAGTGTACAGCAATTGAAACGGATTTGAGAGATGATGTACGAAGTGTTAACTTGAATCGGAAGTAGCCACCATAGGATAAGGTCTACAACAGAAGAATCAAACATGGTTTTTTTTTATTAATTATAATTAATGGTGGCCGTTCAAACAGCCAAAAGACAGTCCTGTAAAATAATATAGTCAATATTTTAATGGTTCTATTTTAGTTTTATGGCAATTTTTCTGAATTTTGTCTGTCTTTCTATCTAGGTCTGTCAGCCCATTTATGTCTTTGTCTGTCACTGTACCTCTGTCTGTCTATCTGTCTCTTAACCATGACCCTTGCATGTCATTCATTCTATAGGCTAATCTAAGTATGTTTGTCTAATATTCCATCTCTATCCTTTTGCCTGCCATTTTATCACTGTCTGTTTGTCTGTCTCTATGTCTGTCTGTCTGTTTGCCTGCTTATTCGATCTCTGTCTGTCTGTCTGTATGTTTATTATGTTTGTTGATATATATATATATATATATATATATATATATATATATATATATATATATTTCATTCATTCATCCATCCATCTACATGTATCATTGTCTGTTATCTATTGCACATGCCTTCCTTCCTGAATCTTACCCTGTCACCTTTCGTGAATTTCGTGAGGTTCAAGAAGAGAGGTAATTGCGAGTGTTGTTCACGAATTCTGACAACAGAGACATCGTCTGGAACAACCAGGGAACCAGTGGAAGTCGGTTCCAGTGTCGTCTCACCATTTACTATGACAGTCAGAGCCTGGCTTGGCAACGACACCTGATAAGAAAAAGTGATGCCAAACATGCCACATAACAACCACATGGTAGTCAATTTCTACTATTTTTGCTATTTTACTATCATTGCTATTGTTATTGTTAATATCACTCTAATTATTATTATTTTTATTTCTATTAGTAGTATTAATATTATTATTATTACTATTACTATTATTACTTTTATTACTATTATTATTATTACTTTTATTATTATTACTATTACTATTATTCCCATCATTAGTACAATTATCGTTAATATTAAAATTTACAAAAACTCTTCCGAAAAATTTAACCCCAACAATTGTATTTTGCCCCACCTGTAAGACTATCTATCTGCAGGCGCCCACGGGTTCAGATAACAATGAGAGCTAACCTGTGACCAAGTGTATGGCGCCTGAGTGCACTGTTGTGAACGTCCAAAACAGAAGCATGATGTGCAGCCAAGAGGATTGCCAACATCCAAACCAAATGATCCATCTTTACACTCATCACAGGTCCGACCAAACACATTTTGCTAAACAAAGCAAAGTCAAATGAAACTGCATCAACAATTTAACATTAATTTTAACAAATCCGGATCTGAAGAATTTCGAATAGCACACCACACTAAATGTTTGTCATTGGCGCGCGGTGGTGTAGTGGTGGCGTCGTTGCCTTGAAGCCGGAAGGTTCGAGGTTCGAATCCACCTCAAGTCGCCGCGTAGGGACCTTGGGCAAGTCATTCACTCGCAATTGCTCAGCGCTTCGGAGCGAAACTCCGATGCAGTGTCCGCTCTGTAGTCCGAAGAATTTCGAATTTCGCAACGCACTAAATGTTTTGTCTACGTCTGTCGCATATAGTGGAATTTTCCCGGATTCATACAAAATACTTAAATAATAACGGTACGACGTCATTAAACAGTGCACTCGAAATTAATTAACCAGCACCAAATTGCCTATCATTAATTGGTGTCAAACGATGCATATTCACTAAATTCTGATGCATTATCAATGCAAAATAGACATTTAGAAACAATAGCCTACCTTGCACAGACATTGTCCAGTTCTCGTATCACATGTGCATTGACCATTCTTGCATTGGTCAGTCTGAGTACCTCGACCATCGCATTGGCATGGATTGCACGCTGGAAAGCCATACTGACCGACTGGACATTGGTCACATCGCTGACCAGTGTAGCCTGTCCTGCAGCGACATTGACCACTGATCGAGTCACAATGGGTACTGGATGAACCAAGTGGACTACACCCACAAGCCTATTCAATTCAGAAAGTCTTATTATTAAGTCATCAGCTCAAAACAACATTAAAATTATAATTATGGCATGATTAATATTCAGTCATGTATAACAACATTCATAATTTCATATTCAAGTAAAACAATACTCATATATACATATATGTATATATATATATATATAGATATATATATATATATAAAATTTTATATATATATATATATATATATATTTTGCAAACATAAATATGAATGATTACACAATCATTATTATAGCAATGTAGCATAATGTTTCGATGAAGACAAATGCATTCATTTATTATTATTATTATTATTCCACAGTTTAATGTCATCCTATGGCAGCAAAGACCGTTGACGACAATACAATATAAGTGTACAGAGCAGTAAACAAAAACTTATGTAGCCTCCAAACTACACCAAAGAGGTGTCTAAACGGAGCTGTACAATCTCAATTACATTCAATTTTTAGACAACATAAAGTAGTTCATCGGACACTCGTTCAGGTTTACACATTATGAAAAAAGATCTTAAATCCAAACATTAGATATTAAAATTGTACATTGATTGTCTCATATAACTAATTACGTTAGTGACTCAAGTAAACAGTTCCTGTTACAAAAGTTCAATATGTAAGTGCATCAATAATCATAATAATAATGTAATGTTTCTTGTACAAAAGAAACATGCACCATTAAATTTTAAAAACATCAATCAAATATTATAAATCTGATCAAGATACAAATGCCATCTATAACTAGGATGCAAACGATTTATTCACAAAATCCGACCTTTAGTTATAAGTTTAATCAACCGATACACTTGATTTTGATATAAATTGACAGTCAATAAAGTTTTAACAGAAATTTCAGATTTATATATTTGACATGTATTTCTTAATGAATTCGAAATATTTTCTTTTTTACACTCAATTATTCATTTATTGATTCGGAAAACGTATTTATTGCCATTCACGGCCCCTATTCAGAGGTGTTCTCAACCATAGATCGAGTATTCAAATAATTATTACGAATATTAAGATTCGCAAATATTCACCAATATTAACGAGTATTAAAACTCCAAATGGATATCATATTCGTAAAATAAAAAACCTGAAGGTCTCTGAATGTGAGTGAATTTCGTGGAGATTATACAGAAACTTAAACTCTTTTACTGGGTGACATTGTGTTTTCGATGTTTCACTTTGATTCGCTAACGAAAATTTATGAATATCAAACGAATATTAAAAAAATCTTAATGTTCACGAATATTAACGAATATTAAAGCCTCAACTCACGAATACTCGATCTATGCACTCAGCCAAGCCGCGGAAAAAGAGAAAAGTCTTGAGCAACTGGTAGAAAATAGGTAAATTGTGAAGCAATATTAATAAACTGTGACATGTCAAATAATATCAATATCATCTAAAATAATAATATTAATTTATAAAACTATCAATAATAAAGTATAATATTATTAATATAAACGTAGTCATTAAAATTACTATAGAAAAAAACAATACTAATGCACAACAAGAGTAATATAAACTAAAATAATTAGCACACAAAATAAGATGCCAATTACATCTTACCTGGCATCCCTGAATGGGGTCATGCCCCCACGAATTCATCTGACATCTTTCACAACGTTCCCCATCCGTATTTGGTGGACAGACACATCGTCCTGTTTCAGCATCACACATGTGACCAGGCTTCTCACATTGATCGCATTCTGAAACGTTTTCAAGACACAACATCGTTTGCAAGTTATTTTGCAAACCTCCAGCACGTTGGTTGTGTCGCCTTTTGGTATTGACGGAGTTAGTTAAGATGGCAATAATTATGCGAATAAGAAATATTAGGGTGCAAATGATGATGATTGTGAAGAAGATGATAATGATGACGTCAAAACTGATGATATTAAAGCTAACGATAATAGATGATGACTGTAATGATAAGGAAGATGATAAATAATTTTTTTACCAATATGATGATGACGGTGATGATTACGATGATAATGATGACGACGACGACGACGGTGATAATGGTAAATGATGAAGATGCTAATACATGATCATGATGATGATAACCACGCATAATTATGATGATAATATCTTATTGATGATGATGAAGTTGATGCTCATGATAAGAAAGGAACTCAAATTGATGATGATCATACTAATGATGAACATGATGACGATGATGATGATGATGATAAATAGCAATAACTGTTTTCTCAATCATAAGGCGCTATATAAGTGACTATCGATCTGAATAGATAAGATAAGATTAGAATATATTAGATTAGATTAGATTAGATTAGATTAGATTAGATTAGATAAGAGATATTCGTATCACCTACTGCGGCAGCCACCGTATCCAAATCTAAAGTATCCAGGTAGACATGCGTCACATCTCTGTCCCGTAACTCCATGCTTGCATTGGCATGACCCTGAGTCCATGTCACACTGGGATGAACTCGACCCTGTCATGTTGCACTGGCAGGATTGACACCCTCGGCCGGAGTTCAATCCCCAGTAATCTACCTAAAACGTTACTTTCTATGTTGATGACAATGATTATATCAATGTGACCACATAGCTAGAGAAAGAGACAACTGGCATCCACACAGGACAGCACTTCTCTCGAAATTGTTTGCTTGCGTTGCCACAAATACAACTCGTTTCAGGCGTTCCCACTGCTCACCCGAATCACTTTAATCACTGCTGATCACAATAGCTTATAGGAGACGGTGATACTTTGGTCATCTGGTACAGTTTTATATGGCTGGGACGTGTAACGGCGGCTAGAATAAACTAAATTGTGGATAGCAAGTCTAGAAGCAACAGAGGCTTTAGCCCAGAATTGCCGAACTAGTTAACTGACTTCAAAAGCTCCATGAATAATATGAGAATACGCAAATATCATTATACTCACCCTGCAATGGTCGCACAGCCAGCCAAGAACATTGTCAAGACATTGACATCGGCCAGTCAAATGGTCACATGACGAACTGGCCGAACCAAGTGGATGACACGAACAGACTGAACAACAGAACAATGGATCAGATGACAATCATTAGCAAAAGAACAATAAAAATCATTTCCAGTATAATTACATGTATAATATTTGTATGAATTCCTAAGTATTGATCATTTGCCTCAATCTGTCTTTCTCTTTGAAATGTGCTTTCTCCTTCTATTCACTCCACAACTTTGTCTGATGTATTCTTCCATAATGATAATGATGAATTTGATGACGATGATGATGATGATGATGATAATGATGATGATGATGATGATGATGATGATGATGATGATGATGATGATGATGATGATGATGATGATGATGATGATGATTGCGAAGCACAGCGACAATCCTGCGTTTGAAGCGGATTTCTTTTCCACGTTTCGAACTGGCATTGCTATATTGCTAGGTTTTATGACTATCATGGAGAGTTGCATTTGTTCACTATGTTTGCAATAGTGAACACCAACTATTTATAGTGGCTTAAACACACCATAAAAAGGTGTGGATGCAGAACGTTACAATGTCGACTGTTAAATTTTCGCCTATAATTATGCATCAGTATAGCCTAATAATAGAAATTGTCAATAACATAACATAATGCGATTTTATTTACCGCTGCTAACAAAAGTGACCATTCAGTACCCCGAGAGAAAAAAGCGGCTACAATGATAGAAACAGATCTAGAAACAATGACGACACATAAAGAGAAGGGAGAAAGAGAGGGCAGTCCAGAGAGCTGGTCTAGACCTAGCGCTGGGAGATGATCTAGTTTTTTTACCGAGATAATGGCGATCAGCGAAAACTTAAGAATTTTCGTTAACAAAAACTGATATAAGAATGCAATTGGTAACAAACAAAACTGAGACGAAAATTGATCAAACGGAGCAAACGATATTTAACCAAAACAAATCTATTTTTGCTTGTGATTTTTCCGTACTCACATAGTATACGATAAGGGCGCCTGTGCATTGGGGCAAAGGAGCAATTTAGGCCTACCACGAGAAAATTACAACATGTCGATTTGCCTACTTGTTTTTTTACTAAAAAAATTTTTCGTACAACAACACTAGCAATTACAATAATAATTATATCAATAACAATAATAATGAATTATAGTTTTATCTATTATATATATATATACATAATTATATATATATATATATATATATATATATATATATCCCTATACAACTTGAGTTAATCTGATTAGATAGCAGGAAGACGTCGGTTACCTTGACAACCAGTCGGCGAGAAATCGTAGTAGCCCGGCAGGCATTCGGAGCACTGGGAACCTGTCACCCCTTGCTTGCAGTGGCATCGTCCAGTCACGGGATCACAGAAGGCGCCACTGAGACTGCCAATCGGATGACAGCTGCACGGTTGACAACCAGAAGTGACGTCACCATAACCAACCTTCAAACGAAGAAGGCTTAAAGAAATTATTATTCAGTTATGTAAATTTTAATCTGGTTGAGCAGCATTATTATAAGGGCTGCTGAAGTTGACACTTTAATTAATCGATAAATTACACGATTATTCGTTAATCATTTCAACGATTAACTTTTTGGCCAGCGATTAATCGAAGTTAATTAATCGATCAATCATTAATTATTTTCAATGATTAAATTCATTGTTGATAACGGTCACTAGAAGTCTTAGAAGATCACCCAAACTGTCATTTTAGTTGTTCGTGATATACGTTTTTTCTTTACCCTCAGCCTATTTATATTGCAGAAATATTTCTAAATATGGTAGTAGTGTTGGCATAATTTAGTTGATTAAATGAAAACATTCGAATTTAGAAACTTAAAGAGGACTACTAATATGATCAAACAACTACTAGGAAACAACCAACTAGCATTAGATATTAATAACATTGATAACAAATAAACAAAAAACAACATTAATTTCGAATTCGTCATGACGTTTTGGGGAATACATAATTATGGTCAAAGCATGGCGGAGTTTGGTTTCCGTTCTGGGGGGGGGGGGCTAACCCCGAGTCTGGGCTTTCTGGAGGGGCTAACCTCGAAAAAGGGTTCCATTTTCATGGTAAAAAAGTCGAACCTGGGTCTTCTTGGGGGGAGGGGGCTTAGCCCCCCTACCCCTGCTAAACTCCGCCTATGGGTCAAAGTTAACTATTAATTAATCTGTAATTCGCACACAGATTATTATAAAAACGCCAATTTTTTCAATCATACACGGTCCTACTTCCTACATAAAGTACCTCAAAATCAGAAGAAGAAAAACAAGTCGACAATCAATCAGCTTAGATTAGATTAGATTAAGCGTAGAATAGATTAGATTAAGATTAGACTAGATAAAGAGTGGTTAAGATTAGGTTAAGATTAGAGTAGATTAGATTGAAGATAGAACAATGAGATTACCTGACACTGACCGCAGTCACGTCCGGCATAATGAGCTCGACACTGACACTTCCCTGACACTCTGTCACAGACGTCACTGACAGACCCATGGTAGCTGCACTGACATTCTGTCACAATCAAATCAATCAATCAGTGAAATCAATGAATCAATCAATCAAATCTAAATCAACTGCATTGTATAACTATGACCGCTTACGAAGCGCTTCTATGAGCAAAATGCATTTCTTTCAGAAGCACTCCCACTGCGATCTGCCCTGAGAGATAATTCAGGTTTGATGCATAGATACAATTTTTTATAAGATAATTATCATCTAACCACAGCGCACGAAGCCTAGACCAAATTGCCATTTTATGTGGTTAAGCGATGAATGGATCCAGATTTGACGAGGGCTTATGACAACAGAGGTCGCTGCCCTCGAAAAAGTTTTGGCATAATACATCTCTATGGTGACGGGAATCATGGAGGGATCGGGGAGAATGGGAAGACCATACAGAGAATGGTTGCAGGACATAGAAACTTAGCAACATTCGGAAGGTCAGTATGATTAATTATTATGGTTAAGCGATTAAAAGTAAACTACCATTCGAGCGGATACTAAGGGAGTCGGAGGACAGGAGAAAGTGGCAAAGGCGTGTCCATGAAGCGACCAACCCTCGAATCGAGGAAGGTTGAAGGCAAGGCAAGACAAGATTAACAGTAACGAGTTTATAAACATCTGGTTTGACACTTTAAAATGATGACACAGCAACTAACTCAAAAGACAGCAAGAGAGAAGCCTGAACTCCGCCACTGCACTCTGCCAGTGCCAGTCCCAAGCATGGATAAGGGAGGAGGGCGTCGCTAACGGTCTTTGTTATGACGCAATGACGTTAAATTGCAATTACACGCACCATAGTTGTAAAAAAACGTTTTTTTCCGTTTTTTATTCTCTCCCAAAAAACGTCGTTTTTTCGTTTTTATTTTTCCCATCGTTTTTTATCGTTTTTTATCGTTTTTTATTTTTTCTTTACCTTTATTTATGCATTTAATTTCTATTATTATTTTCCTTAATTTTATTTTTTTCTGATATTTTTATGTTTTCTGCCAACTCTCAAGGATCCGGCCAACTAAAGTCATTATTTCATCGTTTAACATAATCATTTAAGAGATAGCCTGCGTGTGGCAGGTTCCTAATCAAGATTTTCATGGTTAAAATGCGGTTTTAGATGCAAAAAAGTCAAATTATTTTCCGTTTTCGTTTTTTATCGTTTTTTGTTTTTTTTATTTTTTTGAAAAAACCTCGGTTTTTTACTGTTTTTTTATTTTGTTTTCATCGTTTTTTACATCTATGACACGCACAGAGAAGCCTCTAACACACCTCTTTTAAGTTTCTCTTTTTCATATAAGAATGAGAGCTCTACGATGCAGTCAAGTGCATCAGTAGATTTTATAAAACTATAAAGATTCATTCAGATACATTTTGATGGTGTTTTAGGATGTTTTAAATATTATTTGTATTCATTGCGCTGTATATTTTCTGCATTTTCGTCAACGGTCATTGTTGTCATAGGACGACATTAAACTTTGGAATAATAATAACAATCGAATTTTATTTATATCTAAAACTTTGCTGGCAAGGGTCGTTTGATAATCAAAGTAACTACATTAACAATCTCACGAACATTATTAACATTAGTCTTGTCAAGAACAATTTTTTCTTAAATTATTCATTCATTCATTCATTCATTCATTCATTCATTCATTCATCCATCCATCCATCCATCCATCCATTCATTCATTCTTTCATTCATTCATTCATTCATCCATCCATTCAATTCATTCATTCATTCATTCATTCATTCATTCATTCATTCATCCATCCATTGAATTCATTCATTCATTCATCCATCCATCCATTCAATTCATTCATTCATTCATTCATTCACTCACTCACTCATTCATTCACTCACTCATTAATTCATTAATTCATTCATTCATTTATTACTTGGATGCATAGCAGCATATGGCGCGCCTTAAACGCGACTAATCATAAGCGCTTCCGACCTGAGCACGACTCATAAGGACAGTTTTGTTTAT
>OX243818.1:4793460-4804265 GCA_945859605.1 Lumbricus rubellus
CCTTATGGAAGAGCGAGACATAGGCCCTACGCAATACCAGGTATCGCTAATATTCATTTGTTTTAACTTTCAGCAACATAAACTAGGAGTTAATCCCAAGTTGTCTATGACGCACACATCGTGACAAACGGATATACAATACAAATCAAACAACATCCTTCTATGCAATTGTACCACACACACAAACATTCAAAGTTATCTGTAGTTTCCATACACGTAAAGAATCTTTTGGTTACAGAAGCCCAACACAATCATGCAGTCATGCACAAACTGCAGACAAAGTTCTCGACTACAATTACAGCGCTAAATGCTTGTTTATATACAGACACGGCACAACTAATTCAAAGGTGTCTTACGACGTTGGTGTGCGTTCCGTGCGCTATTCTCTTATTCCTTCAATCTGCGATCTTTTTAATCTTTCTGAACCCGAAACTGCATAATTATACTCAAGAAGTACCAGACTGCCAGCCACAAATATAAGTAAAAGAGGTCTGTGTCGCTAATCAGTGTCAATCTAGACGTCTCTGTTCACAAGTAAATACGTGCCATTTACCCATAGGAAAATTGTATAGGAAACATCGACCCCAGTAAAATTCAAACGCTCCTGTTTATATGCATATATTAAAGTCCCCCCGGGGAAATGAATATTCATCTCAAGAAAAAAAGCGAGAGGTGTTCACATGTAAATACGTGCCATCCCCTCCCTGAAAAATTATGTGCCCAGCAAATCCTCCTCCCCCAAAACAAAATTTCAACAGCTCATGTTTGCATGTATAATTATTAGCCTATGTCAAATAATTCGACTCCCCAGCATTGGTGTACTAAAAAGGTCATCAGGTTTAAAAAGTCAAAAAGAATTTATTTCGTAAATACTAAAAATAGGTTATCAGAAGAAATTATGGCAAAAAAAGGTGTCGTCGGTGTCTTGTTGAACGACTGGCGTGCGCCAAAAAGACCGTTCTCCGCCCTCGCTCCAAACATCCCACCCCTCATCAGCAAGGGAACTAGATTAAACACTGGTACTCGCTAATCGTCTTTACAATGTCATTGGAAACCTCGAGTTTGTCTGTGATCTGTCCTAGAAGTGCGCTCTTTAGGACACCTTATTTTCGTTGATCAACGGCAAATATTATTTGTCGAAGGCTAATCAATATAACTGCTTTATGGACGAATCTAAGCTACTTATAAAAACGGGAGGAAGGAGGAATTCATTGCTCAAGACAACAGAGGTCATTGCCGTCGGCAAAAATTTGTTTGGCGTAATACAGCATTTTTTATCGATTATCCTACACTCTGCCAGTGCCAGCCCCAAGGTTGAATAAAGGAGGAGGGCGTCGAAAATGATCTTTGTAATCACACAGTGACGGATCCAGATTTGACTAGGCCGACCTATGACAACAGGGGCCGTTGCCCTCGGAAAAGTTTGTTCGGCATATTACAGCACTAGCGAACTTTTACCTCTGCTGTTTAATTTCTGGTATCAATGAGGTGTCGCTCCAAAGCCAACGCTCCGCTGAAAAGGAAGTTCTCTCGGTTCTCTCCCATGGATCGCAACTATGCAAAACTGAGAATTTCTGTGAAAGGCGAATGGACTTCCTTTGGAGCTGCGTACACTCACTGGGACTCGACCTGACGCTTTCATCACAAAACTTAAAACTTTTCTCGTTTGCCCCTTTGAGTCAGGAATGCCTCCGAGTCGTTTCCTTGACGGGGCGATTATGTAAATTCCTCCCAATCAATTAATTTCAGTCGCCAATTTCCGAGTCGGTACTAAACGATGCAACACGTAAATACGCTATTAAACACCTTTGAAACGGTTTTAATATTCACTATATATAAAAAATATAAATTTTTGAAAAGCGCTTTGAAAAGGTGTGTTTAAACGACATAAAATAGACTACATTGAAAACTTTAGAGACGTCAACAGCCTTCGTAGCTATAAGATTACTTAAAACTTTTGGATAATAAAATAATACTAATAATTGGAGAGTTTTACAATCAAATTATCGTCCAAGAAAGCTTCGGATGAAATGCTTTGTAATGTTGTTTTGTTGCCTTTATATTAGAGAAGTTGTGACACCTTTTCTTCATGATTTTCAGAAAAATAAGATTCTTTTTGCAGCCTTGATTATTATTAGTATCCGTTGAGTGGAACAGAACCCCTGCTGTGTGCTCTGGCAATTACCAATTTATTATGATTCCGAAAAATATCCAGATAAATGTCCTTGTTATTAATTGTAATTGTAATTGTAATTGTAATTGAACATTTATAAAGCGCCGCTCACAGATTCAGTAGCGCGTATATTCACATAATTATATTCATCCTATACCACTTTCCCTTTAAATATCACGATGGGAAAGTCTATTGACAGGTATTTCCCTTTCTTCTGGTATCTCTTGTGTACATCACTAGCATGTGACTCTTAATGTAAACTCACTTCGATGATGACGTCGTAATTGGCGAGATGCGACTCAGAATCTTTCTCTGCCGTTGAACAATTGACAGCATAATGGAAACTGTAGACAAAGGTTCCTCCGTATGATGACACCTAAAAGACATGCATACACACATATAAATATATATATATACACATATATACATATATTGTATATATATTCATTCATTTGTTCTATGTGGTTGTATAGTGCCTCTTCCAGAAACCTACTCAAGTGCGCTCCTGGGAAAGCCATGACAAAAGTAGATTTATGAAACAAAGTTTGATTGGTCAGATGTAATAAATGCATTCATGCATGCGTAGCTGCATACATGTATACATACATACATTAATAAACGCACACCCGCACCATTGATATTATTTTTTCTATGGCAAATCTTTTTTAACACATACAAAGTCGCACACAACTTAAAATCTAAGACACAATTAGTCGGTCACTTCGTGAATGACTGACTGACTGACTGGCTGACTGACTGACTGACTGACTGACTGACTGAAAGACTGATTGATTGATTGATTGATTGATCGATATGAATCAGCTTTTGACCTTGTTTCCAGTGTAGGCATGAGGAGCAACCCAGTAGATGTCATGATTCAGATGGTGAGTCTTCTGCACAGAGATATGTAACGATCCATGCTGTCCTTCATCTGGTATGATGCTACCACTTGCTGCCAGATCAGTCACCATCCAACCGTCCATGACCTTGATCTGAAAATAATGTCAAAGGTCATTGTGAGTAATAAAAAAACATTGTCGATGACTTGCGAAACATAAAATATGAAGATGGTGGTAAAGATTATGCTGACTGTGATAATGGGTGTCACAACGTTGATGACGATGATGATGATGATGATGATGATGATGATGATGATGATGATGATGATGATGATGATGATGATGATGATGATGATGATGATGATGATGATGATGATGATGATGATGATGATGATGATGATGATGATGATGATGATGATGATGATGATGATGATGATGATGATGATGATGATGATGATGATGATGATGATGATGATGATGATGATGATGATGATGATGATGATGATGATGATGATGATGATGATGATGATGATGATGATGATGATGATGATGATGATGATGATGATGATGATGATGATGATGATGATGATGATGATGATGATGATGATGATGATGATGATGATGATGATGATGATGATGATGATGATGATGATGATGATGATGATGATGATGATGATGATGATGATGATGATGATGATGATGATGATGATGATGATGATGATGATGATGATGATGATGACTATGACTAAACCAACAGTGGCAATGATCTTACAGCGTGTCGACCCAGGGTGCTGCTGTGGCATTCATTTGTCACTGAGAAGCAGAAACATGGGTCGCACCCCATTGGATTCTCCCCTCGAAGATTGTAGTGACCAGGGCGACAGGTTTCGCAATTCTCACCAAACACATTGTCCTGAAGTTCACAGAAAACAGACAAATAAACTTACGGAAATTATTATGCATAAAATGATGACCAATGAAACTGAAAAACCAATAATTTCTCATTTTAAAGTGGCGCTATAAAAGAATAATTATCTTGAAACAGACTGATTGAGTGACTGATTCACTTGCTTCCTTTCTCCTTACCTTACTCATTTACTGCCTGCAGGCATGATTGACAGAATGTTGACATTCACCGAATGTCTTACTATTGACTATTGGAATGACTGATTATTTTGAGAGTTGATTGACGCATAGGCGTACGAGGCGGGGGTGCAGGGAGGGGGGGGCAATTGCCCCCCACTTTCGGGAAAATCTGGTTGGTTTTTCGGGCAAACACAGGACCGAATGACTAAAAAAAAAAAAAAAAAGGTCGTCAACTTTCGGGCAAGTCCGGTTTTTCGGGCAAACACAGGACCGAATGACTAAAAAAAAAAGGTCGTCAACTTTTTTATGGTTTGACGGATATATTTTTCGGGCAGAAGTTCAATCCTTGCCCCCCCCTCCTCCCCACTGCTGAAATCTCCCGTACGCCTATGGATTGACGTGTACACTCTTGTTGAAACAAAAGCTGGACTGACGAAAATAACGCGTTTTAAATAGAAGTTGAATTGGTTAGACCATTAGAACAATTCATCCTTGGAGTAGAAGATTTATTTATCATCGTTTTAGCTTTATATATAGACTACGCTGGACTGGCGGGAAAAAGCACTTGATAAATTTAAGCAAAGTTAATATTAAAACAGAATCTGGGCTGATGAAATGAATGCTTGAGAAAGGGAAGCTGCAGGTTGATGAATTTCATTAATGTATTTCATGGTGTATCAAACCTCCATTTTCGTTAGAAAAACATCAATCCAACTTCCATTTGTCAAGCGTCCTTCTTATAAATCCGGCTTCTATTCAAGTTAGAAGCCATTAATCCAGTGGTGGCCAACCTTTTGTACTCAGTGTGCCACAAACTATCGCCCGTACCGTCCGCGTGCCACTATACATATATCTGACGAGAGTATTGTAACCTGTTACAATTTAAAACTTGCACTTGCATAAAGTAACTATATATATATATATAAATTCCATGGTCCTCCTTGCCTATATATATATAATTATATATATAGGCTTATATATATATATATATATATGAAAATTTTGTATTCGGTCTCATCACAGCGTGTGTCCATGGCTGCAATGTTAGACATTATTATTATTGCTTAGATTTTGAACCTTACAAAACTTGAAAAAGACTTTACTCGCCATCAGAATGAGTTTTCTTTCATGCTGATGTCAGACTTAACTCCTATAAGTTTGACCATCATTATCAATTCATCACTTGTTCTGGCAAACATTGACAGTTCTGTGCCTAAAAGCTTCTTTCTCTAAAATTAGTTTTGATAGCTTACCTAGGCCGGTGGTTTTCATTAGAGTTTCCCTGTAACTCACTGAAGTGAAGTTCAATGTTAATTATTTACATACATGCACCACAACTGTTGCAGTACACAGCAAAATAGCATAACCAACAGGAATCTCTTCCTTTGTTTGGGCTGAAACTCAATTTCTTATCTCTGAATGGATGCTGTGGAGAGTATGGACTTTGACCACCAGCCGACTGACAGTGATGAGCCTGCCTCCCCCACTTCGAGCGCCTGTGCTGCGTCCGTCAGCAGTTAATTAACCTTGCCCTGGTCAGTGGTCACTGCAGCTACGGAGTTACAGAGGCGCCTGAGATTCGCCTAAGTCTGCCCTAAGAGATAACATTGTAAACTAGCAGTTCTAGCATAAATATTTTTCAAAAATTCCATGGCCCTCCGTGCCACTCATCATAGGCCGGCGTGCCACAAGTGGCACGCGTGCCGCAGGTTGGCCACCACTGCATTAATCCATCTTCCCTTTCTCAACACTGCTTTTCAATCATCCAGCCTCCATCTCTGCTCGAAAAGCATCACTCCAGCTTCCATTGCGCAAACGTTCTTTTCATCAATCCAGCATTTATTTCTTAAGCGTTATTTCATTAATCAAGCTTTTATTTCAGTTAAGAAACGAATCCAGCTTCTATTTCACTTTAAAAAACATCAATCCAACTTCAGTTATCAAGAATTCGTTTTATGATTACATTTTCATTCACCTTCCATTTACCTAACCTTTTTTTCGTAAGTTCAGTTTCTATATAATTAATTATTATGGATAAAAATAAATTCCTTTTTCTTCATTGACATAACATTATTATAATAGTCTATTATTTATTTTAAGAAAGAACGGCGCTCTTTTGTCTGGCGATCTTTTGTCGGCGCTCTTTTGTCTGGCGCTCTTTTGTCGGCACTCTTTTGTCGCGCTCTTTTGTCGGCCGCTCTTTTGACGGGGTGCCCTAATTGACTACAGATCTGACTAATTGGCCGACCGACTAAACGATTGACTGGAACGAGTTATAGTTATACCTTGCAGATGCACTGAGCCCTGCAGAGATCTTCGTTGGTGCTTCCTATGGCGCTACACGGACATCGGACGCAGTTCGGGAAGCCAGTGTAACCGGCGACACACTGGTCACACTCAGGACCACAATATCCCTCGAGGCAGATACAGTCACCGGCATTCTAAACAACACACAAACATAAATTAATTAAATTTTAAAAGAAATTAAATAAATGAGTAAAAAACTAACATAAAATATATAAACTAAAATAAATAAATAAAATAAATGAAAAAAGTATATAAAATAAATTAAAGAAATTAAAAGAAATTAAAAGAAATTAAAAGAAATGATTAAAATAAAGCAAATAAATAAACTAAACGAAATAAATTTAAATGAAATTAAATTAAAATTTAATTAAAATAAAGTAAACGATATAAATTTAATGAAATAATGAGAATAAGTAAATCAAATAAAATGAAATCAATCAGATAGATTGAATTAAATTAAATTAAATGATCTGAGCACTGACCAGACCGAGGTCTTCCGCTGCGTCATCCTTGACACACATTCCCGTTGTTCCGCTTCCATGACACATACACGGTTGGCAGACATTCGGTTGATTGTGATCAAGACCAGACGGACGATAGAAGCCATCGTCACACATCTCACAATTTATGCCCATCGTGTGATGCTACAACATCAAACGCAACACATGATTACAACGTAACGTAACACATTACAAAGTAATTAACATGTCACAACGTAATTTAACATGTTACAACGTAATTTGACATGTTACAACGTAACACTCTACAAAGTAATTAACATGTCACAACGTAATTTAACATGTTACAACGTAATATAATTGTTCGTAGGTTTGTTTGTATGTGCACTTGTTACAGCGCCCCTTCAACCTCCCTACTCAAAGGCGCTCCTGAATGCAGAGTGGACACTGCATCAGAGTTTCACGCCGAAGCAGTGAGCAATTGCAAGTGAAGGACTTGCCCTAGGTCCCTACGCGGCGACTTGAGGTGGATTCGAACCTGCAACTCTTCAGCTGCAAGGTGACGAACATACCTACATGTACTACACCACTGCGCTCCACAATATGTTACAATTTACAACATAGTGTAACACACTGCACCAAAACTTTGGATGCTCTAGAAGCATGTATGTCGTCCAATAGACTATATACGCTTGAACCCATATAAGACAAAAATTATTTGGTTGGGCACACGGCAGCAGCTTGCCAAGCTTGATCTCTTTTCTCTTGCATCTGAATTTCCTGGCTTTGTCTTTGCAACCACGGTTCATGACCTTGGTGTCCAACCTGACCAAGAACTCACTTTTGCTCCTCAACTTCACCGTCTTGCACGAGACTGCTATTATCAGTTGCGCCAACTTCGCACTGTCATCCGTTCTCTTATGTCTGCTGCTACTCTTACTCTATTGTGCATTCCTTTGTTACATCGCGCATTGACACTAATTTTTTTTCTTCGCTCTACTTTGACCTCCAATCTATTACATTAGCTTGTCTAATTTATTATTATTATTCAAGAGTTTAACGACATCTTATAGCAACAAAGGCTGTTGACGTCTTTAAAGTTACGGTATCAAAGTATTTCAGTTCACTGTTGTTTAAATGTTCCGCAGTTTCTGTCTGTATTGTCTATCTTTTTTCTTTTCATAGTTCTTCTGGAATTTGGTTGCTGTAGATCCTCTTTCTAAGTCTTTCTCCAAAGGGTTAAAGTTACAGTATCAATGTATTTCAGTTCACTGTTGTTTAAATGTTCCGCAGTTTCTGTCTATAATGTCTATCTTTTTTCTTTTCATTGTTCTTCTTCTGGAATTTGTATTTCCATGGCGACAGTGTTCATAAGGTGGTTGCTGTAGATCCTCTTTGATGCATTTGTCATTTTTTAGTGTCACCATTTCACATACATGCATAAACATGCATATATTTAAATATACATTCATTTTCTGATTTTAATTTTCATTTATTTTTAATTAATACATATATAAGCAAATAGATTAGATATTCAACATTAATATGAAAATCAAATCATTCAGCCATCATCTATTAATAAGCTTGAACAATAATATCAAAAATCGTTTGATTCAATGCCTATTTAATCTATTACAGAATTAGTTAACACACACACACACACACACACACACACACACACACACACACACACACACACACACAAACCGCACTAAAAAAAGCAAACAAATACAACTAAAATTATAATTCACATGCAATACTTCTTACATAATTTTTCCATTAGTTATGGTCATAAGTATATTATAAGCTTCAAGATAAATATCTTGAATAGAGAAAATATTTTTAACACTACATTCCACTTTTTTCTCTACACATTTTTTAAGTAGTAGGATTGAAATGTCATTCTTTTTACAAGCGAACAGCGTATGTTCGATTGTTTCTGGCAATTGGCATCCAGAGCACAGGTCTGTTGTGCTTTTACCTATCACTTTCAACCAGCTGTTATTAAGGACATGCCCCATTCTAAGTCTGGTAATTTGAACTTCTCGTTTCCTTATAGAGTCCATAAATTTTATATCAGTGGATACCAAAGGCTGGATAGATTTATAAAATCTCCCTTTTCCTTCAGTATCGTATTCAATTTGCCATGTATTAATAACATATTTCCTTATTAAAGAATAGATTTCCGTTAATTCTAGATAATTTGTTGAATTAATCTCCAAAAGCTCTTGTCCTTTCTTTGCAAGGGTGTCTGCCATTTCATTTCCAGATAATCCAATATGACTAGGGATCCATGCTATGATTAAACTGCTGCTTTTAAGTTTATTAACATTATCTATAAATTCCAGAAATAAATTAGGCCGTGAAGAAGACTTGTTTTCTTTTATAGATGTGGCCACACTTAATGAATCAGTATATATAATATACTTATTTGCATTTGCAGTTTCATTCACATTTTCATTTAGGATAATCCATTTTATCGCTTCAATAATGGCCGTTAATTCAGCAGAATAAATGGAGGAATTATCTGCAATCCTATAAACATTGTGAGAATTCATGGAGGGTACATAGAAAGCTGCAGAAACGACATTTTCAATTTTAGAACCATCTGTATAGATTGATGTGCGATCAACATATTTATCAATTAATCTTAATGATAGGGATGACATAATGTTAGGAGAGTCCTTCTTTTTGTTTATATGTTTTTTCAAGGACAGATCGACTTCAGTGGTTCTGTTAAACCATGGAGCGGTTGACTGAAAAATTGGAGATTTAAATGGTTCGGATGTAATTGAAAAGAAATGTTCAGTTCTTTTAAAAATAGAATTTTGGTTCACAGAAGATGCACAATAGTAATTTGACCAGTGATCTCGCATGGTCTCTGCTGCTGGATGATCATTTGAACCTAATATTTTTGATCCAAACTTGATTGAGTTACTCAATCGACGCAGGTGGAGGGGCACCTCTCCACACTCATTCTGGAGGGCCATTACAGGGGTGCCTTTAGCTGTTCCACAAGCCAACCGCAAAGCCTCAGATTGTACATTTTGCAGCCTTTTCAATTGTGTAGCACTAGCTGTAGCATATGCCACGTCTCCATAGTCAAGGACTGACCTCACGAGTGCTCTATAGATGGAGAGCAGTGCCCGCTTTGAGGCCCCCCATTTATACCCTGACACAGCCCTCATTACATTTATTCTCTTTTTACATTTGGTTACAATGTAATCTATATGGGGCTTCCAGCTTAATTTAGAATCAAAAATGACTCCCAAGAACTAAACACGATTGTATGCGCTATGTAAAGATAAAATTACATGTTAAACGGGTGTCGTAAAATGCATAAATTTAATTTTATGCATAAATTCGATATCTTGACACAAAGACATGCGTAAGATAGGTTGAGTGTCAAAAAATTTAATCGCATTGTATGCATTATATAATTATATGATTCATGGTTAAACGGGTGTCTTAAAATGCATAAATTTTAATTTTATGCATAAATTCGATATATTGATACAATGACATGCGTAAGATATGATGAGTGTTAGGTAACCTTGCATGCGATGCAGACTCCCCCTCCATCGTACAACCCATCCGTGTTGAGACTGAGGCGTTGATTAGCAACCGTTGAGTTGTAGACGCACGAATCAGCGTGGCCGAAGCAGTTGCACTCTACAACGCAAAGCCAACTTATTTAGCGCCTCTATATTGGCATAATTTATACTTTCAATCGAAATCTATTCAAAAGCAGATGAAGGAGGAGTTGGAAGGAGAAAAGAGGAGGAGCAGGACGTGGTAGAGGAAGAGCAAGAGGAAGGATAGGGAGGAGGAGGAGCAGGAGGTGGATGAGGAGGAGGAGGAGGAGGAGGAGGAGGAGGAGGAGGAGGAGGAAGAGGAGTAGGAGGAGAAGGAGGAGAGAGTAGACGGAGGGGAGAAAGAGAA
>OX243818.1:4804465-4819465 GCA_945859605.1 Lumbricus rubellus
TAATCAGGTTTGAAAGGTGTCTAAAGACATCTCCGTAAGACCGGATCTGATATGAAAAGAATATTCTTTAATTGACCAATTGATATAAGAATTTGGTCGTACAGACATGGTATAATAAACTTACAGTCATCTAAAGGACCCCTCAAAAGTCAAATGTTTTTAAATAGCACACAAAAGTCATGATCCTAAATTCGATATAAATACGTTCTTATGATGACCAACTATTTATAAACTGACTGCACCTTGGTTTACGTGGCATTGCCGTAATTTAAATACGACAAAGCACCCTCGTTAAAAACGATTTTCTTGTTAAGTTGTCCTCGAAATGGGTAATAATATTATTATTCGATCATTGTAGTCTTTGGCCTTACGGAATAGCGTTGAGGCCTCAACGGTAGAAGAAGTTCGACACATGTCATGATCAGGCGGTGCTGTTTATTATAGTATCAAGTACAAATGTTTTAAAGGTGTCTAAAGTCAGCGCTCACAACCCACGCGACGCTATAGTTTCAGTTTAACGACACTGTGATAACTAAAGATTATTAGAGTCGCCATCATTCTTCATCCAAACTCGGGACTAGCATGCACTGCCTGAGTGCGAACAGACTGGAACAGTGGAGCAGTTTAAACAATTATCCTGCTTGTGGGGCGCGGTGGTGTAGTGGTAAGTTCGCTGCCTTGCAGCCCGATGGTTGAAAGTTCGAATCCACTTCAAGTCGCTTTGCAAGGACCTTGAGCAAGTCCTTAATTCACTCGCAATTGCTCATGCGTATCGACGTGAAACTCCGATTCAGTGTCCGCACAGTAGTCGGGAGCGCTTCTGAGTAGAAATCTTGAAGGCGCGCTATAACAAGCGCACATCATCATCATCATTCGCCATGAGCCGAATGCTCGTAGGTGTCCAATGTCAACTTCGTCTTCTTCTTCCAATAATTTCTGTCCTGCGCCAGGTGGAACAGCTTTTGTAGTGAGTCATCGCACCAGTCCTCTATGTCCTCCTTCCATTCCCGATGCGGTCTGCCTCTCTTATTAGTTCCGTCCATTATTCCGAAAACAAGAGTCTTAAGTTTTCTGTCGTCCGTCATTCTGGCGATATGGCCGAAGAGCCCCAGTTTGCGCCTCATGGCTTTTTGTAAGATTGTTTCTGCTCTGCAGTCCACTCGCTGAAATATCTCTTCGTTGGTTATTTTCTGCGTCCATTTTATTCTTAGGATCTTTCTGTAGCATTTGTTCTCAAATGCCAGGATCCTTCTTTTTATCGAGGCGGTGTATACCCATGTCTCGCAGCCATAAAGCGCTGTGCTGAAGATTGTGGTATTGAGGACCTTCATTTTTGTCGTCATCTTGATGATACTGCTCCTCCATATTTTGTCCAACGATTTGAGGGCTGTGTATGCTCTTGCTAGGCGGGTCCTGACTTCTGTTTCGCCATCCAAATCGAATGTGAAGTTGCTGCCTAGGTAGGTGAAGCTTCCCACGTTTTCTATTTCGACGTCTTCTACTTTTACAATAGGTTCGCTGGTCTTTAGTCCGAATATCATGGTTTTCGTTTTCTTAATATTGATGGAAAGTCCAAATACGCAATAATAGTACACTCATTGGTTCTATAATATCAAAGCGTCGGTTTCCAATATTTTAAACGGCTTTTAAAAAGAAAATGGGAGTTTCTCTTCCTTCCCTTGGGACACGAGAGGCAATCTATTTGTTTCACCAAAACGCAGTGAAGTAAAACCTAGAATCGTGCACATTCAGTAAAGATACAATTACGCACCATAGAGCTCCGTCATTGGCCGTACAGTCCCGTATCTACTCGATAACGGTTCACGTTCAAAACTTGGGTATAACATGAAGGCGTAGCTACTCTGTGATTTTTTGCGAATAACATAAGAGTCGGTAGGCAATAAATAGCAAAGTTACAAGCTTAAAAGCAAAGCGATCATTCGACACCTTTAAATGCCTTTCAATTGTTACTATTATACGAACTCCAAATGCTGCTGTGCTTCGGTCCTGTCCCTCCAACCAAATGTATCTATAGGTGATTCATGGCATTCGAATATGCGACTCATGGCACAGCGTCGAGTGAATTATTGCAATCTATAATTGTGAGACTTATTGCAATCTATTGTGTGAGGTCGCTAATTAGAAACTAACCAGGACCATCCTGGCTTACCTTGGCAGAAGGCTCCCTGCGTGTAAGTTCCCTGGCGCCATGGAACTTGATTGAAGAGAGGACAGCAGACTTCACAGCTTCGGCCGCATGTATTGCCCTCACACTTGCATCTCAGCTCCTGTGCGATGCAAAACAAGTCAATTTACGAAAGACAATAATAATAATAATTATAATTATGACCAACATCACCCAAGGCTAACAAGCAAATAAGCGTTAACAGGTTTGCTTGGGAGCCCGCACATAGAGGTAAGAGGGGCGCTTGCACCACCCCCCCCCCCCATCATTGGAAAATTGAAACCTATACATGCCGCAATTATTAAGAATCAACTTAAAACGAGGTTGCGTTTCTACAACTGATCTATTTCTACATTATATTCTTGATAAGTAATACACGATACTTTAAGTAGCCTTAAAGTTCAGCACACAGACTTTTCTAACCATAATAAGATTGTAATGTGGTGAAGTCGTTCCTGCATCATGGTGGAGCTAAAGAGGCTGAGAGACATTTTCTTCAGCATAATATACGTTATACAATTGTTAGTCATATAAACTATATGTGAGATCATTCAATTGCAATGCTTGGTATGTATGCTGTAGGCTATACCTGCACTACTTAAGTAGTGAGAAAAACAGTGAGATAATTGGAATTTTTACGGTAAAAATTATTCTGAATTTAAGGTCCCAAATCTATTGCAGGAGTGTTAGGCACACACTGAACTTTTTCTCTGAGTAATAATTCGCACCAAGGTTTTGAATGAATCAGCGTCTATGAAGGCGGAGGAGGAGTATGAGGACTTTAAGGAAGAGGAGGAAGGGAAAGATTAGGAAGGGGAGAGCAAGAGGAGGAGGAAGAGGGAGGCAGAGAAGGGGCAGAATGAGAAAGAGAAGGGCAAGAGAGAGGAGAAGAAGATAAAGGAGGAGGGAAGCAGAGTGAAGAGGGAAGAAACGATGAGAAGGATGGAGGAAGAAGGTTAATGGAGAGGAGAATGAGGAGGACGACGAGGAGGCGGAGGAGGAGGTGGAGGAGGACGCCGAGGTGGAGGAGGAGGAGAAGAAAGAAAAGGAGGAGATGGAGGAGGAGGAGGAGGAGGAGGAGGAGGAGGAGGAGGAGGAGGAGGAGGAGGAGGAGGAGGAGGAGGAGGAGGACAAGGAAGTGGAGGAGGAGGACGCCGAGGTGGAAGAGGAGGAGAAGAAGGAAAAGGAGAAGGAGAAGGAAAAGGAGGTGGAAGAAGAGAAGGAAAAGGAGAAGAAGAAGGAGGATAAAAAAGGAGGAGGAGGAGGAGGAAAAGGAGGAGGAAAAGGTGGAGAAGGAGGAGGAGGAGGAGGAGGAGGAGGAGGAGGAGGAAAAGAAGGAGGATGAGAAAGAGGAAAACGAGGAGAATGAAAAGGAAGAGGAGGGGATTGAGGAGATGAAGGAGGATGAGAGCAGGAGGAATCGAATAATATTGGTATGATGATGATTTGGACGGTTGAATGATAGTCGTCTCTTACCATGGTCATTGGATCGATAGGACAGAGTCTGGCATGACCAAAGCAGATGCATTGACCACCGACGGATATGTCCTTGATCGAATAGTAATACTAGCAGAAACATACACACACGCACAAATGTACAAAAAACAAACATGGATTAACTTAACAAACAATCATCATCATCATCATCATCGTCGTCGTCGTCATCATCATCATCATCATCATCGTCGTCGTCGTCGTCATCATAATTGTCTTTGTCATAACCAACATTGTCATCATCGTCGTCGTTGTCATCGTCATCATCATCATAAATCTCATCATCATCATCGTCGTAACCATCATCGTCGTCGTCATAACCATCATTGTGTCATAATCATCGTCGTCGTCATCATCATCATCATCGTCGTCGTCGTTGATAACATCATCGTAATCGTAATTATCGTTATCATCATCATCATCATCGTCATCATCATAATCGTCGTCGTCGTCGCCGCCGTCATTATCATCATGAGTATTTCACAGACATTTCGCTAACCACACTGTCTGACTAACCACACAAACCACCTCTGATAAGATTAACGACGATGGACGAAAGTCTCACCACAAACTGACGCATACGTGGTGTAAAAAATTACTCTGCTCCTCCTATCAACACACAACTCCATTCTGAATGTCACCTCTCCCACCCCCACCACCCCCACCCGCAGTATATACTCTACAACCCTAGATTAATCACCCTTTTAGTCACCCATTCAGCTGCGGCACATGAACCAGACGTCCTGAACCAACCACCCTCACCCCTTCTGACTTTATAAGGGTACATGGGGACATGTGTGTAAATTTAGCAGAATTTATACAGATGTCTTCGACGAGGTAACGAGAAACCTTGATTGCCCCGAGGGGAGATAATACCTAAGAGGGTTAAGTCGTAAGAGGTGCTCAATGGTACAATAGTGGATAGCGTGTTCGATTGTGAAGCGAGAGGTTCTGGGTTCAAATCCACCACTGCAGGGCAGAAATTCGAATCAAGATTTCTGCTAAGTCTACGTCCCCCTCCTCTTGCTAAGTCTGGTATAACGATTTCAGTGAATGTCGGTGGGAATAGAAGACGGTGAGGGAGAGGGCTGGTCAGTGGTCAACCGCGCCCTCATATGCCAAGACTAAGAAAATGAAGTTGCTAACACTTCATTTCCATGGCTGGGTTAGGGTTAGCTTCAGAGACTCCTTTTATTTGTTATTCTTTCACTTCGTCTTCCTCCTCATCCTCTTCCTCGTCCTTCTCTTCCTCTTCCTCCTCTTCTTCCTCCTCTTCCTCTTCCTCTTCCTCCTCCTCTTCCTCCTCCTCTTCCTCATCCTTTCCTCCTCCTCCTCCTCCTCCTCCTCTTCATCCTCCTCCTCCTCCTGCTATTCCTCTTCCTCTTCCTCTTCTTCTTCCTCTTCTTATCCTCCTCCTTCTCCTCCTCCTCCTCCTCCTCTTCTTCCTCTTCTTTCTCTTCCTCTTCCTCTTCCTCCTCCTCCTCTTCTTCCTCCTCTTCTTCTTACTCTTATTTTTATTCTGCGTCTTAAGATTTGTAACACAACTGTCTGGTGATTACTGTGCTGATTGCAAACCAAGAAGTCAGAGTTCAAATACCCACCAGGGCAGGATGGAGGAGAAAATAACCTTAGCAAAATTAAACATAGATTGTCTTTAAGCAATTACATAGCCAACAAAGTTACAAGCACGTCGTTAAAACACCTTTAAAATCGTTTCATAATTCACTATATATAACAAAAAATACTGCTGTTATTACTGATCCTGAAGTACGGCGTTTCTTGATTTATTGTAAGGTTGCCTATAATATACCCCCAACTATAACCAACTCGGCTATTATAATGAGTACACTGGCTGCGCACTGCAAGTGGGAATATAAAACGGCGCAAGGCAGAGAGAGGAATAGTCACCCGCCAAATATACCGAGGCTAAGAAAATGAAGTCGTTAGCAATTTACGTTCTTATCTGTCTCTTCTTTTCCAACGATTCAGAAATTTATTTTCCTATTGACAACAACGTCTTTTTCTGCCATAAGATGATGCTAAATAGTTGAACGAGTATATATATATATATATATATATATATATAATATATATATATATATAATTTATATATATTATATATATATATATATATAAGATACTATTTAATCGATTAATTAGGCTTGTAGAAATGACTCTCACCCGATTCGTGACGGTGTGGTCGAGGTATTTCGGGTTGGAGTGGAATGGAAGCATCAGATCAGCGTTGAGGGTTCGGATCCTCTGCAGACGAAGGCGAATGAAACGTGCGCGAGTGAAATCCTGTATACAGCGCAATGATGACGACAGGTAACTTACAGGTAATTTCAATCACAATCACACAGCAGCAAAGTCTATTTATTTTACTTTATTTCATTTCACCATTTCTATAGCACCAGTCAGGACTGTTTTTAAGGAATTTTTAGAACTGCACAACCCCTTGCCTTCTGTCATAATTATCCTTCATGGCAAATTACCTTCAATCGGAGGACGATGGCTTGTTTTTACTAGTTTCTACTGCCTATCTGTCTGTCTGTGAGAGTCTGTCTATACGCAAACCGACCCCCGACTGTATCCCCGCATACGCCGTTAGGACTTCACTGTCTGCCCATCCGTTTCTCTATTAGTCATAGATGACTAATATTGCTATGTTTGCACTCGAGTCAAAAACTCCTTTAACCTTCAGTTCCCAACAGCATAATATGATTCTTTCAACGATTTCATCTTTCCGACAAAAAACCTCCGATAACTCTTCATCCTACCAACAGATGGCCGCCCGCTGATATATACAGTCTACAACACTGATCACCAGATGGCCAAGGTAGCAGCCCATCCTAGACTGGTTTAAAACTAAAAACTCCTAACCATGAGCAGGATATGTATGTATATATGCCTGGAAAATATTGGCTCTTCTAATTCATCCGTATGGAAGGGCTGCCACAAATCATCATTCGCAACAGTTAGTAGCTGTGTGTGTGCGGCATGTACTTTTTTCCGCTTTGGAACCTAAACCGCTGGAGTTTCCGGAAGGAAAAAACTCCTGGAAAGCGTCCTGGGAAAATCTGAAACATCTGTATGAAGACTGGTGAGTTATCAATGGCAACACAACCAATAACAGCGGATGGTCCAAACCCAAGTGCTCACGGAACAGGAATAGGTAAACAGTAATAGGTAGATAAGAGTAGAAATTTAAATAGGTACATGGGATTTTGAATATGTAAATAGGATTTGGTCAGTAGGAATAGGTCGATAGGAATTGTAATAGACATGGATATTGAAATAGGTTAATAGGAATAGAATTTACAACAGGTCAATGGGAACAGGTAACAGGGAACAGGTAAATACCAATAACAATTGAAATAGGCACAAATAGGCATTAGAATAGGCAAATAAGAATTGGATTAAAATAAACAGGAATTGGAATTATAGGAATGGGCAAAAAGTAATGAGTAAATAAGAATGGCAATTCGAATAGGTACATGGACATTGGAATATAATAATAGAAATTTAAACAGGCAAATATAAATTTAATAGGTAAATATAAATAGGAATAATACCAAGAATAGCAAATAGAAGTGCAAATTGCAATAGGTATATGGGCATTAAAATTGGTAAATATAGGAAATGGAATAACTGTTTAGCACTCTCTTGTCTCAAACCCCTATTGTAAATTAACGTCTAGCACATCATAATTATTCATCTCCTTATTAAAACAGACACTGACAGTTTGTTGACACAATTTGTCTCATTGCAATGCACCAAAACCCTTCAGATTCTTAGCACATAAATCTATCTCTCGTTTCTCAAACACAATATCTGATATATAGCTTCTCAGCACATACATTCGCTTGCTCGTCGTCAACAAAACCCTCGGCAACCTTTGAGCGCTGATAAGAACCGATTGATAAGAACCGATTGATAAGAATGGAACAACAAGAACTGACAGCCTCTATCAGTATCTTACACACAGGACGATAGCAGCAGCTGTCGAGATTTTCCGATACACGAAGTAGGCTGGATATTATTACGTAGAAGCTCTTGCGTAAACTGAAGACGCCGAAATGCCTTGGGGAAGACTGCGAATACTAGCGGGATAATTTACAAGTGGAGCCAATAAAAGCATCTGTCTCCGGCATGCATTCACGAGAGCATTGATATATGTATGTGTGCATATATGTATGTATGAATGTATTTATGTATGAATGCATGTAAGCAATTGAGTAGGCCTATATGTGCGTATGTAGGCATGTATGCTTAATGCTTATATCTGCATGTGCGTATACATGTATATGGCGAATGCACATTGTATATTATTCGAGAGGTCGCACAGTGACTTGTAAACAGTGATAGCATAATATGAATGATTTTTTTCACCACAAGATCAGACATGTGAACTAGATTGCTCTATGGAATTTATCTACTTACGATCAGCTCCTGTGTTGGACCTGCGACTCCCGGTCGGCCATTCACCAAAGATATGTGAATCTAAGAAAATGAAACAATAAAAATTTATAGAAACTTATTTAACTGTAAAAAATTTTACTCTGGAAAAATTATAATTAGGGCTTTACCCAACATTCGCTTCGTATTTGATTCGGAGCAACCGTGTCCATCGCCATAGTCATTTATTTATTGTATCATAATCATAACGAATACATCGCACGCGGTAGCTGGATTTTGTATGTATGTATGAGCACTTGTTATAGCGCCCAATAAAGTTTATACTCAGAGGCGCTCCCGAATACAGCACGGACACTGAATTGGAGTTTCACGCCGAAGCGCATGAGCATTGAGCAATAATTATTGCGAGTGAAGAACTTGCTCAGAATTTCTATATGCGGTGGTTTGAGGTGATACGAACACGTAACCTTCCGGCACCAAAGAACCGAACATACCCCTACACTATACCACGTCCCATGATATCAAGATGTGGTTCATATCATCAAATGATCGGCCATGTAGCAAACGAATTGCAATGGAAGTAGGCCTGATAATTTTCCGGTTTTACAATTTTTACAGGAATAGCAAAATTTTTGTGAGCTCATACTGGCAACTAAAAATCAGCCCAAGGGCCGCATGCAGTCTGCTCGCTCGACAGCACCGGTCTAAACATTCATTTTGGTGCATTAAATAAAGATAATATCCATCAATAACAAATTTAATCACATAGCAGAGATACTTTCCCAGAGACAGTGGCTGCGGTTAAATCGCAGATCCCAGTGCAGAGCAATCGCAATAATTTGGGAGATAATTACTAATTACTCGGCGGTACAGAGATCAACCGGGGCAATTAGCAGCAAGTATTTGAAGCCTGATAATGGCATATGCGGGTGGCATCGTTGATTGGGGTTTCAGGACGCTGCTGAGTCATGGTATTATGATTGGCGTTGTAGTCCTCCTCCTCCTCCTCCTCCTCCTCCTCCTCCTCCTCCTCCTCCTCCTCCTCCTCCTCCTCCTCCTCCTCCTCCTCCTCCTCCTCCTCCTCCTCCTCCTCCTCCTCCTCCTCCTCCTCCTCCTCCTCCTCCTCCTCCTCCTCCTCCTCCTCCTCCTCCTCCTCCTCCTTTATAGTTACCGGTACAGATATAATTGGGCAAATTGTATGGGCGTATTTGGGGAAGGACTTTATGGGTTCAATCTCCTCCCAAAAATATGTGATTTCCGAAATTTTAAACTAATTTTCTGTCTATAATTCTGTGTATTCTTGGACCATGTACTTTGGAAACATCACAATGTAAACCGCAGAAATGTTGTCTACGCTACTGTTGATAACGTACATTGGGATTGGTACTGGCGAGCCGCTCGCAGAAATACAGAACCCAACACCGTTAATATCCTCCTCCGCTTCAGCCATTGTTTGTGAGTTGAGGATTGATTCTGATCCCTCTGGTGGTGCAGATGGGAAAGTAGTATGAGGAAGAGGATATGGGAAAGAGGATATGGGAAAAAGGATATGAGGAAGAGGATATGGGAAAGAGGATATGGGAAAGAGGATACGAGGAAGATGATATGGGAAAGAGGATATGGGAAATATGATATGGGGAATAGGCTATGGGGAAGAGGATTATGGGAAAGAGGATATGGGAAAGAGAATATGGGAAAGAGGAGAAGAACGAGGGAAGGAGGAGCTGCTGAGAAGAAGAATGAATTAAAGGAATAGTAGCAGTAAGCGAAGAAAAACGCAGAGCAGAGCTATACATGCATGAGTAGAAGGAAGTAAGAAGAGGAGAAAGGTGACAGGGAAAAAGAGAGCGAGCGAGACAGGTGTGCAGGACAGAAATAACTGACCACGTAGCAAGGCCTATTATCCAATGCGGTCCATCAACCGGGGTGGATCAAAGGACATCAATCGGGAGAGGGTGTCGAGGGGAATCACTCGGGGAGTAGGCTGAGGGGGCATAACCGTGATGGGGCTGTGGGGTATACCGCCGCTGGCATCGTCGCTATATGAAGCGAAGGGACGGGCAGGAAATAATGAGATCCCTTCGTCCGGCTAATGGAATCCAGAGAAGCTCAGTCAAATCGAACTGGGTGGATTAATAATTGAGTCCAGTTGAACAGTTGGACAGTAATTGAAAGGCAACCAGCCTCAGGGTCAACCCGGGACAGAAAGTTACGACACCAAGAGACGTCGTAACCCCCTTCAATTTCGATTATAAATGCACTGTCTCTTTGGGTGCATACCAATCGGGATTTCCATCCATGATTCAGCAGACATAGGCAAGCTAGGTATGGTATGGAACGGAGGGCATGGCATGTTGTGGTAACGTATAGGAATGGTATACATGTAAGGATAATTATAGTTATTGTATCATGGTATATGGCATGGTATGGTATACGATATAGTATTATGAAGGGATGTGGAATGCTATGGTATGGTAGGGAACAGAATAAGCTTATTGTGGATGAGAGAGGGTAAGGCAGGAAGGGGCAGGATAGCATAGGATTATACTTGTATTATATAATTATGTATTGAGTATATGACGTTGACCATCTTTGCTAAGACTGAAGGCGTCGTTACATAAACGTTACAAACCGAGTAGGGTTATGCAAGACGAGTTTGGCAAAACAAACAAGAGTAGGGTATTATAAACGAGCAGAGTAGGGTTTCCTGGTTATGTAAGCGAAGGTTAGGCTAAATAATATGCTAAGGCAGGATGCTACTCTGCTAAAAGTGTTTAGACACGTACCGGTGTACATTATATGGAAAGGCACCATAGAGTGGCTGCAATATTTTTTCAGTGTAAATTAATGTAAACCATGTACATTTGCACCTGTCCTGTTTCCCTGTTAGTTCTCCTATACTTTCGTGTTAATATTGAAAGTCGACTCCAATAAACAGACGTTTGTTCGGAGCCGACATCGATATCACACGGAAGACGACATGGATCTCTTCGCTTGGCATCCTCTTCCCGTCTTGTTTACATTTCGGTGTGGAAGGTTTATGCTGGGATTTGGAAGAGTGATCGGAAGTTGGGATTGGGAAGACTTATCGGAGGATGACCGTTTACGAATCGAGAACACTAACTCTAATCGATCTCCCCTCTGGTAGGTTCTCCGCCCGCCCGAAAGGGGGTTTCTGTTTTCCCCTCCCAAACCGCAAGTGTGGTGCTACACAGCTATTGGGTGTCCGGACAATTCGGAGCCGGACATTTTTTGGAGAAGAAAATTTAGAGAGGATCAACGATTTTTTGCCTATGTAGAAGTCGGATTGATGAAAATAATTCTTGCTTCAATAGAATTTGTTTGTATGTGCACTTGTTATAGCGCACCATCAAGCTCTTTCTACTCAGAGGCGCTCCCGACTGCAGAGCGGACACTGGATCGGAGTTTCACGCCGAAGCGCTGAGCAATTGTGAGTGAAGGACTTGCCCAAGGAATTACATGCAAGACCACAATATCCCATGGATAAGAAGACACATTAGTACCTCTCCGTTTTCGAGGGGGTCGAGCTGTGAGAAGGCTGATGTACATATGACGTCATCATCTCGTTTGAATCTCGGGACACCCATCGTCGGTCGGATGCCATACGTGTTCCAACAATCGCTGTTCGTGAGAGCGAAGTATTGCCACGGACGGAAGTGAATGCCGTCAGTCGATCGGTCGAGAATCCAGTTGCCTGGGCGAGGAGAATTGGCCGCCTTTACTATCACATAGGCAACCTGGTAGACCTAAAAGGAGACCATTCACAAAGCTACATTGTATGCAATATGCAATCTGAATTAAATACGATTTACTATGGAATAACAAAAGACAGGTCGTTATTATTACACTAACTTATTGTCGCCCTACAAGCACACCACAAATCTATATTGTACACGATATCGATGAAATGAATTGTATTCTGGAATAGCAAAGGACAAAAGCAAAAAATACATGTATATCCACATGAATATATAATAAAAAGGTGTAAAGCGATACACAGAAGACAGCTGCAAAAGTTTTGCATTCTACGATTCATACAAGTCTCAAATAAGTGTTTTCCTCTTATCCTCGATTGCAGTCTTCTCGATCATAGGATTTATATAGAATTTATGTAGCGCTTATTCTAGGAGCCATAACGACACTGCCATAATATTATCAAAGATGATTAGTGTCGCCCTCCTCTTTTATCCAGGCTTGGGACTGGCACTGGCAGAGTGCAACCAGTGGCGGAGTTAATGATCTTCAGGTGAGATGGTTACTGCAGTGTACATGTATAATGGATGTATGTTTGCTTGTTTGCTTGTTTGTTTGTTTGTATGTGTTTTGTATATGTTTAATAGCGGCCCTTAATTAATTTGCAATGGCAAATAGCATCTCACCGTCTAAATGTCGTAGAACTTTCTATACATAAACATATTGAGAAGCATCTAAAAGGTGTGCAAAGTGCATTTTTGCGATCCGTACACTGGGACGTAAAAAGGCTTTGTGCCCAATTTACTTCAACATTATGCAAATTTATCAATGTCAGCATTACGGATTTCAACGGTTATCTGCCTATTAGAGTTGCGCTTGTTGCGTATACGGTTGACTAATCAGTATTTTACAGGCTCCTTAAAATCTGATTTATCACCGTTGTTGGACTGGGAGAGTCTCTGATAGGACTCATTGAAGGAGCGCTACATAAATTCTTGAAATGAATAAATGAATAAATAAGTATTTCCTTTATGCTTGCAACTATTGCAGCTATTTCTGCTGTTCGTGTCGACTTTAATTTATTGTTTTCAGATAGCGCATACGAATTAAACAGTTGACGTTTATAAAATGCGGCGGATAATGTTTAAAAGGTGTGCATCAGGTGCATGCATGCGGGCCGTACACTGGGACCAAAGCAGGCACTGGAGCCATTCAAATAGACAGAAATGGTGAGGATTTCACAAAATTCAATTCTTTAAAATGATAAAGGTCGAACTTATTTGTCTTTGCGCTAGACCTTAAATGGCGTGGCATAAATTCAAACTGGCATTTTCTGCGTTCGTTATAATATTATATAGATGCGCCCTAAAATGTGGGGTGTGTCACAAAATGAAGCGGAAGCTAAAACGGTTAAAGAAATCGATGAATTCATGTCACAACCCATCCACCTCAGCTGTCGATACTTATTACCATAGTCAACACAAACAGGACCCCCCCCCACACACACACGCATGCGAACACACACACGCACGCACACACGCACGCAAACACGCACACACACAAACACACACACACACACACTTGTCAAAGCGTCAATTGTCATCATCAAAGCCGTGTCATCAACATAACCACAACATAACCTAAACAATAACATACTATTATCTGTGTTTTCTTAACGTTGGCGACGGAAAGCATCCTGCAACACTGCATGCCATGCAATCACCCTCCACCCACCCAACCACCAACATATATACCCACTCAACCACCCACATGCAGGTCTGTCTGCCTCTGTCTAATGTCTTTCTGTCTGTTTTCTTCCTGTCTTCCACTCTTCATGTCTGAATCCGTCTGTCTGTCTGTCCGTCCGTCCGCCCGACCGTCTGTCTTTCTGTCTGTCTTTGTCTGTCTGTCTGCAGTATTTGATTCCACGTCTGTCTGTCTGTCTGTCTGTTTGTCTGTCTGTCCGTCCGACCGTCTGTCTGTCTGTCTTTGTCTGTCTGTATGTCTGGCTGTCTGTCTGTCTGTCCATCTATCTCTTTGTTTGCTTGTCTGTCTGTCTGTCTGTCTGTCTGTCTGTCTCTGTCTGTCTCTGTCTGATCAATGTCATCACTAGCAATTTGTCTGTCTGTCTGTGTCTCCCTGTCTGTCCTACCCACCAGTCTCAATGTACAGCCCATATCCCATCGTCCCATCGTCCTTTCGTCCTTTGGTCCTTTAGTCCTTTGGTCCTGGGTGGCGACCGACTCTGTCGTCAAATGACGATGGAAACTAATACATAAATCAGGGCGTTAACAACCCACACTGGCATCTCTGGTATTCAGCAAAACCCGCTTCTCATGCCAGCGCTCGTGAATAAATTGGTGCCTCGCGCTTGGATTTCGCGCAACGCTTTTGAAGTTTGGAGATTACGATTACGATTACGAGGCACTGCTGCGTCAAATTGGCTGTGACGAAAACGACCACAACTGTGACAGTGGCGTACGGTAGTCTAGTGGATAGAGGGCACGGCCTGTCGTGCAGAAAGTACGGGTTCGAACCTCGACCGAGGCAATAAATATTTATGGGTGGGGGCATTGATACATGTAAAGTCTTTACTCAAAAATGCTTAGCCTCTTCCATGTTCTGTCATGTATATGCACTTATGAATTATGGAAGGATGGCGATTTTAAAATTCAAATGTATTTCTTTTGCTCGGTATAATATTTTGTACCAGGGTCGGAAGGTAGAGACTTGACTCACTAGAGAGTCGTGTAAGTAACAGTAAGTAACGGTGCTTAATGTTTAGTTTTGCTGTAGTGATTAGAACTGGATCTGTGATAGCTAAAAGCTCACTGTGCAAAAATGTGCATGGCCCAGTTTTACTTTTATCTATAGACACAAAATGGTATTGCTAGTTACAACGTCAAGCTATATACCATTCTGCGAAACTCGCAACAATGATCTTAGCATCCCTTGCAGTGGGCTTCGATATTTATTGCTCTAGTAATAATTATAGAGTCTTCGAGTCACGAGTGCCGGTTCGCCGGTTGAGACATTATATATAAGCAGTGATAAACGTTTTAAAAAGGTGTGTAACCTAAACAGGTATCTAAAGGCGTTTGAGCACACTAAAACAAACGTCCGCTGTACGAAAAGTTATGAAAATAATTATCAATGCTATCTATCAATAGCATTAATGATTGTGATCA
>OX243818.1:4824465-4826965 GCA_945859605.1 Lumbricus rubellus
GTTTCTATTTAATGTGCTTGGACATGTTTAACTGCAGGATGCTGTGTGTCACCTGGATGGAGTTGTTGCCTCGTTTTCAAGTAAACTAGTATCATTGTATATATTTATCTAAACACCTTTAAAACGGTGACGTCTAAAGCTATAATTGAGTGCTATCGCTATAGAGATTGTTGAGTGGTAAGGACTCTTTTGAATCACGTCTCCTTTTATTTGCAACGGCAACGAAATTATCGTTTATTTCAGTCCTAGCTGACTTGGATAAAAAGAACTACCCGCTGTTGCCCATCTTTTATCAGGTATAATAAACTGTTCTTTTAGCACTGGGATAGTTCCCCACTCTTTAAAAATTGCCAAAGTGGTTCCAGTTTATAAAAAAAGGATTAAAGACGATGTAACAAACTATAGACCCATTTCAGTATTACCATTTTTCTCAAATTTTTTTGAAAAAGCTATGTATGAACGTCTAAATAATTTCTTTTCTAAGGGAAATGTTCTCTTCCCTTCTCAACATGGTTTCCAATCCGGGCACTCTACCTACATGCCCCTAATGAGTATGCAAGACAAAATCTCCAATGCAATTGAAAATAACCAGTACGCAATAGGAATCTTTTTCGACCTGGCAAAAGCATTTGACACTGTTAATCATGATATCTTACTAAAAAAACTAAGCACTTATGGGATCCGGGGCACCCAATTAAAGTGGTTCTCAAGTTATTTTACTAATCGATCCCAATTGGTTTCCTGCAATGGTGCTCTATCTAACCTTCGGCAAATTAATTTTGGAGTACCCCAGGGGTCAATTCTCGGTCCTTTGCTGTTCCTGATCTATGTCAATGATCTCCCTAATGCATCTTCTCTGTTGTACTTTATACTCTTCGCTGATGACACTAATGTATTTTACTCCAGCTCATCTCTTGAAACTCTATTTAATGACGTCAACTTTGAATTGAAAAATGTAGCCAAATGGTTCCATGCTAATAAACTGTCGTTAAATCTGGATAAAACTAATTATATAATTTTTAAATCCCATAGAAAGAGTTATCATACAGGAAACCTGGGGGTGTGCATTGAAGAGGTCCCACTCACCCAGGTAATATCAACCAAATTTTTAGGAGTGTATGTAGATCAACACCTAACCTGGAAAGATCACATAAAAACTGTATCTAATAAAATCGCTAAAAATCTTGGAATATTATCCCGTACCTCCCAGCTAGTGCCTCCTCAAATCCGTCTCACTTTGTATTACTCACTCATATACCCTTACCTCACATACTGTAACATAATATGGGCCTCTACCTATAAATCTAGTCTTCTGGATCTAATGAAGCTTCAAAAGCGAGCAATTAGATATATATAGCAAACTTGCCCTATGGAACTCCGACTGAATCTAAATTCCACGAATACAGCCTTCTCAATGTTTACCAAATTAGACAGATGCAGATAGGTGAATTCATGTTTAAATATTTCCATAGCCTATTACCTCCTGTGTTTAAGAGTTTTTTTATCCATACTACTGAGGTGCATTCATACCATACCAGACACGCTGATTCTTACCAATTGCCCCATGCCCACACAAACACTCGACGCTTCTCTGTTAAATACAGTGGAGTTCAATCATGGAATGTGATTCCTATTTCCATCAGACTGCTGCCTAGTCTTTGTCTTTTTAAGTTACGTTTGCGTTCCCTGATACTCAACATTAACTGTTGAATTATCCCGGCACGTTGTGACTAATTTATCCTATCTCCCGCATTAAGTTAATTTGGTGGCGACCTAAATTAGATTATAAATCCCTAC
This sequence comes from Lumbricus rubellus, assembly GCA_945859605.1. Lineage (NCBI taxonomy): Eukaryota > Metazoa > Annelida > Clitellata > Crassiclitellata > Lumbricidae > Lumbricus > Lumbricus rubellus. The sequence continues at coordinate 4,826,263 of OX243818.1, forward strand.
TACATGTACTTGTGTTTTTCTCGACCATCCAATGACCTCCGTGCCTAAACCTCATACAACAGGCTCTTTGATCATCGATTGTGTAACTGTGCTTTAGTTAAGGTATTTGCTTTTTATTTTTCCATAGTTATTTTGACTCATAATCTATGTCAGAACCACTCTATGGCAACTCAATGGCCATCATCATCTTGATGCTACCGCTCAGGGGACTCGCTTAGCGGGGTTGCAAGACCCTTTTGGGTCCCCTGTGCAATCAAATTCTAACTTTTGGCATCATTAGTTAAGTATTGCTTTTTATATTTGTTAACCCTGTTTTCTTTGATGCCTGATTCGATTTGTTCTTGTTTTCTTTCTTGATTTGGTTGCCAAATAAAATGATTTGATTTGATTTGAACTACATGTACCTGTCATTGCTAAAAAAAATATAGTGCGTAGCCTAAAGCTGTTAAAATGGTCTCAGCTCCGAATTTGTCCAATAAGACGCACTGCGTAAGAGTCAGTCCAGAGTGAGGCGCGGTGGTGTATAATAGTGGTGGCGTCGTTGCATTGGAGCCGAAAGGTTCGAGGTTCGAATCCATCTCGCCGCGTAAGGACCTTGAGCAAGTCCTTCACTCACAATTGCTCAGCGCTTCGCTTTGAAACTCCGATGCAGTGTCCGCTCTGTAGTCAGGAGCGCCTCTGAGTAGACAACTTGAAGGGGCGT
>OX243818.1:4831965-4841965 GCA_945859605.1 Lumbricus rubellus
CACTTATACTTTGCTCAAATTTTCTAACTGAGGCTATCAACTTTGCATGTAACAATGAAGAATGTAAGTTGTGTGAGGCAAACACTTGAAGTATGTGGGGGCAAAGCGGTACGAATCGAACATTGGCAAGGTAAACTTATGAATATGTTAGATGTGCGAGGGGGCAGAACTTGAACTTTTTAATGTAAGACACGAACTTTTACTATTGTACGCAGCCAAACGTATAATTTACGAAGCATGAAACCCAGAAATGCCCCCTCCCCACCCCTGCTCGTCACCAACTTAACACTCTCAACCCTAAAAAGTTGTGCAACTGGCCGCTTGTACCCCTAAGTTGCATTTCTTCGCTCGCTAAGTTCACACTTTACCAAAATTGTTGACATTTTACAAATACTGTATGTCTTTGTTTCCACAAACTTAAGAATACACACTTCCCCCACCCCATATTTCTCCAAATTGCCACATTCAAAATGCATTTCTGGGTTTCATGCTTCGTAAATTATACGTTTGGCTGCGTACAATAGTAAAAGTTCGTGTCTTACATTAAAAAGTTCAAGTTCTGCCCCCTCGCACATCTAACATATTCATAAGTTTACCTTGCCAATGTTCGATTCGTACCGCTTTGCCCCCACATACTTCAAGTGTTTGCCTCACACAACTTACATTCTTCATTGTTACATGCAAAGTTGATAGCCTCAGTTAGAAAATTTGAGCAAAGTATAAGTGTATATGTTAGAAATTGAAGGTTCGTGCCCTTATGCGCTTTACTCGCCCTCTGCTACTTCCACTCGTTCGCACGCATATTGAAAATGTACGAGTTGTTGAATACATGCTTGTGAATTTCGTATATTTGATATGTAATATGTTAAGATTTAAGAAAAAGCGCCACCTGTTGAAAGAAATGTGTGCCGATTCTGTGGTTTGTACTGTTACATGCACAAGAAATCCGGCTTGTGCGCCATCTTTGGAGTTGGAAAGTCATATGAGTTACTTGGATGTTCCTATATGTGGAGGAAATTTCTTGGGAATAGAAGTTCGAAAGTTTCCGTGGACTTTGAGTTTGTGTGTGTGCGTGTGTGTGTGTTTGTGTGTGTGTGTGTGTGTGTGTGTGTGTGTGTGTGTGTGTGTGTGTGTGTGTGTGTGTGTGTGTGTGTGTGTGTGTGTGTGTGTGTGTGTGTGTGTGTGTGTGTGTGTGTGTGTGTGTGTGTGTGTGTGTGTGTGTGTGTGAAAGATGCCGGTGTTCCACCTTGCGATTGGAAAGTTGTGTGTATTTGTGTTATTTGGACTTAGCGTGTGTGAAAAATTGCCTGTGTGTTCGTTATTTGAGCGTGCATGTACAGGAAAGGTTGTGCGGGCGCCGCCATGGGAGCAGATGGTTGCTAAAGGGCGCCATATTGGGAAGGGGTGGTTGAGCACTTCTTCGGTTTTTGCGTTTGACTAAGCGCAAAAGTTGGGGAGGTTGCCATATTGGGAATGGAAGGTTGAGTGATTCTTGGATTTTTGAGTTTGAGCATGCGTGAAAGTTGACAAAGTCGCCATATTGGGTCTAAAAGGTTGAGCGCTTCTTCGGTTTTTGCGTTTGGCTATGCGGGAAAATTGGTAAAGTGCCCATATGAGGAAAGGACGGTTGAGTGATTCTTGGATTTTTGAGTTTGAGCGCGCGCGAAAGTTGATAAAGTCGCCATATTGGGCTTGGAAGGCTGAGTGCTTCTTCGGTTTTTGCGTTTGACTATGCGGGAAAATTGGACAAGTCACCATATGAGGAATGGAAGGGTGAGTGCTTCTTCAGTTTTTGCGTTTGACTATGCAAGAAAATTGGTACCGTGCCCATATGAGGAAAGGAAGGTTGAGTGATTCTTGGATTTTTGCGTTTGACTATGCGTGAAAGTTGGGAAAGTCGCCATATGAGGAAAGGAAGGTTGAGTGATTCTTGGATTTTTACGTTTGACTATGCGGGAAAGTTGGGCAAGTCACCATATGAGGAAAGGAAGGTTGAGTGATTCTTGGATTTTTGTGTCTAACTATGCGTGAAAGTTGGCAAAGTGCCCATATTGGGAATGGAAGGTTGAGTGATTCTTCGGTTTTTGTGTTTGACTATGCTGAAAAAATTGGTAAAGTGCCCATATTGGGAATGGAAGGTTGAGTGATTTTTCGGTTTTTGAGTTTGAGCATGCGTGAAAGTTGGAAAGGTCACCATATTGGGAATGGAAGGTTGAGTGATTCTTCGGTTTTTGTGTTTGACTATGCTGAAAAATTGGTAAAGTGCCCATATTGGGAATGGAGGGTTGAGTGATTCTTCGGTTTTTGGACTTGACTGTATAAGAAATGTGGGAAGGACTCCATATTGGGAATAGAAGGGTGAGTGAGTTTGTGGTATTTTGCCTTAGCTGTCCAAGAAAGGTTGTCTGTTCCTGTTTTGGTAATACCCTGTTGGAATTTAATACTGTGTTTGGACTTATATGAATACGAAAAGATGAAGAAAATTGTTGTTGAATACTAAATTTTTTAAATAAATTTGTAGGAAATGCTGAATATATGTTACACTTTTGATTAATTTAAATGTATAAATACCTGATTTATGGTTATTTTCGAATAAAATGGTGAATAATGGTTATATTTTTAAGGTATACGCAGAAATTCTCGCATTCTGATTGGCTCGTCGCTATGATTTGCCGCTTCCTGATTGGACACTTCTTAGTCGTATAAGATAAGTTTGTGTGCGGGGGTTTGGAATGGAGGGTTGGAGGATGTGGTGAGCTGCTATAGAGGGAGAGAGGCCGTCCCTATGCGTTCTCGACTCCTTTTTGGTCGGTTTCTAGGTTTCTCGCTTCCTGGTTGGCTAGCGCTTAGGTGTAAAATACATAGTTTTGAGTTGTTTAGGGTGGAATGGTGGGTTGGAGGGTGAGGTTGAAGGCTGTGAAGGTAGAGAGACGGCATACTTAGGGTTTCTCGCTTTCCGATTGGCCCGTTGTTAGGGTTCGCTGCTTCCCGTTTGGCTGATTCTTATGTCTAAAATAAAAATTTGCGTGTGTGGAGGGGTGGAATGGAGGGTTGGAGGGTGAGGTTAGATGTTGTAGAGTGATATAATACGCCTAAAAGAAGGAGATATGGCCGGGTGTGTGGGTTGGAATGCCGTGGAGATGCGCCGAGATTGAGAAAATGATGTCTGAAGGAATAATGGGTGGGGTATGCTGAGGCGTGGAAGCCAGTGCAGCATGCATAATGGTATCAGTGCCTCCTTAGGCAGGCCCGCCTGGCCGCAGCTTCATGGGATAATGAAATTCTCGCTCACCGATTGGTCGCCGCTTCCTGGAATCGTCCGGACTAGTGTGTGTATAATAGATAATTAGCATATTAGCATAATAATTAGGGTTCCTGGAAGAGCACTACAAGCCGAAAAGGCGTGCCCTAGATGCGCGTTGGTGTAAGCCATAGCCCGTAGCCTATTGTCTAGGTAGGTGTGGCCTAGAAGCGCTCTAGTGTAAGCCATGGCCCATAGCCTAGAAGTCCTAGTAGCCAGGTAGACCGTTCCTGGAAGTCCTCTACTAGCCTGTATGCTAATTAGGTATGACGTAATAGCCTAGCAGCCTATGTGGGCGTGGCCTAGAAGTCCTAGAAGCCTAGGAGGCGTGGCCTAGAAGGCGCCGCCGGCGCGTTTCCTCGAAGTCGCCGCTGGCGACGTTCCTAGAAGTGGAGGTCATATATCCATATATCCCCTACTTCACCATCATCATTATCATCATCATCATCATCGTCAACGCCATCGTCATCGCCATCATCATCATCATCATTATCATCATCGTCATCACCACCACCATCACCATCATCATCGTCATCACCACCACCATCACCATCACCATCGCCATCATCATCATCATCATCATCATCATCATCATCATCATCATCATCATCATCATCATCATCATCATCATCACGGCGAAAACTACCAGCACCAATAAAAGTCACGCACAAGCATCATTATCACCATTGTTGACGCATCATCGGCGTAATCATCATCATCATCATCATCACTTCCTGACGCCAGACATTATTTTGGCGGCAATGGGTACGAATAAACGACATACATGTACATTGTTCTAGATTTCTTCTCAAATAAAATTTTACGCTCATTCTGATCTTATGTCTTCATTTACATTGTCTAAAAACAGCCTTTGTTTTCGTTAGTCAATTCCTTTCTCTTTTCTCGGAAACACAGAACAGACCGTCAAAGACAATGGATGGTAGCGATGCGTACCAACCAATGAGGTATCAGCCAAGCAAACCCCTAATGTTCCTGGATGTATCTGCCTCCGTATCTCTATCTACCCGCCACCAACTACACCCCCCAACCCTCAATCCATCCCCGGTCGATAGGTCCTCGAGCAAGACGTAGAGCGAGTGAGCGAGTGACCTACATGCAGGTCGATGCTTCAAGCAAGAGGTGCCATCAGGAGCAAGTGCTCCGAGCAAGTGCCTCTGTATTCTGCTGTAGCCTGTAGGTCAGTGCCAAGTGTAGCATCACATGTATATAAGATACATGTACAATTGTACATGTAGCAGAAACAGCAACAGAGAGAGTCAGGGGCCGTTCGTTATGTATCAAAGTTAAAGTCGCCTTTCAAGAGATACAAGAACATCTGGGTCAGGTATACGATAAAAGGAGTTGAATTTATAGTTTACACACGCACGCGTACACAGTGCCACACATCCACACCGCACACAAACACAAACTGGCGTACACGCATACGCGCACACTGGTGCACACATACACACACACGCACACATACACGCGCACACACACGCACACACGCTCACATACACACGCACACACACACACGCACGCGCGCACACGCACGCACACACACGCAAACACACGCCCACACACACACATGTACGCACGCACACAAATGCGACCAGAGCAACATAAAATCATATAATAAAAACAAAATCTTGTGCAATATTTTCATGCATACATACACATGTACATCATGCAGGAAATTATTGTAATAATTATTTATATACCTTTTTATAACAAGTGATTACATGTCAATAAGTTAGGACTAACAATAATTAGTCTGTCTACGAGTCTGCTTGGCTTTGTAAAATAAGTATATTGCCATAGGATAATAACATAGTAGCCTACCACTGCCACCGCTGCCACCACCACCAATATGAACACCACCTCGATCACCACCACCACCAACACCAAAACCACCAACACCTTCACAACCAACACCTTCACCACCATTACTACCGCTATACCACTATCACTGTTGGCATTACAACTAATAACAAGGACGAAAATAATTAGAAGAAGACCGCATGATTCTGGAGCAGAATGAAGCACCTAAGGGCATAAAAATAATTGAAAAACAATATTAAAATAATAATAATATTATTATTATCAATAGCAACAACAATAGCGTGCGTGGTCCCTATCTAAAGTGCTGTCTTTCACATTGTTTTCATCATTAGCCCGCACTAAAAATGTCCCTGGCATCATTGCACCCGTCCTCCTCGTCACCCTCTACTCACGACACTCCCCTCCTCAATGTCCCCCCATAATGTCCTCAACACTTTTCCTCCTCCTCCAATTCCTCCTCCTCCTCTTCCTCCCTCTCCTCCTTCTCCTCCTCCTCCTCCTTCTCCCTCTCCTCCGACTCGCACCGCCATTCAATTGCCGCGAATCTAATTCTATCGTCCGTTGCGCATTTCAATTTCAATTCGTTCCAGATATCAGATATCAGAAACGTCATTTAGTACGTCTACAATTACCATTCAATATTATGCACAGTGCCCCACAATCACCCACCACCACTAACATACCCCCCCTTCCGGATCCTAATCAACCTGACCCACTCAGATGAATTAACGATTCCGATCTCACACCTTGACTGATTGTTTATCGGGTGCAGGTGAATGCCGCGGTGACGGCCTTTGTGATCACTCGTGCATGGTCGCCGTAGAGGTGTACGAAGTTCACCGGGGCAGAGGCCCAGTCATAATATTATATTACGTACGCAAAAAATCGTATTTTCGACCCGACCATTTTCCCCTGTTGCAAATCATACAGTTGGTGGACCCCACATGCGTACGTAAAAAATGCTAAGGCTATGCTACTTTTCCTTATAAAAAATTTAATTATCCAAAGTCATGTATAAAACAATTTTTACGTTGGTTACTATTTATTTTTGTTGAAAATTATATCTGATGTTAATATAAATTATATTAACAGAATTTAATTATGATGTAATCAAATGAATGTCATCGAACCACTTAAAACCCTTGTTATGTTATGATATGCTATGTTACGTTATGTTATGTTATGTCAAGCATGCAAGTGTCTAGCGTTGTCAGTTGCATGAATCGCCTAAGGGGAACACTGTGGGCAAGGCAGAAGGCGAAATTGAGTTCCTCTAATCATACGGAAGAACTTCAAAGAACTGCCATGAAATGAAAGATCTTTAGCCAGTGGTCCAATACAACAAACAAACAAAGAGCCGACACTTTCTTTTCCCATTTTACTTCACAACAGAGGACATTATTATGGCCAAGAAGAAGGACATTATTATTATTATTATTATTATCCTTTTCGGAACGTCTGGCAACCCTAGACATAATAATATTATTATATATAGCCTACCTCATATGCCGAGGTTAGTTTAATTCAGTCGATTACACTTCACACCTTTTCGTACTCAGCTCAGACTAATCAACGCAGGTTATGGAAAGTCACTGAGGCAGATTGAGGTCAGGTCAAAGGTCAGGTCAGGAAATCTGCATAACTTAATTCAACGTCACAGATTCAAACAACGCATTTGCAAAGCAGTTTTCAAACCCTAGACGCTGCCATCGATCGCCATTCATGTATACCACTTAGCAGCTGCCGCACTTTCGACCGTGTTTCCATAACCCACAGATAATAGTCCCCATGTGAAAAATAATGAGCAACATTAAAAATAGCAACTACATTGGAACCTCCTATATTGCGACACTGTATACCTACCTATAAGCTGCTAGACAACGCCGAGCTTTTTCTCGGTTGTAGTGTCAATCATCTGGAATGAGCTGCAATCAAAGCTGTATTTATTACATCTGACCAATCAAATTTAGATTGAGAGAATGAGAGTGTCTTGACTTGAAATGGTTTCAGTTGATTGATTGATTGATTGATTGATTGATTGATTGATTAATTGATTGATTTATAAATCTCTCAAGTCTTCTTTATTTCGCATCTGTAGCCAAACAGGTTTTAAACAATATGGGTTCAAGAAGCGACAGGTTGCAAGGTAGTAGCGGAATTTAAGAATATTCTACATTCTTGGCTCTACTGCAGAGACTTCAGTTTCTAGCGCAATACCCTAGGAATACGATAAAATCTAGGTATAAAGCGACAAGTTTCGACCCGGCGTCATAATTACTAAACAAGAGTCCATTTTATAAATGCACGGTAGTCTGTTGGGCGCCGAGCTGTGAAACAAGATACGACTGTACAACCCAATACCCTTTGGCAGCAGCCGTAGCAGTCCGGTCTCTTTACAGCAGGTCGTCTATACATCCAAGATTTTATCAATTTGTTTTTCGGTGGCACGCGATCTTTGCAAGATGCAACTTAAGACAACAGCAATCTACCCGCATCAGCAGCAGCAGCATCAGCATCAGCAGCAGCAGTACCATAAGCATCTGTATCCGCAGTGATAATCAGAACACGTGTTATTAATCGAACTGGAGGAATGAGGCGCATATGTATCGTATGAAGGCAGTCGCAATAAATGATCAGAACCACGTTAGAGAAATAAACGAAAGATTCAATTATTGAACGCGTTGCTATGTTACGTAATGCGATCCAAGTTGGGGGGGGGTGTTGTTATGGCGAGGGCGGAGGTGAGGTGTGATTACGGGTGCAGTGTTACGATGAGTGAAGAGGATAATGAAGAAATTTTAGAATGTGATGCAGAAGTTGAGTGAAATTAGGAAGGTAGGTACTCAAGGTGTTGAAAGCGATGAGGAAATAAAGAAATTGTTGACATGGTGAAGAAATTTAAAGTGCTGAAGAAATTTGAAGAAATCGATGGTGGTTGTGAAGCGATTGAAGACGAAGAAGAAATCAAACATGAAAGGAAAAGTCTACAATGATGCAGAAATTGAAGAAATAAAAAATGAAGAAACACCGAAAATGAAGAAATTGAAGAAATCAAAAATGACGAAAAAATTATGAAGAGATTGAAGAAATAAACAACGAAGAAACACCGAAAATGAAGAAATTGAAGAAATCAAAAATGAAGAAAAAATTATGAAGAGATTGAAGAAATAAAAAATGAAGAGACACCAACAATGATGAAGAAATTGAAGAAATAAAAAATGAAGAAAAAAATCTGAAATGATGAAGAACTTGAAGAACATGAAGAAATCGAAAACTACGACGAAGAAATTAAATATGAAGAAATCAAATATGGTGATTACAACATTGAAACTGGTGATGAAGAACTACATGTAGGCCTACATGTCGCTCAAGATGATAAAGATGCGGAAACCGATGTGGGAGTAGACGATAAAGATACAAAGGGCGCGTTATTACAATGTATACGAAATGAGAAGTAACAGCCTTTCCAATGTTTAGAAATAAACAAAGGAGGCAAAGCTGTGGATTTACACGAAAAATGGATCCCCCGTAGCAGAAGGGATGTATCTCTGTCACCCCATCAGTCGTTCAGCGACCCCACAGACTAAGCAACCCGGTTCTGGGTCCGTCCGTGGTCTCCTATGCAATATCTAGGCGTCCGTGATCCATCATATAAAGCCACGTTGACGGAAAGGGACCGCCTGTCGGTCGGTTATACGACGGCGAGGAGACCCCCTCCACCCTCGACCCATGGCAGCCACGATGTTTACGCCAGACCTTTCCACGCGGAATATGTTGATGCCTCTTCGCCAGCTGCTGTGGCTGTATAACAGTGTATACATATGCGCCTCAACATGTCTGACTCTGTCTTGGTATGTCTGTCTTTGTCTGTCTGTCTCATGGTATGTCTGACTCTGTCTTGGTATGTCTGTCTGTCTCTATAGTATGTCTGACTCTGTCTTGGTCGGTCTCTGTTTCTGTCTGTCTCTATATATGTCTGACTCTGTCTTGGTTGGTCTCTGTTTCTGTCTGTCTCTATGGTATGTCTGACTCTGTCTTGGCAGTCCGTATCTGTCTGCCTGTCTGTCTGTCTGTTTGTGTGTCTGTCTGACTTATGATGTCTGTTTGTCTGTCTGTTTCATGGTATGTCTGACTCTGTCTTGGCACGTCTGTGTTTCGTCTCTGCCTCTATCCGTTTCGGTCTGTCTTATGGTATGCCTCCCTTCCTCCGTCCGTCCTTCGCTCCCTCGCTTCCATGCCAACACCGACACAGTTCTGTAGTGAAGGTTTCGAGTGAAATGCACAGAAACTGTGGGAAAAGCTCAAAAGAGTATAAATGCAAGTAATTTTACACACAAAATGTGTAAAAATTTGATTTTTCTCTCCCCCCACGCTGAGGTCGGTATTTATAACGTTTTATGCACTTCACATATTATGCTCAAACATTTATCCCATATTGTGCTCAGGGTATATAGAACAAAGTATCAACTTGTTTTAAAGGTGTTTAAGGTGACATTGGCCTATTATAATTATGTATGCATGTACAAACCCAAACACACACACACACACACACACACACACACACACACACACACACGCAAACACGCAAACACACAAAACGCATACAATACTCCAATACAGTGGCTGAATGCATCTCGTTGTCAGCCAGTGCGGCGCCGTTTGCGTATACACAGACAACAGAAGGAAACTGAAAACTTCATTCCAATGTTAGTCTGAACGTTTCGAGGCCATCCTTCCATCCTTCCATCCTTCCATCCTTCCATCATTCCAGTTTCAGCCTTGACATTCCAGACCCAAGTCTACCATCTGGATCCGCTGTGAACCAAGCCGACAAACTCATTTCATGAGGTCCATCGC
>OX243818.1:4846965-4933798 GCA_945859605.1 Lumbricus rubellus
GATTGGAATTCGCACACCTTTAACTTGCATTTATCACCCATATAAGTGAAACCACAGAACCCGGTTTTAAATACTTCTCTTGCATGTTAGAATTATAAATGTTCAACATTGCTTGTAAACACGAGATAAATATTTTATGTTAATCTAACTAGGAGGATGTTATGTAAACTTCATGAAATGTGCAAATCAAAATTAATATTTCGGTCATGAAAGCCCATCATACAAATTACGGGGAAAAAATATTAAAAAAAAGAAAAATATGGGAAAAGACATAAATTGCTGATCAGTTGAACAAAAGTGAACTGAAATATACATTGAAAACTTCAAAGACGTCAACAACCTTTTTGACCTATAAGCTGTCGTTAAAATGCTGAATAATTAAAAAAAGATGTCAAAAACCTCTGTATCTGTAATAATATTATGTCTTTAAACTGCTAAATAATAATAATAATAAGTTCTTAATAACTCGCGAATCTCAGAAGCTAAAATTTCATATTACAATCAATTCTGCTGTGTGTGGATGGGATTGAAAATCGTGGTAGTTTTTTCTTACATAAGACGAATGTCACGTCTAAAAGAGGTGTGTAAGCGTTGCTCTCGCGTTTCACTATATTAGTGAGTGGCTTCTTTTTGAATAACGGAAGATATTTCATATGTGAATTAGACAATACACTTAATTGAAAAACTTGTCTGCCATCCAGTGTAATTCGATTTCTGACATAACATATAGCGATCATCAGTTCATACTATAAAATTATGGCTTGTAATCACACTGTGTACTTAGTCTTGTCAGTCCGAGTTAATAAGGAGCATTAATACATTTTAATAATAAAAATAACAATAATAATTATTATTGTGATTATTGATATTATAATTATTATCATTATCATTATTATTAAATTTTTTATTATTATCATGATAATTATCATCAGCAGCACCTTCAGAGGATACTGATGACAATGCAGGACTACTGCTTGATCCCATCGTACATGGTATCAAGCAGAATTCAGGCAATTCTGTTGCTTAATTACTACGATTTTTATGGCTGACGTAAGCGTTTTAGTCGATTTATTAATCAATTACTACAATCATTCTATATATATATATTATAAGTGTGACGTAAATTTTTTCATTATTTTTAAAAATAATCTTTACAGTTATTAAATTTTCTTCCGCTTCAGCGAACTATTATAGGCCTATGGAAAATTACGACGTGGTCGTGATCATCAGAAACTTGGACACCCACATTGTGTATGTAATTATTTAAATATAAGCAAACGTAATTATACTCGTATACAGGGTGCGGCCCAAAAAAATACCCCTTTACGAAAATCGCGATTTCTCAAAAACCGCTGCTCATTTTGTTATAAAACTTCACCAGTCTATTTGACACATATTTATCTACAACTTGGCTAAATTTAATGAAATTCGAATCATGAACACCAAAATGGTGCAACCCTGAAGTGAAACAATGCAATTTTCGTTTCAACAGACATTTAGTGACAGCAATAAGTAACAAAGTAACGGCGCAAACAGAAATGTAACAAAGTTCAAGGTTACTTATTGTTCTTGACAAGATTAGGCCACACTGTTAAGTTTTGTGCAATGAATGTTCGAAGTGAACACAGTTTGCTTTTACTCAAGCTTGCAGACGTTTTCGAAAGCCCAGAACAGACTTCTGAGTGGTCTCAAGTGGCAGGCCATTCCTAATGATTTGCAGCGTATTTTTCAGTTCAGAAATGTTCTTTGGCTTTGTGGTAAGTTTGTTGTAAGTCTCAAGCATTGCACCCCAGACTGGGATGCGTCGAGTGCGTTCATATCTTGGGAATTTGGCGGCCACGAATCCTTGTCGATGAAGTCAAGACAGTGGCTTGTTAATCAATCTTGGGCCAGCTTGGCGCCGTGAGCGGGCGCTCCATCTTGCTGAAAAGGGAACTGATTTCCCAAGACAGTGTGACAATCATCGACAAGCTTAGGCAAAAGATTCTCCACGTAGTAGGCTACTTAGCATTGACTTTGACCTTCTCGTCAATGAATTGTAAGCGTTCTTTACCCTCATAGCTGACACATGCAGAAAGAATGATGTGGGGAGAGAACTTAGCTCTTTCGACCAACAGACGCTTGGATGGATATTGGCTTTTTACTTCTACGCACAGAGTGCCACAGACACGATTGTTTTGATTATTAATTGGTGGATTGATGTAAAAGATCTTTTCATCGGTGAAGAACACGATCCGCAAAGCGGAAATGACGTAATTATGGCACACCACAGGCTATTTTATGTAAAAATATGATTTCTTATTTCGTGAATGCCTTGTTCAGTTGAAAAAATGAAGTTCTTTCTTCTGCCTGATGGCTTGATCACAAAAATAAAGATACTGGCATAAAATTTTCAGAGAATGTGTAAAAATATGTTACGAATAATAATGAAAATATTTGTAACAAAATATTCGGCGGTTTTCGAGAAATCGCAATTTTCGTAGGGGGGTATTTTTTTTGGCCGCACCCTGTAGATCAGCGTGCGGTGCAGACTATACACCTAGAGCAACAAGAAAATAAACCAAATATCAATAACCTATGTCGAAGGGATTTGTTGATGTCATAAGCTGTCGTTAAATGCTGGATCCATACACCATTACACCACATATCTTTGCGGGGCGCGATGGTGTAGTGGAAATGTTCGTAGCCTTGCAGACGGAAGGTTGCAGGTTCAAATCCACCTCGAGTCGCCGCGTAGGGATCTAGGGCAAGTCCTTCACTCGCAATTGCTCAGCGCTTCGGCGTGAAACACCGATGCAGTGCCCGCGCTGTAATCGGGAGCGCCTCTAAGTAGAGAGATCGAGGGGCGCTATAACAAGTACGCATACAAACAAATATCGGCGCATCCTCGGAGCGCCGATTGACTGCCTCAGAAGAACACTGATCCCTTTGTTTGTATGTGCACTTGTTATAGCGCCCCTTGAAGCTCTCGCTACTCAGAGGCGCTCCCGAATGCATAGAGGACACTGCATGGAAGTTTCACGCCGAATCGCTGAGCAATTGTGAGTGAAGGACTTGCCCAAGGTCCTTACGCGGCGAGGTGGATTCGAACCTCAAACCTTCCGGCTCCATGGCAACGACGCCACCACTACACGACCGCGCCCCACATTATTATGTACATATTATATATATATATATATATATATATATATATATATATATATATATATATATATATATATATATAGCTATAAGTCACAGGCACCATATTTGCATATAAAATTATATGTATATTTATCTGCATGTGTGCATATACAGTGCCACAGGAACGGTGAATAGGCCTACATTAACAAATAATAATTATAATAATGACATTGTCTTTGTTGCATATACGCTGAAATTGAATTCAGGATAAAATAACTGAAACACCTCTTTTAAGCGTTTCACTCGTCGTATACAAGCATAATTTAGACGCACTGTTTGGAATCTATCTAAACTGTAATAGACAACGCCAAGGTCCGAAAGTAATGATTATTATTAAACTTATTAATGCTGTTACAAACGTGTGGAGTAAACCCTACCACTGCAATCTGGCATAATGTATGTAAAGCTATATATATATATGCACTAATATGCAAATACATACATAATGCATATATATATATGCACAATGTACACATACACTATGCATACTACCTGCATAGCCTATCTCATTCACTGATACTAATGGCATTCACAAGAAACGTATACCTGTATAGATGTAGAATTTAATGTATATACATACACACATACAAAATACATAAATACAATAATATATTATATACAGTGTCCTTAAATTAAAACAGACATACATAGTGTGGGTGCATGCATATATAAATATAGAATAGCCATGGTCCGAACTCTACACCTACGTTTTATATATAATATATATATTCATAATTTTATATATATATATATATAATATATAAGTAAATGCTGCATACCTCTTCTATACTGTGGGTCTGAATATTAGCAAAAGAAGGAATTTGCCGCCAACGCAAAAACACAACAACAGAGCGAACAAAATTGATGATGGCAATTTTCACACAGCCGAAAATGATCAAAAGAAACCAAACGATAGTATTATGCCTCAAACAGACCAACACACCAACTAACATGTATCTATCTCACACTCACACAAATAGAGTCTGACAGACACACAGACAGACACAGACATACAGACAGACAAAGACAGAGAGAGACAGACAGACAGAGATTGAGACGTCGATACTAATGTCCCGTGTTCCCCAAACAGAGACATAGACAAAGAGAACCTACAATTCATTACATTTAAATAATACACAATACATAGATATTATGTAAGCCTAATGAATATTCTATATATGCCTATAAGTACGCGTACACTTAATAGGCCTATATAGCGTGTGCTGTATGCCATGGCCTACAAACCACAATAATATTCTAACAATAGTTGAATATTTACTGTGTGTGCGACTGTGCGTGTGCGAGTCTGTTCGCGTATGTGCGCGTGTGCGTGCGTGTGTGTGTGTGTGTATGTGTATGTGTGTGTGTGTGTGTGTGTGTGTGTGTGTGTGTGTGTGTGTGTGTGTGTGTGTGTGTGTGTGTGTGTGTGTGTGTGTGTGTGTGTGCGTGCGTATGCGTTTGAGTGTGCGTGTGTGTTGCGAATGTGCGTGTTTGTACTTTTATGCGCCTCGTTGCGTCGGTCTAAAGGCTACGATGGATTCCAAAGCTGATTGCGGAACACGGGACATTAGTTGGGACGGCCTTTGATCAACGATAATATATATATATACACACACACATAATATATATATATATATATATATATATATATATATATATATGAAACGGCCTTTGATCAGCGATCCACATATATTATATATATTTATTTTTATATATATATATATTATATATATATATATATTATATATATATATATATAATACATAAATATATATATATATATGTATATGAAACGGCTGCATGCATGGTGTCTAAACTGCAGGGAAACTGGAACACTTCTTCCTGCGATCCTATCCACACGGGAGATAGGTCTCGTGGCTGCATGGGACTGAGTGGGGATGATGGGGGAAGGGGGTTGATGGGGGTGGTAGGGGAACGAAGTGGGTCAAGAGATTGATTGAACGCAAGAGAATGTGCATGCCCTCGGCAGTTGTAGAACATCCGTCTGCTTGATTAGATTAGATTAAAACTTACAAATTCATCGTAAAGATAAACAGTCAGAAAGTAAGTGATAACAGTTGATTATCAGATAGAAAAGGAAACACACACACACGTACTCACACACGCATGCACGCATGCACGCACACACACACGCACACACACACGCATGCACGCACGCATACATACACACACACACACGTACAGAGCAAGAGAGATAAATGGATGAACGGATGGACGAACAGATGGTTGCTCAATTAGAAAGAACCAGAAAGACACACAAACAGACAAAGAGACAAATTATTATTAATAATAATTTATTATTATTATTATTAGTATTAGCATTAGTATTAATAATAATAATTATTAGTGTTATTATTATTAATTTATTACCCGGTATTATTATTATTATTATTATTATTTATTACTGTAGTCTACTTCTGACACTAAGTCTTGCACCTACATCATATAATTGTACAGCATGTATTTCAAGCATACATTTTCGTTATGCATCACACATACATGTCACTATATTATATACATCATACATGCATAATATACATACATACGCCCATGTAATACATCATACACGCATATTCATCACACATCCATTCATCATACGTTTATAGGCGTGCAGGAACTTCACGCAGTCAAAACAGATAAAAACAACAAGCTTAGAGCTGAGCTGTAAACAACACAACTTCGAGCAGCTAGGAGTAGGAGTCGGGAGTCGTTTTTTAAGTCGGACAAAAATCGACCGCGATTACGCAACACACCGACTAAACAACTGCAGCCAAAAGGATGCAGCCTATTATAGCTCCTCGCATTTTTCGCCACAAATCCATGTTTCTCACATTCATCCTGCAAGTCCAACACCAAACCGGAAACCACAAAAAGCGCCACGGCATGCATTCCACAAATGGCGTGTTCATCACGGTCCACAGTGCGCGTGCACTTACAAATCGAGTCAAAACGATCCAAAACGGACCACAAGAAGTCGGAGTGACTGTCTGGCTAATTGGTCGGATGAATGATGGGTAAAACGGCGTCGAAATACTTGCCTTCCGTTCGGTTGTTATTACTCGTTCTGATGGAGATGTTGAACAGCTGCCAGGGGTCCGTCGGAGGATGCGAAGGTCCGCTCCTGCCTCTCCGATACTGCTGCTGCTGCTGCTGATGCATCCTGGAACTCGGGCGAGCGCCGTTCGCAACGTGTAGTAGAAACACTTGGACGAAGATCGCCGCGAGTAGGAACGCATCCAGGGAACGCATAGTTCCGATCAACTGCATATAAAACTAATAATCCTAAACGAGATAATGACTGAGAAATGAGGCGCAGATAATAATTATTATATCGAGTGGTGTTTTATAGTTCCAAGTCACGATGTGATCGATGTGCTCATCACCAAACACGTCCCACAACGACAGATGTCGCCAGTATAAAGCTTAAATTTCAATTTACACGGAGCTCTTCTAACGCTAAACGTAGGGCACCGGCTTATTCACGAGCGCCGAGTCCAGTAGGATGGGTTGCCGAGAGGAGCTACCGTACGTGAAAATCCAGATCCGGTCGTCCGGACAGAAAAGAGTGATGTGGAACAGTTACGGATTTCTTGACAGTTTACTCGACAACTATTCGTAGATATCTTCTGATTTTTGGAAAGTGTCATTAACTACATGTAGTATCTTTTATTGTGCCAATGTCTACTAACAGCACAAGGTATCAGCCGATGGCAATCCAAAACGAAGCCGTAGGCTAAATAAGAGATCAATATATCCAGAAGAACATCAGTCCGTCGAGTGATAATTATAGTACTTGGTTGAATACGATCAACGATTACAAAATTGAAATCTCCGGTAAAGCTCGGTAATAATCGGAAGTAGGGTATATATAATAGGTCTATAGTACTTGACAACAGCTGACGACAATTGACCAATCACCAGAACATCAGTGAACAATAACTGATCATAATATCTGCCGAACAATTACTGATAGAATCTCCACGACAGTTATCAGTAACCAAAGCTCCCGCTATAACTGTAGCACTAACTGATAAATTCTCTCGCACAGTAACTGAAAAAATCCATCAAAACTCGGCTATGATCAGAAGCTGGTTCAAAACATCACAACAATCGACCAATTATCGATAATGTCTCCTGCAGAAATACCGACAAAATCTCCCGCACAACTATCGATAAAATTTCCGCACAAATATCGATAATGTCCTCCGCACAATAATCGATAGACCTATAAGCTTCGCACAATTATCGATAGTGTCTTCGGCACAAATATCGATAATGTCTTGCGCACAATATTCGATATTATAATCTTCCGATAAAGACAGTCGTCATTCAAGTGGCAGTACTTTGTTGACGATATTCTACTACAGCAGCAGACAAAATACTTCCCGCACAAAACCGTTCCATTGGCAGGTACTTCTACTATTTTGACTGCAGCTATCGCGTGGCTCACTCACATATCGACCGCATCGCATATTGCTGCCGACAAGATCGGGATGAAAACACGTTGATGGGCAGCTGCAGGGGGCGCCCGATTGTTCGCGAGCGATCGCATCGAGCATCAGCACTTCGCATCATCACGCTCGTACGGGAACAGCTCGCGAAGGATGTCGAAGAAGGGAGAAGGAGGAGATGGGAAGTTTACTGGGACATCAGCGCCGCTGTTTCGCCGGGCCCTGGCCGTGGTTACTTCCTCCTCCGCTCGATAGAAACTAGAAGCGGGCTTTCAATGAACTACGTTCGGTCCTTGCCTGCTGCTGCTGCTGCTGCTGCTGCTGCTGCTGCTGCTGCTGCTGCTGCTGCTGCTGCTGCTGCTGATACTACCGATGGTGGAACGTGGCCCGTGTAGGAGGAGTCTGTAGACCTGCGTGCTGGCCCGACGTGCGGCGAGGCTCAGCGGGGCGCCACCTACGCTTCGGAATACCAGCGCCCTGGCAGGAGGAGGAGGAAGAGGGGGAAACGAGGAAGAGAGGGAGGAAAGCGGGTGAGGGAGGGCGGGATGGGAGGAGCGGATGCATGAGAAAAGGATGAGGGAAGAAGAGAGAGGGAGGATTGGGAGGATGAAGGACGAGGAGTGAGCGATGGTGAAGAGTGAGTGAAGGCAGGAGACGCGGAAGAAGAAGAAAAGGAGGATGGCTTGGAAGAAGGGAGTGGATGAAAGATGAGAGAAAAGGTAAGACTGGCAGAGACGGATGGAAGGAATGATGGGATAGACAGTCATAGACTATTATAGAGGCAGTTTTGGAAGGAAAAAAGTAAAGCGAGGGATGAGAGACGTAGAGGCAAGTGAGGTCTGCAACTTGCTACGGAATGTAGCAATAACTGAGAAATGGAGAAACGAAAGAAATACGTAACAGCGGAAAAAGAAACTTTGAAGAAACAGAGCCGATCATATGGAGACTAAGACATTTAGGAATGAAGGGAAGGGGTAGGAAAGGATAGAAGGAAAAACAGGAATGGATGAAACGAGATACAACCAGGGAATTCAGGAAATTCAAAATATGGCTGGCAGGAGACAGCCATCAACGAGTATGGAGTCCTATGGACCAGCCATAAAAGATTAAGGTTTCCAACCTATCTTACAACCGAGTCTGCTGTCCGAAAACTGGGTAACTTTTGAAAGACGATTTGCAGCAAAATTAATTAGTCAACAAACTCATTATGCAGACCAGCGGTAATTGCTCCTGCAGACCCCCATAACTCAATGTTCTTTGAATATGTGTGGATTGATCTTGCCCATAACCCATTCATTGACCACAGAAAGAACTTGGTCCAGATCCATCAAAAGAACTCTCTCTAGCACACATAGCTTCTGTAACGCCACAGTTCTAATTCTGCACGCGGCATCGGTGGGCGGTAAAACAATGTAATGGAAATCTGTTAAATTCATCAACGCCATAAAAGAGCAGCAACAAACTTTGTAAAGTACAAGTACATTAAATTATTTTTATTAGCACTATTATTTTGTATACGTTGTGAGAATTAAAATACATAGGTGTTCGGATTGACCTTTAAATGGTGCAGGATACAACGTTAAAAAGGTTTCCTACGGACGCGTTGCGTCATCTACTATTTCAATGACATTTCTACTGAGTCTCAATTTTCTGTCTTTTGTAAACGCTGTAAGCATTGCATTGCAGACCGCCAGAATGCTTACTGCCAGTGGCGAAGTTAATTATAATGCCCTACACGCTTATACCCTTCTTGGATACTATTGCAACTAAGTATTCTTCTGAGGAAGCACTGTGTCCGTAAATATATAGAATAGATTATAACAGAATAGAATGGAATAGAATAGGATAAATAGAATAAAATAGAATAAACAGACTGACTGATTTACTTACTTACAGAGTACAACCTCACACTCCACGTTTATATGGATCTATTATTACACAGGTTTTCGGATTGACCTTTAAAACGTGCAGGATACAACGTTAAAAAGGTTTCCTACGGACGCGTTGCGTCATTATACTATTTCAATGACATTTCTGCTGAGTCTCAATTTTCTGTCTTTTATAAACGCTGTAAGCATCGCCAGACCGCCAGAGTGCTTACTGTCAGTGACGAAGTTCACTATAATACGCAGCACGCTCATACCTTCTTGGATACTATTGCAACTAAGTATTCTCCTGAGGAAGTACTGTGTCCGTAAATAGAATAGAATAGAACAGAATAGAAGGGAATGGAATGGAATAGAATAGAATATAATATAATATAATAGGATAGAATAGAACAGAATAAACCGATTGGCTGACTTACTTACTCACCTACTTACTTACTTCTAGTCCGATGATTTATCACCTGTTTCACGTCACTCGATGCTATAAAAGGATTTCTGAACAGTTGCCAACAAACATTGGCAGACTGACACCTTGACCCCGACGACCTCTCAGTCCTGAGAAGAAGCTGGCCAACGCGACAGAGGGACGTCGTGCCAGCGGGAGATGATGACCCTGATGCCATTCATCATCTCATCCATACAGTGCTAGCATCATATTTTGCCCCTCGGCCTGACCACCCGTCCGTCCATGCCCCCAGCCTCGTCTGTCAACAGCAACTGGCTTCGGCCCACGATGGTTATTCGACGATGCAGGTAGTGTCACTGGGATGACCCCATGGATTCCTCTGTCTGTCTGTCTGTCTGTCTGTCTGCCTGCCTGTATGTCTGTCTGCATGTATGTATGTCTGACTGTCTGTCTGTCTATGTCTGTCTGTCTTGTCTGTACGTCTCCCTATATGTCCGTCTACGTGTCTGTCTGTCTTTCTCTGTCTGTATATATGTCGGTCTGTATGTATGTATGTATGTCTGTCTGTCTGTATGTCTGTTTATCAGTGTCTGCATGTCTATTTGTATGTCTGTCTATCTGTCTGTCTGCGTGTCTGTGTGTCTGAGGAGTGTCGTTATCCATCCATCCATCTGTATCTATCAATCTATTTATATCTATCAGTCTATTCAGTGATCTATATATAGACTGATATCAATCTATCTGTCTGCTCCATCCATCATCCAACCATCCAATGGCATCAATCCACACAAGTAAATGCTGTTTAAATAGATAAAAGATCACTTTGATTACCTAGTGCGTCTACAACCATCTATTCTAAATAGATCAAGGTCCTTGTGTCCTCATCTCAGTGGAGAGGGTTCAGTGGTCCACTCAGGATGCAGATGAATTGGCTCCTGCCGACAACCGTTTGAACTACACCCGAATGGAGAGAGGATGTGTTTGTGATATTTTTAGCCCAGCCTCTGGACCCCATCATCTCTCTCTCTCTCTCTCTTCCCCTTCCTCCTAACTTCTGATTCGATGATTCAGTCGCAGAAATGAGACCAGGCACCGCTGGCACCATAAGTTGTATACCCACTCTCCGATGTCCCCGTCACTTTCTTCCCCATTTTTTTCTATTTCCGTATAGGCTATTATCTCCTGTGCTTCCCTTCCCATTGCTTTCTTCACTGTCCATTTTCCTTTCTATATCCAGTATTATAGAGGTCAAACCGTGCGACACAAATGCACCCAAGGTCCAGATTGTCCCAGGTCTAAGAAAAGAAAAGAGGCGCCCGCCACCCGTGCACATGGGACGGTCTCGCGATCTGCTAAACTAAAGGGTTAATTGTTTGTGGGTTTATTGGTTTACCGCTATGTGAGGTAAAAGCGATAGCTGTGCGGACGGAGCTGAGCAAGTAGTTCGTTCCGCTGTCAGCTGACCTCACTGTTCCCTCGACCACGATAGTGCGTGTCCACATCGGAGACCCTGAATAGGACACCAACTGTGAGTGACTGCGAGCTCGCCTGTACCAACATCTGTTCTTATAAGATCAAGGTGCCGTAGCTACGTGAGTTTGTGCGCCACAGGGGCAAATAACATGTTCATAGCGTAATGTAATGTAATGTAAATCTTCGAGAATTTCTCAGCGCCCACAAAAGCCACGTCAGGGAGACCAGCTTTTCACCGGCGCTATATAAAATCAAGTCCGCAATAGCCAGAGCTGCCGTTTTCGTTCCAGTGCCAGGTCAAAATCCGGGGAGGTCAAGCCGAGATGAACGGAGTTTCGCAAGTTTTCTCTGACTCTGCCATAAAATTATACGAGACAGCCAAGGAACATAGGAATCAATCAGTAATCAATAGGAACATCAGCCTCATCCGCAAATACGCCGACGCAAACCGGAAGAAGGAAGTCACCAAAATCAGCTGACTTCGTCTAGGCCAGGGGTTCTCAACCGGTGTGTCGCGACACACTAGTGTGTGGCGAAGCGACCGGAGGTGTGCCGCGTAAAAGTGGTGTGTCGCTGGTGTGTCGCGAAGAATTGGTGTGTCGCGGCACACCAATCCTCACAATACACAACCGTCATTCTTGCATTACGCTGACTTGTTCACTTGGCAGTCTGGCAGCCGTTGGCTGTGAGATATAGGCAATTCGAAGGACTTCATTTATCTATTCCATTTGATCTCAATCGGGAGCAGCCACAATGTTTGCCTTATAAGCCAAATGCACTGTTTATGTAAGCCTATAATATTATGACATAAACTACATTAAGTCTATAAGACGTCAGCGAGCGCACCGATTAAAATTGTATCCAATGCTGTAACCTTCGAAAATAATGAGAGAAATTATCATGAAGAAAAAATTGCGATACTAAAATTGATGACACGGAAAGGTTGTTTGCGTATTCAGAGAGTGACAATTTACAATAATATAAGGAAGGTGCACAAGGTCCAGGAACCCAGAAGTCCCAATGGCCCGTTTTTTAACTAAACAATTACTGTAGGCTTGCGCATTCCAGTTTCCGTTACAATTATTCGACGTTTTGAAGGGCGTTTATAGTTTCGGTAGTGTTCAGCTACATTTATCCCATGTTTTCCTGTTTTGTCTTGAACTATCAGATCATCGGTTTGGACTGTGGGACAATTTATGCTTTTTTTAATCTAAAACTCATATAACTCATATACGGCTATTTTCAGTCGTTAGTCTCAGTTGTAAGTAGACTATATGAGAGAGCGTAGGTCCTATACGTGTTGTACTCACAAAGCCTGTGGATCCTCATCTAACTATGATCCAAGGAAAATCCAGGAACACAAATCTCATTAGGCCTAACTGTTAGGACATACAATTAATGAAGAGTCATAAAACGTCGTAGAATCGTAATCTTTAGATAAGTAAAATTTTGAATGTTAGATTAATTAGAAAATATAGAGCATCCAGTAGGCCTATATCAACATTCATTTAGTAAAATTTGTAGAAATTTCAAATATAGGCCTGTAGGTAAGCTGACTTAGGAGGCTTAATTTAATTTTTTAACGATATTCACATGACAATTGCATGGTGTGTCGCGAAATTTGGTTGCAAGTTTAGGTGTGTCGCGCGCCAAAAAAGGTTGAGAACCCCTGGTCTAGGCCACTGCCTCCTCAACCAACGCGCAGTTGAATAGATGGGGCCAACACACGACACCTGAAACTTTGACGAGTGCAGAACCCATGAAACCACCATGCACCATTTCCTACCGGAGTGTCCTGCTCCAACTGGTTTCGAGAGACCTGCTTTCTCGATCTGTGCAGCGAACTTAGTCAGCCCAGCTGCCTAAAGCGTCATCTACACGTGGCTGGAAGTTTCCAGATCCGGTTACCTCTGGCGGACCGCGCCATTAAGCAATGGAAGACAGCACGAAAGAAGAAAGAACACCAATCATGAACTGATTCTGTTAGACACCTCTAAAACGCAAATTATCGAGGCTACAATATTTGTCAGCTGCACCCAATTGTCCAAGTGTTTCGTCGAACACCAATTTACACAAACAAGTGGCTGGAAGACTCCGTACGCCGGATGTGACAATGTATTCAAGATGGCGATTCTTGTGCCTAACTAGTAGCACTCTATGCTATCTCATGCGCTCCATTGCGCCATTAAACAAAGGAAGAACAACGAGAGAAAGACAAGAATTCCGATCTGAACTGTTTATACAAATAGAAATCAAAGAACACGGTATTATAGACCACTGTAGAACAATCTAATCTAACACGTCTGCACATAGTTCAACACTGTGGCATCCGAGAACAATGTCAAAGTAGAAAATTAATTGCATATCGTGGAACTCAGTAAATAGATCATGCTCAATGTAAACACTTAACCAAGACAGGGAGGGGAGAAGACCCAAGCCCGATGTGCGAACATAATTATGAAAAATCTTACCACAGTCACCTATGGGGTTTTCTGGTTGGGTAGCCTGTCACGAAATAAAGTCTCCCCCCGATACAAAGTCTCCCCCCGAAACAAAGTTTCCCCCTGTCTGAAAATCTGTTTTGGAATACATTTTTCTGGTGTAAAAGTACATAATTTTATATGTTCGTATTAAATAACGTGTTATCGTGTTAGCAACGTAAACTAACGGTTTGATATGCTTATCTATTAATTTTATGCGACTGTAGCCGATTTCACGATCAACGGGGGAGACTTTGTTTCGTGGGCGGAGGAAATATTCTCTCCCCCCGGAGACTTTATTTCAGAATAAAATTATAGTCTCTGGGGGGCGAATTTATTCTAGAACAGATCCTCCGTGTTATCGTGTTAGCAACGTAAACTAACGGTTTGATATGCTTATCTATTAATTTTATGCGACTGTAGCCGATTTCACGATCAACGGGGGAGACTTTGTTTCGTGGGCGGAGGAAATATTCTCTCCCCCGGAGACTTTATTTCAGAATAAAATTATAGTCTCCGGGGGGCGAATTTATTCTAGAACAGATCCTCCGGGGGAGAATCTATTTCGAAATAAAGTGTCCGGGGGAGACTTTTAGGGGGAGACTTTGTCACGCGACACCGGCCATCAGCACACCTGTTTTGTATCCTATATACCTTGTTGCTATTTAACGACACTGCCATATCAATTATGATTATTGTCGCTCTCCTCCTCCTTTATCCAGACTTGGGACTAGCACTGGCAGAGTGCAACCAGTGGCGGAGTTGCAGCCTTTTACCTCTGTGCAGAGACAGTGAGACATATAATTATTATAGTCATGAAACGTAGCCTATAATATTATACCTGACCAGTTGAACTATGTCATGGAAATAGTAGGCCCCCTATGCCTGTATAATTATGTTCTGAGTATGACGCCAATCACCATAGTAACTGTTATGAAGGCTTCGTTAAATAAACGTTACAAACCGGGAGTGCGTTCTAGTCTCCTCTTATTACACTTGGTTTTGTTTTGACCTGCGGACGGTGATACATGTTCAAAAATAATTACACACCTCTGTCAACACTGACACTCACTCTATAAGTACGAGCTTTCTAGCATTTTAACGTGTCTCTTTTCCAAATGTGTGGTTTTGCTTTCATACTCATTCCAAACTTGTCGGTGCTCTCTCCGTCGTATCGGGGAGATGTCCTCATAAAGTCTTCTTTAGTCTTTCAGTGTAAGCTGTAAATTGTCGTCAACGGCTTTTGACGTCAAACGACAACGTTAAACTTTGGTTAAATAAATGTCAGCGTCTCTCATTGACAACCATGTTATGATGTTCTGTTCCGTTTCTTCAACCATCTTCGTTTAACGACGGATGGATGCGTCATGCGCAAGTTGACCAACTCTGTCAATTGCGACGTTCAGAGTTCAGTCCACGTTCTGATGCTAGCCATCCAATTCGGTTTTAGTCTACCTAGTGCACGTGACCCCCATGCTGTACCTTGAATTATCTCCTTCTCCACACAACTCCCTTCTTTTCTCATGATGTGTCCATAGTTTATGCCAGCTTCATATATCCTGCGCAGATTTTATAGGGTTCATCATGACACCAGCAGTCCTAAGTATAACCCTACCCATTCATTTGTCCTTTTAGCGGTTCATAGTATAGGCTACTTGTAGAACACGTCTCAAACATTTAATGTCATATGCATGCATTTATTCTTTCTTCCTCGATTTTCCTCAATGTAAAGCTATCACATCCATATTACATAGCAACTGGCACACCAATGTCTCCATCAATGGTAATGGACATTAAAGATACAGTGGACACTGCATCAGTGTCAAAGCAGTGAGCATAGGCCTGAACGTCATCAGCATAGAGTTGGTGCAGGAGGCCACATGCAGACAACAATGAACCAATACCAGCTGTGTAGAGAACGTACAGTAAAGGGTCCAAGTCAGGGCCGTAGCAACAACGAATGTGGCCCCCTCCGAGCATAATGTCCGAAATTTCTGACGACCTTTGTTTTAGTCATCCGGCCAAAATCTCGGGAAAATTTCATAAATTCGCCGTCCGAAAAAGTTGATGACCTTTTTTGGCCAAAATCTCGGGAAAATTTCATAAATTCGCCGTCCAAAAAATTTGATTTGACACTTTTAGGGGCCCCTTTCTTGGCGGGGGCTCCCTTCTGTCGGAGGGTACGGAGGGCGGTCGCTACGCCTCTGGGTCCAACACTGAACCCTGTGGCACACCAAAAGGGGCTGGGACCCAACATGACCTGGAGGCACCCAATGCCACACAGTTAGTGCGCCCAGACAGAAAAAGAGCGAAGCCGTTCTAAAGGAGCACCAGACAGGCCAAATGAAATAGAAAGACATTGGAGTAGAATGGAGTGATCAACAGCATCAAAAGCGGCACTGACATCAAACAATCAATGGCCTTTGTTGTCATAAGATCTATAGTTAAACCCTGGATCCATCTAATAATCTATTCTGAAAGATCGAACTCCACACCACTGTGTATCAATCAATCAATCAATCAAATATTTTTATTTTGCAACCAGTATACATGAAAGGTTCACACATCGTTCACATTGGCTACAAAAAAGGGAGGCCCTAAAGGGATTTTTAAAAATCCCGCTGTCTAGGGACACCAACTAACTAGTCCCAAGCCTCGATAAAGAAGGAGGGCGACGCTAATGAACTGATCTATATTGGCCTACAGTATACTACGATTTTCTTAGACTTAAGCTCCACCATTGCTTTCACTTCGGCAGTGCCAATCTAAAGTTTCGATAAAGGAGGAGGGCGTCGCTAATGATCTTTGTATCACACAGAGTCGCTAAGCTGAAACAACCTAATCTCCTCTTACACTGATCTGTAAATCATCTGTTATGCCCTGCAGATCGTTCAAAATAATTACACACCTCTTTTAACACTATCTTTCGCCATATAAAGTACGAGCGCTCTATTGTCTTTAGAGTTGACGTTCTGAAATAATTATTGTTACTCGGTACGTGGAAACTGTTCAAACCAAGCTTAGTCTTCATCAACAGCCTCTGCTGGTAATAAATCTAGGATCTAGCAGATTCTAGCTAAACTGGATCTCATTCTATAGTGGTCAGGGATGCCACTCATAGCTTTTTCCACGCAGATCTAGGTCATCAAAAATTTCCAGCCGGAAAAATGGAAAAACCCATGCATTTTTCAGAGAAATTGCCATTCTAGCCTTTTCTACCTTTATTTTCTACCGGATCTGACCTTTTTAAATTCAGAGTGGCATCCCTTGATCGATGCTGAATTAACAGAAGAAAAAAATGGCAGCGGTTACATGACACCTTGACTAATTAGCTGTATTAAGACTAACACTAAATATTCAGATTATGCCGTATAAACGATAAGAACTGTTCAAAACGATTTTCTTATAGACATCAAAGTATATTCGTTGTCGATAAACAGCTTTGATCCTCCAGATAATATACAGACTGCATTAGACACCTGTAAAAACTATTTAAACAATGTTATTATATACATTGTGTTTCAAATAGAGGGTCATTACAACGTGTACAGTCATGAGCAATATTATTGTTAAATTTCAAAACTGCACGCCAAAGCTGCGTGCATAAACTATTTTGTAAATCTTTCCTAGTTATGTTAAATGCCCTTGATCCTATAAAAAATCGTCGAACAATAAAAACATTTATAATATCATCGATTCTAAAAAAATTCATCTTTTCCTGGACTCATTTTCTTCGTTATAAATACACAGCCTCCGTATCTTCTCTTATTACTCCAGTTGGCTTTCAACCATAACTACCCTCAATTTAAAATTCATACCGTTTTCATTATTATTAACAATCATCGACCATTAATAGGGTGGCAACACTAACGTTCTTAACGCTGAAAGATAGGCCTAACAGAGTTGTAGGCCTATAACGACAGATGCTTCTAACACACCCTTAAAACTCTTCTATGAGGCGCTTTTAAATCAACGAGACGAAAATCGATCGATTAGACTCTGAAAATTTTTATTCACTTCGTTGTTGATTCTACGCACGCTACAAATGTCGATAACAATATTTTTAAAGCATACTACTGCTAACGCTGTTCATACATCGTAAATTTTGCGCCCCAAAGTCCAAACGCATGTACATATAAGCTTCCCTACCTCCCTCCCTCCCAACTAATTAGCTGAAGGTCACCTACAAAAATTATTTAAACGACTAAATCCGGTGACTACCATCCCTGTGCAGTGTGCACGCAGTAATAATTATTATGATGGACAGACCGAAGCCTCGAAAAGCAAGAGATTTTGCAGGAAAATTGTTCAACTAGCGCCCACTAGCGAACTTAGCAATGAACAAATTGCTTGTACCGCGCATGCGAACAATCAGCGGGCAGGATCAGACGACGATGGGAAGGACTGAATGCCCGCTGTTGTATGCAGAGGCTCAGGAAAATGAGGAAATCAAGTGGGTTGCACCTCATGAAGTTCAATATCAATCATGGCTACCGCCGTGAAAATGATTACTGTGTTCTCAGAACGTGATTAACACAGTATAATCAGTGGCGCTCCTAGCGAATGACAAGGAAGTGATTTTCACAACAAAGAAGAGCATTTCTTTATGCTAACTCTAAGGCAGCCATGGGTATGAAGTGCTAGCAACTACATTTTCTTAGCCTCGGCGTATGAGGGCGGGTGACCAATCCTCTTCCTCGCCCTCTTAGGCTCTCACCTTCCTCTCGACAGCGAACAGTTAGAAGACTCATGCTAGCTGGGTTGGATAGGAGAGCAGAAGAAGAAGAAATCTCGAATAGATTGAAGAAGTGAAGGAAGATGAGAAGCAGGAGGAGGAACAGGAAGATGTGAAGGAGAAAGGGAGACGGAGCAGGAAAGGGGAAGCCGTTCTTTTTACATCACAGGAATGAATGAATGAACAAATGAGTGAAGTTCTATGAAAGAAAGATTGAATGAAAAAAAGATTGAATGAATGAACGAACGAACGAACGAACCAATGAATGAATGAATGAATGAATGAACGAACGAACGAACAAACGAACGAACGAATGAATGAGTGAACGAACGAACGAATGAACGAACGAATGAATGAACGAACGAACGCCCAGCCCCTTTGGTCACCGTGCTCCACCTTTAACCCTGGAATAGATGAATATACAAATAAATAAATAAATAAATAAATAAATAAACAAAAAATAAATAATCTCCCATGGACTCCAACAAAACTCGGCCGATATCTTCAAAGCCAGTAACCAAAACAGACGACGACACGACACGTATCGTCTCACAAGTCCATAAATAATCTCCCATAACTCCAACAAAACTCGGCCGATATCTTCAAAGCCAGTAACCAAAACAGACGACGACACGACACGTATCGTCTCACAAGTCCATAAATAATCTCCCATAACTCCAACAAAACTCGGCCGATATCTTCAAAGCCAGTAACCAAAACAGACGACGACACGACACGTATCGTCTCACAAGTCCATACGTTGCACGCATGACGCATCCAGACATATCGATTACACAATGACTCACAAGTCAATGTATAGAATCATAATTTATGCAGACTACTGTACAGCCTGGCTGCTAGTGATGAGAATTGACGTGGAGTCAGGTGAGTGGGAGTGGGGGTCAACACCCTGGTCTTTCTTAGGACCTCCCAGTAAAGTCTTCACTGCACACCCCGAGTTCATATGTATCAACTTCTGAACGCCCCACCACCCTCCCCCTTCCCGTAGTTATTTTTCTACTGTTCGTTGCGCTTACTGCCTCGGAAAAATTTACCTGCTTTCTACCAGTTACCCAAGACCTTTCTCTTTAGCCGTGGCTGGGAGTGCCTCTTAATAGGCTTTTTGAAGGGGTGCTATATGCCTTTTTTAAATTCAAGAGTGAATGAATTCCCACACTGAATGAACCTATAAAGATAACATCTAATGTCTATTTAAGCACTACTTTCCTACTGTTCATACAGCCTAATATAGGCCCTACAGATCTTCTGGCTTAGGGCCTAATTAACTCCTAACTACCTTTATGACCTTATTCGCCTGCAAACACTGAGCAGCCACATCACTTCGACCCCCTGTGCTCACTTGACCCACTCGAACTCTGTAACGCGAGGGGCTAGGACTGCCATCACTGAGCCCCTGCCTTTGCATTTGTATGCACGAACGTTCTGCAATGAAGTGATATATTATTTTCAAGCATGCTCGAAGACAGACTTAGTTTCATGAGGTCTCTCGCCCAGATTTTGGCATTGGCGCAGGAAATTTATATACAGCACAAGATGCACAAACATATAATTATTATAGGTGCATTATAATACATGCATATATATATATATATATATCCATATATAGGCCTGTATATATAATTATAAATGCATGCATGTGTAATGTGAAAATATTAATTTATTCATTTACTTATCTGCATGTTTCTCCTGCAGCAGACAGCCAAAGACAGACAACAAGGCAGAACGAGAGATACAAAGACAAATACAGCCACACGCAGACAGACAGGTGGTTGAAATGGGTGAGTGACACGAGAAAGATAGAGACAGACACACAGACAGACAGATGCAGTGTGAGTGAGAGAGTGAAAGAGAGACAGAAACAGACAGACAGACAGACAGACAGATGCTGAAAAGAGATAGACAGAGAGAGAGTAAGAGAGCAAACAGCTGGACATGATATATTGTGATTGGAGATGTGAATGCATAATAAGCCAGGGCAACGTCTGACCTGACCTGGCAAAATAATGAGAATACACACGGCCACTTAATTAGACAAGAGCAACGCCTCAGGACTTCAACGTTCAACGTTCAGAATCATTTCGAAATCTATGCAACATGAGACCAAGAATGGAAAACGGAAAATATACATGTAGAGTACTAAAGCAAATCACTGGTCCCAAGACTAATTTATCATGCAACTATATTACATTTCTTCTATTCCACTTGCTAGCCACCATCACAACCACCATCACGATCTCACCGTGACCACCGTTCACACCCGCATAGCACCACCACCACCACTACCACCATAACCACCACCATTGCCTCCACCATCAGCAGCCCACCATCGTTGACACTGCTACCATCACAACCACCACCACCACCATAACCACCACCATTGCCGCCATAACCACCGCCACCATTGCCACAAGCATCACCACCACCACCACCACCACCATCACAACCCAACCATCATTGATCATGCTACCATCACAACCACCACCATCACTGCGAACACCACCACCAACATTGCCACACTCACCATCAACAGCACCATCTAATATATAAATATAATATATATATATATAATTATATATATATATATATTTATCCATGTAGCAAATGGCTTTCACCATGTAAAGGTCATCCGTTAACCTTCCTGAATCGGTTTTTCAACTGTGCTACATAAATTCCAAGCTCTTTAAAAGCCATCCACCCACTTATGTTTTATTACGTAAACAGGCCATGCAGATATGCCGGTCTAACGGCGGTCTTAGGCCTACAAAGAAGGCTTAGAGTGCCGTCAAAGAGATAAGAGGCTCTTCGACCGTTCGTCGGGCACCGTCGAATCCATGCAGATAAAACAGATGGGCCACACACCCACACATCCACAAGCACAAAAATACATTTTATATATACACATACATGTGTATATTATATGTAATATATATATATATATATACAGATTTATACATGTGTGCGTGCGTGTGTGATATTATATATATATATATATATATATATATATATATATATAATTGGAATATAAGCATTATTTTATGTATTTTATTGATAATAATCCCGACATACGATCTTTCACAGTAGAAAGAAGGAATAACATTTGCAGGAATGCATGGAACTAAGAATAGCACTACTTTGCCCCATCCCACCCCACCCAACCCCACACCCCTCCCACTGCACCCACAGAGACAAAACCCCGCCTGTCAAACAAGGGTGAAACTGGGTCGTCGAGGCAGTTACACCCTGGTTGCAAAGCCATCTTGAGACTGGAACATCTTCACAGGGTGTGACCCTCTCCTATAAAGATTCACTGCATGGATGTTTTAAAGCACCAGAGTATATGTAGTTGTAATGACAAAGTATAATACTAATCAATAATAATTTTAAATAATAATAATAATAATAATAATAATAATAATAATAATAATAATAATAATAATAATAATAATAATAATAATAATAATAATAATAATAATAATAATAATAATAATAATAGTGGCCTTTCGAGGCACTTTGGCTGAGCCGAAGCCAGAGGACATGTAACTATAGCTATAGCTTTTCTAGTTTATTGTATTTCCTGTTATTGATATGTTGTCTTGAAGATATTAAAAGAATAATAATAATAATAATAATAATAATAATAATAATAATAATAAAAATAATAATAATAATAATAATAATAATAACAACAACAACAACAACAACAACAACAACCACAACAACAACAACAACAACAACAACAACAACAATAATAATAATAATAATAATAATAATAATAATAATAATAATAATAATAATAATAATAATAATAATAATAATAATAATAATAATAATAATAATAATAATAATAATAATAATAATAATAATAATAATAATAATAATAATAATAATAATAATAATAATAATAATAATAATAATAATAATAACAATAATAACAACAACAACAACAGCAATAATAATAATAGCATACCTTAATTATACGTATAAATATAACTGATAAGAGATAATGAAAGCTGTAGAGCAGCTTTGCAATCTGCTGGAAAATAATGTGTGCATAATTTGACTGCTTATCATAATTCTATTTAGCACTGAATAAAAACACAGCATAAGACTTTCATCATGTGATTTTACATCATATTGTCACACTCAATTACATCACATTGCCCCACTGCACTACATCACATTGCCCCACTGCACTACATCACATTCCCAACTGCACTACATCACATTGCCCCACTGCACTACATCACATTGCCACACTGCACTACATCACATTGCCACACTGCACTACATCACATTCCCAACTGCACTACATCACATTGCCCCACTGCACTACATCCCATTGCCACACTGCACTACATCACATTGCCACACTGCATCACACCACATTGCCACACTGCATTACATCACATTGCCACACTGCACTACATCACATTGCCACACTGCACTACATCACATTCCCAACTGCACTACATCACATTGCCCCACTGCACTACATCCCATTGCCACACTGCACTACATCACATTGCCACACTGCATAACATCACATTGCCGCACTACATAACATCACATTGCCAGACTGCATTACATCACATTGCCACACTGCATTACATCACATTGCCGCACTGCATAACATCACATTGCCACACTACATAACATCACATTGCCACACTACATAACATCACATTGCCGCACTACATAACATCACATTGCCGCACTGCATAACATCACATTGCCGCACTGCATAACATCACATTGCCGCACTATACATAACATCACATTGCCGCACTACATAACATCACATTGCCGCACTACATAACATCACATTGCCACACTGCATAACATCGCATAACACACGTCATGTCCTAGGCTATATCAATTTAATTTATTATCTTATAACATGTAATATGTTGTACGGCTGACAAAAAAGGCGGAGAACAAATACAACAATGAATCAATTGTCTTCTTCCTTCATAGACGAAAACAAAACACAAATTATTGTTTCAAAGGTCATAAAGGTCATACGTCGGTCCAGACGACCTTCATTCTGGTAGGCCTAGTATGTCTGTTGGAAGCTCACACCAATGCAGTCACAAAGACACATTTTGTCTGTCAACATAACACATACATGCCCAGCACAGCACATCCATCAGACAGAATAAGGCTTTCTTGACCATGGGTCCCTCTGTTTGGAGAAAACGTGTCAATGCCAAGCTAATTCCAAAGTGCACATAAGATTGTAGTCTATAGTATCTGCAACTTTCAGACATTATGCTTGGGAATAAAGTTCAATAAACTGTTGAAGCAATTAGTTGGGTAGAATGACTGCAGACGAAAAACTGCCTGTGGCATGTCACTAGACATGGCAGATGTTACAGAATTGCTTTCCGAATATTCAGAGTGTTATTATTCTTAAACTTTAGACAAACAGTTCGTTGTGCAAACTACCAGCTTGACTGTCTGTGCTCTGTGTCTTTGACAGTGGCGGCGCCAGGAATTCAGGTTTGGAGGGGCTGAAGCCCCAAGGCAGAACAAAATGGTTTTTTTTTACCAAACGCCGAAGGCGCGAAACTTTGAGTGCCGAAGGCACGAAGCCCATACCGACTAGGGGGTCTGGGGGAGCTTACGACGCTCCCCCATCGGGGTCTGGGGCGGAGCCCCAGCCGCCAACGCATTTTTTAGGTATGTTGACCTCAACTGGAGCCATTTTAGGCTCTTTTTTGCCAGCTATTTACGAACGATAAAATCATGAAACCTTCAACAAGAACTCGTTTTGAAGTGTCGCCGACTACCAGTATAAGAATGCACGGGTTTTTAAAGAAATTTATTGAACTGCACAACTTCCTCCAGCCTCCAAGGCCGTAGCCAGGATTTGATTTCTGTAGTGCTTCTTCGGCGGAGAATTTCTGACGACTTTTTAGTCGTCAAGATGTCTGAAAACACCTTTTTTAGTCGTAAAAATGTATGAAGACACCTTTGATTAGGTGTCAAAATTTCTGAAGAAATCTTATTTTATTTGTCAAAATTTTTGATGGCACCTTACTTTAGTTTTCAAAATATTTGAAGACTTTTTTTTGTTGTCAAAATTTCTGCAGACACCATTTTTAGCTGTTAAAATTTCTGAAGACATAATTTTAGTCATCCAATTTTGTTTAAAACACCTTTTCGGGCGTCTAAGGACATTATTTTGATTCCAATGTTATCAACGATTTTTGGGTGTCTAAGGATATCATTTTGATTCCAGGATTACCAATGATTTTCGGGTGTCTAAGAACATCATTTAGATTATACTGTTATCAACGATTTTCGGGTGTCTAAGGACATCATTTTTATTCCAATGTTATCAACGATTTTTGGGTGTCTAAGAATATCATTTTGATTCCAGTATTACCAATGATTTTCGTGTGTCTAAGAACATCATTTTGATTATACTGTTATCAACGATTTTCGGGTGTCTAAAAACATCTTTTTGATTGCAGTATTATCAACGATTTTCGGGTGTCTAAAGATATCATTTTGATTCCAGTAATACCAACGAGTTTCGGGTGTCTAATAACATCGTTTTGATTCCAGTGCAAACAACAATTTTCGGGTGTTTAATGATATCATTATTTTTAACTTAAGTGTTACCAACAATATTCGGGTGTCTAAGAACATCACTTTGATTATAGTGTCATCAGCGATTTTTGGGTGTCTAAGGACATTTTTTTGATTCCATTGCTAAAAACGATTTTCGGGTGTCTAAGGATATCATTTTGATTCCAGTATTACCCCAACGATTTTCGGGTGTCTAAAAACAACATTTTGATTATACTGTTATCAACCATTTTCGGGTGTCTAAAAACATCGTTTTGATTCCAGTGTTATCAACGATTTTCGGGTGTCTAAGGATATTATTTTAATTCGAGTATTACCAACGAGTTTCGGTTGTCTAAAAACATCATTTTGATTCCAGTGTCATCAACGATTTTCGGGTGTCTAAGGATATCAATTTGATTTCAGTGCTACCAACGATTTTCGGGTGTCTAAGGACTTTATTTTGATCCCAGTGTTATCAACGATTTTTGGGTGTTTATTGTTTACGGATAACATTTTGATTCCAGTGTTGCAAACGAGTGTCGGGTGTCTAAGGACTTTATTTTGATTCTAGTGTTATCTACAATTTTCGGGTGTCTAAGGATATTATTTTGATTTAGTGTTCCCAACGATTCTCCGGTGGGTAAGGTCATAATTTTGATTCTGGTGTTATCAACGACCTGCTGTTTTGAAGTTAACTTGACTATTATTATAATGGAGATCCGCGGAACATTGATTTAGCCCCACCCCTCCCGAGCTGAGACCAAACTCCACCCATGAGTCTGCAAATAAAGCGAGTCACAACTACAGTGTACAAGTATAGGCTGTAGGCCAGAGCTGAAAGTGAGCCGGGTCTGTCAGGGTCTGCGACCCGGCATTGATTTTCTTGACCTGCTGGTGCCGGGTATCAGCCGAGAAGCAAGTCTTAACAATTGGTGGGCAAACAACTAAAAACAACAGGTCATCGAACAAAAGAAATAGGTAAAATTGGTATGATTTAAAAATTTTATGGGCAAAAATTAATGACTTAAAAAGGTCGTCAGGTACCAAAAATGGGCGAATAACCAAACAAGATTTCTGAAAATTTTCGGCTCAAAGTCAGACCAGGCAACTTTCCAAACCACTTTCAGCCCCGGGCTAGGCCTACCGGTAGAATTCAGGTTTTCTAGAATATCAAAGCCTATGAAAATACAGTAGGCCTACTTACCATATTGGCAGGAAATCAACTTCGTAAATGTTCTGCTTCAGAACCCTTTTCAGAGAATCTCTTGCTGCCTTGGGCCCCGCACACCCTAGGATCGACCGGGTTTGACCACAAACTTGGGGACCGTTACCAAGCCCCAAAAGTCTCACCATGAGTGCTGCTGCTAATTGAAAACCCCATTTCGCATGTGATTGTATAAGACTACTGGTGTAGACCCTCACACAGCCGGCGGGCTACATAATAAATTATGGTATACATAACCTCATGACGGGTCGGGGGGATATTTGGCAAAATATTATATGCGGTGGATTCTATTAGGATAAGTCCTCTACGCTATGATTAGTGATTTCATTGCCGTTGGTCACTGTCTAGCTTTCTTTTTCGAAGTTAGCAGTTGTAGAGATTTTCCTCGTTTTGTTTTGGAGGGGCTGCGCCGCCGATAGGGGGGCTTAGCCCCCCCTAGCCCCCCCTGGCGCCGCCACTGGTCTTTGATGGTGGAGTATAACACGGTTAACACCCATCCTTCTGCACACTTTTCGTTGCATAATGTTTGGCTATATAGCCTTCTTGTCCTTGAAATACTGATCTAAAACAAAACTAAATTTTCAACTGTAATTTTCGTTTTAATTTCAAACCGAGTTAACTGACACAATAATATTATAGTATGATCACAAATTCATAGTATGAATGGATTAACACAAATTATTGCAGGATTCGAATTTAACTGCCGGCAGCCATGCAAGGCGTCATTCCATCCAGATGTTTGGTTTACCAACGCCATCTGCCGAATGGAAGGTTGAGTGGACCTTTGGGAGGGTAGTGGGAAGCGCAAGCGTCCGTGCGCCCTTCGCAGGGGCGGATCCAGGGGGCAATCCGCCCATGCCCCCCCATTCAGAAACGCCCATGTATACGGTATACCGTACCACACTTTTCAAATAGCCTAGGCCTATCAGTCATCGTCGTCGTCATCATCATCATCATCATAATGATCGTCGTTTTCATCACTATCATCAGCATCGTCATCATCATTGTCGTCTGCAGGCAGGGTGGTGTCTGATGACGACGATGATGATGACGATGGTGATCATGCATGACACATGAAAGGGGATGTGAAATTTATTGAACAGTCGCTAGACTCGCGCGGCTAGAGGACATGATGCAAGATATGGACCCCCCACCACACTTTCTAAACAAAAGAAAAACCACACGATCAAGGACTATAGGCTATAGCCATCTGACCAACCACAGACGCCTTTGGCTTTTGGCACTGCATCATCAGTCTGCATGTCGTTTCGCTAACTGGACTCTGACATTTGACCTTTAGGCTTTGGCCTGTGTTTGCTATCATCGGAACTTTCGGAAATAATCTGCTGACGTCTGCGTAATTTCTGCTATTGGTCTAATTACGGTCCTACCAATCAAAATTTCAACAATAGGTTGCCAAATGCCGGTTCTGAATGCGCTAAAAGTCACCTAGGTCCTAGGCCTACGTAGGTTACTTAGCCTAGTCAGTAGTCACGATTGTAAAACAGAGAGAAATTGGTGCGTAGCCTACTGTCATCAAGGTCGTCCATCTTCTGCTGGGACTCATGGGAGCCTGGACAGACGAACATTGCAACGATCGAAATACAAATCCAATGTTGGAATAATAGACTTCTCTTCCATCGGAACCACGTAGGGTGACACCCATCATCCCGACCGCGATACATTCTTCAGCCTACGCTTCCAGCTAAAAACATCGCAAAGTTTTCGGCTTCGACTTCATACTAACATCGCAAATTCGGTGGCAAAAGCGAAGCAGAAATAATATCATCCAACGACTCCGTCAAAATATCGGTTCCTTCGAGAAAAATTGTCGCAACTGTGATTTTAAATCAGATGTTTCTGCCGACAAATAAAACGCACTGAGGCTGAACACAAGACGGCCGCGTCTTCACGCCTTGCGGCATTTATTTACTGCGGCTCGCAGCTCCATGCTGAGCCTATGCAGCTAGTTAGTATTCATTGGTATGCCAATGCACAGGCAAAGATCTTCAGGTTCATGTCGGATATTGATAAGAATATTAAAAGCGAATGCTATTTGGAATATTCACAGCCAAGTAAAAACAGTTTTTAATGTTGCAATGTTCTGATAGGCCTACTGACGAACTGGTGTCTTGCTACACGCACTCAAATACTTAGACCTACTTAATTCGAGATAGCCTACTAGCCTACTTTATGGCTATCCTGTTTTGTGGGGATTTGTCAATGCTGGGAAGCCTTCACACCCTTCATGACCTTTCCTTATCGCAAGTTCACTTACTAAAATATGCCAATCAGGTCACACAATCTTGTCACTCACAAAGTTGATGTCTGTGAGAATGTTATTATGATTCTGCATTGTTTTCATTATCTACCTCTTCTTCAGGCTAGTCTACAGTGTTTGCTGGCAGTGTAATATAGAAATTCTTACTTACTTACTTACACACATCGATCCATATAACCTAAACCTATTTTTTTTAGCTGTGGCTGGGCTGGGAGCGACTCTAAGTAGGTTTCTTAAAGAGGTGCTATATAAATTCTCGAAATGAATGAATGAATGTATGAGTTCATACACACATAATTTATCTAGACATAATATTATGTAATACAGTCACAAGTCCATATAATTATGCACAATTGAGTGTGCTTACATGTGAAAATTATGTGATAGGTGTTTATAAATGCTTATACAATACATCACAAACAATCATAAATCCCAGCAATGTATGCAAACACAAATAATACGCACACACACACACACACACACACACACACACCTACACGCATGCACACACACACACTATGCATAACTACATGCATGGCACAATTATTGTGCATACATAACACACAAACATACACAAAACAGAATAAAAAGAAACTCAAAACAAGATCAATAATCAAGTTTTTTCAAAGGCATCTGAACTCACATTATAATAATTATATAGGAAATGCAAGAAGACCGTGCAGTGTCTTACGATAGCAAAACATCATTCAAAACCGGATTCAAAAACTTTCTTTTGATATGTGCTATAATTAAATCATCATCAACTCCATTTTTGCAGCAAACGATCTTAATCGGTAAATCACAATTCAACTCCGTTTCAAGCGCGTGTACAAAATCTGAGAAGCAGCCTATATAGTGTTGCTATAGCAAGAGTTGTACATGGTTACCATGCCAACCGCTGCCATGCCAACAACCAGCGATAATCATGATTTTTTAAAATTAATCACAATAGAGTAAAGCGGTACAAGAGCACAGAAGAAACGTAGGTGAGAATTGTTTTGTAACGAACACAAGGTGGTTGCATTACAAGATTCAAAGAAGCATGATTTTTTTATACACATAAACAAATTCATAGCAAGAAAATAATTAATTAATCAAAACACATGAAACATTATATTTTATAAAGTACCTTGCACTTAAATCCACTCTGAGTTCCCATGATTTTCATTAGAAACAAATAAATATCCTGTCATTAAAAACCTTGAATATTTCACACCAATCAAAACATATGAAACATTATATTTTATAAAATACTTTGCACTCAAATCCACTCCGAGTTCCCATGATTTTCATTAGAAACAAATAAATATCCTGTCATTAAAAACTTTGAGTATTTCATACCAAGAAATATCACTAAAATTTTCTTAGAATGCTACAGAACTAAACATTTTTCCTTTCAATGCATTACAGACAATGTTTAATTATGACAATATTTATGATTTGCTAGAAAGCAAAGTCGATTATGGAGTGCATGATATGTCGAAAAGCCCAGTCTTTAACGACTTGAACTGCAAAACTCAGTTTATACAAAGTACATCTTTTGAATCATTTTGATCTGGGTAGTTTGAAACGTAATATCAACAAACAACAAACTTATGAGAAAATTCTGATAAGTGCAATTTCTACAAATGACAGTAACACAGACACACCAATCATATTTCTTGACAGTCCCAATACCACGACTTTCATATACCATACCAAAATGTCACGACTTGCTTATAATTTGGGCATCACGTTATATAATTAAATGTCACGACTTGCTTATAATTTGGGTGTCACATTATATAATTAAATGTCATGATTTGCTTATAATTTTGGCGTCACATTATATAATTAAATGTCACGATTTGCTTATAATTTGGGTGTCACATTATATAATTAAATGTCACGACTTGCTTAGAATTTAGGTATCACATTATATAATTAAATGTCATGATTTGCACTTAAAAGTTTTGCCTTTAACAAGAATTATGCACTTCTAAGGCTCAGTCAGTTGGAAGAAAAATCAATCAAAATTCCCACACCATGGGATGCTCATGAAATATTTAAAGACAACGCAAACAAAATGAGACAGCAAATTCGATATGGAAAACAAGCTTTGAAATTGATCGACAGCAAACACAAACAATACAATAAAAATTCCACCCTAATTCAAAAAAATTTCAAATATTTTCACAACAGCCTTTGCAAGAAACTACGACGACATTATTGTGATTTTCAAACACACTTTCTGCAAATAATTATCACAACTTTTCAGCGTTAAACAAATGAGATTCGTACAAATCTGATGTAGTAAGAAAATGCGGCGAATCCTACGTATATTCAATACATCTGCAAAAATAGATAACTTACAGCGGCAAACTTCCTGCTAAGGCAGCGTTAATTTATCGAGTCCGGAATGTAGTGGATATCACAAAGTAAAGGCCATGTAACGAGAAGAATTACACAACACCAAAACTAACTCGGATCAAGGGCATGCTCCTCTCAACCTGGCAACCCAACTTGCTAACTACTCTATCAATTGCCAACATACAACTGCAAGCAAACCAATGTGTAGCAGCCTGGACAAACTCATGGTGAAGCAAAAAGCAAAATTTCTTAAATAAATTACTTAATATATTATAAACTAGAGTAAAGCTTCTGTGCAATTCAGATCAATCTACGATAAAAAGCTGCATGTTTTTTTTTGCTCAACAATATCGAATAAAATTACATCAAACGTACTTACATGCAAGAATAACTGAGTGCAAACTAATGGAGAAAGAAACTCAATGCTACCACACAGAACGTTGCAGGTAGGTGGTAACAAATTGGTGCTATGAATTAAGTTTACGCGGTGACACGTATGAATAGGGTAAGGTCACACATCACAACATATAAACCAGGTCAAGTCAATTATTATTCTGCAATGAAAATATGAAGACAGTCAGAAGAATGGAATGCATAAAATTGCAACAAGGATATGTTTGAGGCACAACAATAGCTTCATTAAAACCACTTCAAAAATTAGATGAAAATAACATGCTTCCTAAACATCAAATAATATATCTCTCAAATTAAAAAGACAAATATGCATCTCTAAACTGCATCACATGTTTTAACTAACATATCTAGCCATTTATTTAAATAATCACTGCTCTTAGGATACACAATAAAAACATATATATATATATATATATATATATATATATATATCAGTTGAAACTCGGGAATCTAGAGCATCCCATGTACCAACTGCAAAGTTATCATCGCTTACAAACAAAGACTGAGATTTCTGAGCATTTCTGGAGAAAACTGGCGAATAATTATCAAGACAGAGCAATGTCCAGTGCCAAATGTGACCTGCTCCAGCAAAAGGAGGCGGTAGTGACAAAATGAGTTTTGCATACTTTTGGCTAAATATGTTAAACAATCATTTCTGTTTAAAATGCCAAAAAAATTATTATTCTATCTTAATTGGTTCCCGAGATATGAATTTTATAATGTGATGCCGGTCGGAAGTACAATTTCGAGAAACGACCATTAAAATGCGTTTAAAATCGGCAAAAATGTGTAATTGTCCCACAAAATTCTTAAATTTGTCGCGAAAGAGGTCAAATAATATTGCATCAATATATTTTTCATGCAATATATGATTTTGTTGTCTGACATTTGCGAAAAAACGAAAATCTAAAAATTTACGCCTGATTGGTGTTTTATCAAATTTCCTCCGTTTTATCATTTTCGACTTCCGCCTCCTTTTGCCAGAGCAGGTCACAAATAGACGTCTATCAGTAACATATTTCGTCGAAAGCACAACTACTTCGAATCAAATGTAAATCGGGGAGAAGACAAAAAGTGTAACTCGGAAATTTTAAAACAGTCCTTACTTAGAGTACAGCGTCCACGGTCACAATTAGTATTTAAGAAAAACAGAAATATTAGTACAACAACGTTTTTTTGCAAATTTTTCAACGAAAGGCTAAACTCGACGACGTTACGCGTGCTGCACCAAGTGAACCCCGATCATCACCACCGTCCTCAGAATTCTTCGCTGAAGTCCTTCGTCTTCTTCAGGCGTCCCTGCTTCGCGTCGGATATCGCGCCCCACAGATCGAAAGTGAACGCCTCTGTGAAGCCAAACTCCTGGAGGTCAGAGTTCGCCAGCGCCTG
The DNA here is from genome assembly GCA_945859605.1 of Lumbricus rubellus. NCBI lineage: Eukaryota > Metazoa > Annelida > Clitellata > Crassiclitellata > Lumbricidae > Lumbricus > Lumbricus rubellus. The sequence goes on from OX243818.1 coordinate 4,879,856, forward strand.
CGCAAATTCGCTCGGATTTTTCGCCTCGTTGCCTGTCTCCCAGATGCTTTGAGCTGTGAGGTGAAAGAAGAAACAGAACTGGTAAGATACTAAGATCTGTCAGACCAATAAAATCGGCACTCTGTAAGGTTTTTGAAAGTTCTTCACAAGTAGATATGTGATGACGATGATAGTGATGACAATGATGAAGATTACGACGACGATGATAATAATAACGATGATGACAATAACAATAATAATGGGGAAAAATACAGAAAATAATGAAATCATCTGTTGGCAGCCTGGTTAAAAATGGATGAGCTTTCACATCAAAAGAATGTCCAAAGTGTGTTTTACATTTAGAAGCAGAAATCTAAAACAACACGTACCCAGCTCAGCGTCACTGATGCCAAGGAAACCTTCCAACAGTGCATTCACCTTGTCAATCGCCACATTCACAATATCGTCCGGCTAAAATGAAAATACACGTCAAGCAACTTAGAAGAGAGAGATTTTCAAACACGCTTTTTAGGCACTGAACATTCAAAAATCTATAAATCTAATGAAAATCAAAACACACACCCAACTATGACTGCAAGTTTTGCCTTGCTTCTAGATTTGAAAAGATTAAACTGGATGAAAAAGTTAAGCATGCGAATGATACATAACTTCGTAGACATTTCAATGAACTGCATCTATAGGTTGCTTTTAGAACACTCCTATCGTTAGTGCTGAAACAGGAATCTTGTTCAATTAAATGAAACAGATAAAGATGATAGAAACAAATACTGCTTGTAAGTCATGGGTCTATGTGAGAACAAGAGGAGCGTGTATGACATGTATCTATTTCCTAAATAAATGGATATCAGTCATGGCTTTTCAATTGATAAAGATTCTGCATTAAGTATTTCCTTGACGCTACCATTGGCGTCCAGAGCACTATGACAGCGGTTCTCTAAAAGACATTGAATTGGATCAATTGTATCCCTTCTCCAAGTGCTTCGAAATCATTGCTATGATTTAAATGTTTGCTTTTAAACCTATGGCACTCAAATCTCCATGTATTTTGTATTATTATTATTATTATTATTATTATTAAAATTAAGATTAGATTGGTTCACATTTCAATTGCTTAGATTGGACGAGGTTCAAGAAATGAAAGGAATGAATCTGGAAGAATTAAGGGAAGCGACATCAGAAAGAAAGCAACGTCGGCGAAAACTGGTCATGACGGTCGCTAGAGCTCAAGACAAGACAATATCAGACTGACCATTTCATTTCGTATTTTTAAATTAAGATTACAATTTTTTCATATGATCAGATTAAGATTAAGACTAGACTAGACTGGTTTCATTTTAAAATTGATTAGATTAGATTAGATTAAGATTTTTGCAACCATTCTCCTCACAAAGTCATCGATTGATTCCTGGTACACTACGATACTGGATCAATAAAAAGTCGTATGATTACTCATTGATTAGATTAGATCATTGTTTCGTTACCAAATCGTCGACTGTCGCTGGTCCTTTGGCTCTTAATCTCAGCGTCTTTGTTCCGGAGCTTATTGTGCTATTTCTACCACCCTGGCCCTTCGCGGATATTTCACCTGAGCGACAAAAAAACAAAACTCGTATCATCAACAAATCAACAAATGAACAGGTGATCCATCTATCAACACAGTGTGAACTCATTAACCCTTTAATGCCGTAGGGCAGTGGTGGCCAACCTGCGGCACGCGTGCCACTTGTGGCACGCCGGCCTATGATGAGTGGCACGCAGGACCATGGAATTTTTGAAAAATATAATGTTATCTCTTAAGCGAATCTTAGGCTCGCCTGTATATTCGTAGCTGCAGTGACCAGGCCAAGCCTTAGCATGACAGCTGCAGACGGACACAGCACAGGAGCACGAAGTGGACTGAGGCTGGTACATAATCCAGACCTCCTATGGCTGGCAGTGGGCATCTGTCGGTCAGGCTGGCCAGCCTCATCAGTTGGGGGTCGGTCAAAGTCCACTTTCTCCACAGCATATTTCTGCCATTCAGAGATAAGAACTTGAGTTTCAACCCACTGAAGGGTTGCAGGATCAAACGAAGGAAGATCTTCTGGTCTTCTCAAATAGGTTTTTATGTATTGGATACTGGTATGTCTTTATCATTGGCATTTGCAGCAAGACAGCTAGTTCTTCAAAATAAGTATGAAAATATAGCATTGTCTTGCATGAATTTGGTTTGAATTGGAAAGAATAGCATTTTTACACGAAAAGTAGGCCTATTATTACTTTTTGGAAAGTCATCCAAATCGGTTTGTCTGCTGTGTACTGTAACAGTTGTGGTGTGTAAGTAATCAATGTTTAACTTACAGTAAGTAACATGGGAACTTTAATAAGAAATGACGACCTGGGTCAGCTATCAGGACTAATTTTACCAGCCAGAGAAAGCAGCTTTTATGTAGAACAGCACTTTTTCAGGAAAAGTGATGAATCGAAAGTGATGGCCATTTATACAAGTTAAGGCTGATAAGAATAACTTATTCTGATGGCAAGTAAAGACTTTGTCAAGTTTTGCAAAGGTTCAGGATATCCCAAAATCAAAACAACAATAACGAGTAACATTGCACTTGAACGCAACATAACCATGAGGCTCAGCATTTGACGGAGTAAGAAAGAATCATAATTTCTTAGCTAGCCATGAACTAATGCTGTGATGCCAGTGAATCTGCATAGTTACTTTATGTAAGTGCATGTTTCAAATTGGAGCAGCTCACAATGCCTTTTGTTTAGTATACATGTATTTGATGCACGTGGTGGCACGCGGACCCCACCCTTGATATTTTGTGGCACATTATGTATCAAAGGTTGGCCACCACTGCCGTAGGGTATAGGATTTCCCATACCATTTACTACCATCACGGTATTAAAGGGTTAAAGAAAAATTGTGTGTGGGGAAACACTTCATAATGTATATTTGCACTTTTAAAAGTGCACTTTAAAAGACCCACAAAAGGTAATACAGCATGTAAATTAGGTCACATATAAAGAGACATCATAATGTTAAAAATGTTTACATAAAGCGCAGCACTGCAGTTCTTGTTGATCACATTAAGCAGTACATTGTGCTATGCTGAGAGCATTGGCAAACACAACATCACTTCACATTACTACAAGATCATCTTTCTGGTCTCCAAAGCACAGCTGAGATATGTAACTAAATACATCTCAAACTATGTTATGCAAAAGTTCTCATCTGCATCTTCATTTCACTCAATGCGTTCTGCAGATTGTCTCGATCTTTTTTTCCCAGGACTGGGACCGCTCTTGCCCAACATCAAGGGTTTTCTGTGACCATCCTCCCTCAAACTAGGGCCAAACAAATGACTCATTTTCCTTCATCAGTCCATCATTTCCTAAAAAAAATTCCTTCCTCAGGAGTTTCCATGCTGAGAGCACCCTGAAAAGCCATCTTGTGAGAGGTGCTATATAAATCCATAGATACAATAGGATCGAACGCATGCATAAGATCAGCTCCAATCAGTGACTCACTGAATCCCGATTTCTTCGGCTCCACTAGTCGCAGGGTAAACGCCGCTCCCTTCCCGATCCCCTTCAGGATCTTCGCGACCTCGTAATGTCGACACCCAACGACCGAATTCCCGTTGATCTTCTCGATATGGTCGCCGACGCTGATCCCCTTCACCTTGGCGATGATGCTGCCCTCCTTGATGCCCTTGATGAACGCCAGGCCCGCTCCGTTGTCCGTTATCGTCAGTCCGAGGGCGTCCTCCGACTTCTCGAGGTCCGTGATCTCCTTCGGTTGACCCTTGACGTGCGCGAAGATGAAGTCATCGAGACCGAGTTGACCGCCGAGAAGGTGGGTCATGTCGATTTTGTGGGTGTTTAGCGTGCAGAAGAGAATCTGAAACGACGCCAAGTCGAGTGATTTTTTTATTGCAACCAATTATTCGCATACACCGTAACAGACTGACAAGACGCAATTTATGTTAACTTAGAACTGCTACTTTGTCACGTGATTTCATAAGGATTTGTGAAAATTTGAAAATTATTTCACGTATATTTTATACGTAAGTAAAGTAAGTGTATGCTTTGATGAAACGCCTGCGGGAATTATTTTTTATGGCTTGCAGAAACCTCAAGTTTTCTTTCTTTTAAAATATTATGATTATCAAAAACACTGTGAGCAGGCTCTTAAGTTGCAGTTCATTCACCGTTGAGTTGTTTGAAAAACAGCTGCGAAAAATCTCGAATAGTGCACGTCTTAAAAGTTTTAATTTATACAAAGTTTGAAGCATCAGCTCAGGGTTGTGATCACTAAATCACTAAATAATTATACAAAACAGAGAATGTTCAGATAATTGTATATATAATATACATGCAAACCATAGAAGAGTTGACAAACCTCTGCTGGTTTTAAATCATAGCACTCTGCAATTTTTTGGTACAGCTCTTTGACGTTCGTAAAGCCGGAGATGACCCCGGTTGGACTGCCTTGCGCCTGCTGGCAGTGGAAAACGAGCTTCGGCCGCGGTGGAGTCTCCGATTCCGGAGAGGCCGGGGTACTGTCTGAACGAGACGGAGCAGAGGAGAGCGCATTCTTTTTTGAACTACCTGGAACTTTTGGCATCTTGAAGCTCTGCTAAAGCTTAAACATAAAAGAAAACCATTTATAATACCTCAAGTGGCAAATCCTACGATAAGTTGAAGAGATTTTTTATCAAGCATTCAAGAGCTTTGGGTCATTCAGCAGTTGGTGGGGCTACATAAAGATGCTGATCAAGTGTCTAGATTTTATATATAACTTCATGTCATAATTACTCACAAAATGCGGCAGAAGTTTATTACAATAACACAGAAAGAAATATTCCAAGGATAAGGGTAAAGTCTCTTTCTTTCATATGTTCTAGGCTAGTTTCACACAGCAGGTACACCAATATTTTTATAGCGCCTTTCTCCTTAGAAAACAATGGCGACACGTCGCTGAGTGAGGACATTCTGTAGGTCAACACCCGATGAACATTATTCGCAAGACCCTACAATCGATTCACACGTTCTGTTCATTAAATATTATGGAAGTTTAAAGGTCATCCGTGCTTTTCCCATCACTGCCCTCAGAGAAACGTGTGATTACATTAAAATATGTGAACTTATAATATAATTACGAAAGATTAAGCTGACGAAGGCGTGACTAGGAAGTCAAAAATAGTCGATTTACTGCATTCAGTAAACGTCAAAGCCAGTGCTACAGTTGCTCACATTCAAACTAATACTTTGCACGATAAAATTCCGATTCTATTCACACACGTCTGAATATGAATGGTTGTGAAATAACGAAATAATTCTATTATTATAAATACCAATTCAATAATAATTCTATTCTTCCACGTTAACGCCTTCCACCAAAACGACGCTGTTCCAATGCCTCTGACACGCCCAGGACGCTGTCATATTGCCCTGCATACAGCGTATAAACTGTTCTAGCGCTATGATACACATTATAATGAATATCTGTAAAGCACCTTCCAAAGTACAAGCCCTAGGTCTATTTTTTATCCCTATATTTAGGGACGTTGCAGCGTTAAATCTATTACTCCGTGAATTAGGAGAGTCGCATAAAATAATCATATATTTTTAAGTGCAACACTTCTGTTGGATTATCGAAGCTGTAAAAATACTGAAATGAATTTACATTGAAGCTTAATGTTGTTGATTTTGTTGATTGCAAGTTTAACGACAATGTGCCACTATGTATTAGTAGCCTACCTGTCATAGTGCCCATCAAGAATTTACTCTGAGGCGCTCCCGAGTCCTGACTATGGCGCAGACACTGATCGAATCGAAGTTTCACGCCAAAGCGCATGAACAATAGGCCTAACAACAGCGAGCGAGGGACTTGCTCGATCAGGTTCCATACACGGCGCGTTGAGGTTGATGCGATTTCGATATAGCCACTTTCAGGCTCCAGACCACCGAACATACTTCTACACCAACGGTGCCCAACTGCCCATGCGGCCATGCCCCACAATCAATGATGATCGACTAGTGTCGCCCTCCTTCTTTCTCAAGTCTGATAATACGAACAGCTGCGGTGTTACAACGAAACTTAATTTTTTCTCTAGCTTCACTTTTAAGTAAAGCGCTGATGTCAGTGATTTTGAGCCAATGATATGAGACGACTCCGGCGAGGAAGTTCGGAAGAACAACTTACTGGCATCACAGAATAAAGAAAGCTTTCTTTACTCTGTGCTGGCATGCAGAAGTTAACCCTCAGGCTACCACGCTATTTTTGTAACACTGACTACCAAGGGGGGGGGTAGTTACCACCCCCCTGGATTTTGGGTTTGGTTTGAGATATCATAACTTGTAATACACCTATGGATTCAGCATTCATTTCTGCACAAAATGGTATATTTAGGTTTAAAATATATGAAAGCACCCCGAAGTTATGAATTTTTTACCGTAGGCACCCGTCGATTCCACAAAATGTACACTTTCGCATAAGCAAAATATTAGATTCTGTGTGTTTTAACATAATTTATTTAATTAAAAATAGTTTACAAATAATAAAGTCCAATATTCAACTATAAAAACTAGTAATAAGTTAGTTTTAGTTACAATAAAAAGAGAAAAAACATGTAAAACATGCTGAAAAACGTTTACGCAGACTTATCGGTTTGCGTTGTAAAAAAACCCAACATTTTCACACATTTAAATTTATTTTGAGCACTTCCGGTCATCAAAATTAATGTCAAATTAATTGGTATCAAAAAATAGCCCTAAATGCACTCTATAGAATGACATAATTTATTTCTCTTAAAAAATTAATTATGAATAATTTTTAATAGGAAAAACATGAAAATTTTATGAAAATAAAACACCTTTATTTATATTTTAATTTATTTTGAGCACTTCCGGTTGTCAAAAGACAACTCCGTGACCACCAAAATGTAGCCCCACATTCCCTCTACAGAATGGTGTAATTGGTGTCTCTTCATGTCAAAGGACGGATAAGATACAGCCGATAATCTAAGGGGGGGGGTGGTATCCACCCCCCCCTGGTGCCTCGGGTATATCGAGTATAACTTTTGAATGGTATGGTATATCATCACACATTTTAGCTCAGAATGTGTGCAAATGAATCCTCTACAGCTACCTAAAACGTCAAAATTTTATTCCTAACGAAAAAAAATTGATTTGGAAAAAAACTAGGGGGGGGGGGGTGGATACCACCCCCCCTGGTAGCCCGAGGGTTAAGTAAGTAAGTACTTTATTGATATGCACTAAGAAATTCGTGTCTTTTCCCCAAGGAATTCTGGGATATCTCTGAGCGATAATCCAAACTTTTGCAGCCATCCAGTAACTCGTACTTGAAATCGAGTATAAACAAATTTTGGTTTTAGTTTTTAACTGCGTGATTGCAGACATCATGCAGCCAAGTACTTCAGTAAGTTTATGAAATTATTCAAATACGATCTAGATTGGAGTAATTCTTACTTTTATTACGCACTGTGCCGCATCCGCATCTCAATCACGAACAACATCACCGCCACAATGCCGTTGCCACTTTAATCTTCAAAGCATTTCCATCAGTAGTATAAACTGGTAAACGTCAAGACTGGCTGCCCGTACTCCAAACAACGTGAGGGTCGGTTAGGGCTCAGGTTAGGCGTCGTGAGGGTCGGTTAGGGTTAGTTTTAGGGTTAGTGCAGTCATTCTGCTGAAATTGAAGCTGAATTGATGAACAATGTCGTCGATGGTCGCGCTCTAATTTTATTGCATTCGTTGGCAGCCATATTGCTTGGAGTACGGGCAGCCAGTCTTGACGTTTACCTATAAACTTAGTATTAGAAGGTCATGTTGTTGACTACCTCTCTCCATTCGCAGTTCAGAAAGGTTTTCTGGCATACCTGGGAACGGCGGTCCCAAATTATAAAATTAAAGAAATCGATAGGCTATCTCCTGAGAAGCCTTTTAACATGATTTGTGGTGAAATAGAAGGTGGATTGATGAAAACCGTTTGATTGATGGACGCTTGATTAAAGAATAAGCTAAATAAACGGCATTCCAGCTGAAATGGAAGCTGGATGCATGCTGAAATACATCACTGTAATCAACAATCCAGTTTCCATTTCTCAAGTTTGATTTTCGTCAATCCAGTTTCTATTTCACCTATAGGGACCCTTCATACAGCATCCATTTCGCAAGCGTTTTAGTTAATCCAGCTTCCATTCAACTTATTATGTCCATCATCCAGGTTCTATTTCTCAACCGTTCAATTCATCAATACAGCTTCCATTTCAGATCTAAAAATACCTTCACCCAGCTTATATTTCACTTGCATTTTTTTAGCAATCGACCTTCATTTCACCTGTAAATGGTCTTCATCCAGCTTCCATTTTTCAATTGCTTTCTCATTATTCCGGCTTCTAATTCGATGGACCAGCTGGTCGTTTTATAAGTGTGGACTGTGGAGTGCAAAAGAAACAGTTTCTATGCGCCCATCCAATACACCGCAGTATTACGACACGTCATGTTGATTTCTTTAATGTTATAATTTGGGACCGCCGTTCCCAGGTATGCCGGTTTTCTAGTGTGTCGACAAGTCTCAAGATTTTTTGGCTAAGGATAACCATTATTATTATTTATTTAAAAAATCGGCCTTCTTATTTCATTTGTTTTTGATTTTTATTTGGAGGTGAGAATGATGAATCCTGATTTTTGTAATTGTTTTCTGTGCATATATGTAGTTAAATACACTGTCAAAGTCCGTGTAATTGTTTATCAACTGGATATTTTTGTAGAAAGAAGACAAACTGGTGGATGATTCTTTGGACACATTGATCAGCAAAGCTGGACAGATCAAAACAAGTATCAGTGCACTGATCATGAGACTCGAACAAGAATACATGACCATGGACTGGTATTGTTTACTTATCCATCCCCATCATCATCATACCTCATTCTAGATTCTAAGTGCTTTGGAAACTCTGAAACTTGTGCTGTTGTCATCTGCCAACTCTACTTGGGAATCTGTTGAGCATTTGTGTGTGTGTGTGTGTGTGTGTGTGTGTGTGTGTGTGTGTGTGTGTGTGTGTGTGCGTGCGTGCTGAAGTTGTACTCTGCACGAGCCTCACGATATCATTTAGAACATATAATTTGTTTTTTTAGCAAACTTTGCAATACATTGCCAAGGTTACTAGAAGATTCCCCATATAGTCAGCCTCACACACACACACACACACACACACACACACACACACACACACACACACACACACACACACACACACACACACACACACACACACACACACATCAGATCCTCCAGATTCTTGCACATCACCCATCCCAATCTGACTCCTTTTATGCTAATCTCAAACTCCTTTTCAGCCGCGGTTTGGGGTTCAGAATCACTTCTGAGTAGTAGCCTTCAACTGGTGCTATATAAATCCTCATGGTAATAAATGGACGAATTTGGAAGTTCTGTGAGAATTTGGTTTATCAATTTTTTTATTCACATCTCGGTGTAACCTTGCGCACGTTACAAGTTTATTTAACAATAATAATAATAATAATAAATTATCTCGTCGTTTCAATATCGGTCCGTGTCTAATATTTCCAGGACGAATGTACTCGATAATTTTGCGCTTATCTCGGGCGACATCAACTCGTTTACTCGCAGTCTAAAGAACCCGAAGGTTCCACCGTTGAAGAACTACGCCATCATTCCACTCATGCTGTCACCAGATGTCGACCCTGACTTACAGGTGCGTCGTGTCTGGTAATGCTAGACATTGATGTCGTTATTAATTATCAATGTTGTTCGTGTGTTATTGTTAGTATGATTTTTGTTTTTATTTCTCTTTTGGGAGCTGAGGGGCTGCCTCAAAATTTGAAGAGAATGTCAACAGGAAATGAATGTATCTGGAATGGTTTGTAATATTTTTATGTAGAATTATTACTGTTGTTATTACTATTAGTTTTGTTTTTATAAGTACTACTATCCTGCGAGCAAGGACTGTTTTTGGCCTAAGCTCGTGCTTAATATTGCCTTCATTGCTCCTGCACTTTGGAATCAGCTCTCTCCATTGACAGGTTAGGTTGTTCGTTATCAACTGTTGCCTAAATTTAATACATCTTTCTGCTGTCTCAAAACTACCTTCTCTGGATCTTTCGCACTGGGAGCGCCTTTGATGGTGTGCACTGTTATAGGCACTTCATAAATGTATAGGTGCAATAAAATACGCTATTACTATTTAGAAAACAGTCTTTGGCACAATACAGACAACCATGGGCGAAGTTTATCAGGGGCTAGAGGGGGCCTAAGCCCCTCCAAGAAGGCCCAGATTCAACTTTTTTACCATGAAAATGGTATTTTTTGGGGGGTTAGCCCCTCCAAAAAGGCCCAGACTCGGGGTTAGCCCCCCCCCCCCCAAGAACGGAAACCAAACTCCGCCCATGCAGACAACTCTGAGATGATTGCCGCTGATTCGATTGTAACCTTACCTCGATTCAGTTGACAGTTTATTGGTTCACTGGTCCCTATCTCACTCTTCAGAGAAACTTCGTTAAACAAGTGTCTTGTTGCCTTCATCTTTTAAAATTTGTTGTTCTACAGAATGCGACAGAGGGACGTGTTCCAACGTTTACTCACGAGATCGCTCCACAGTATCTTCGAACGAAGCCATGTCCAGAAGCGGAGGAGAAGCTGAACGTGCTGCAGACGAGGGCAGGTGGCATGTCGCTGGAAGTAATGAATGTAAGTACAGCCCACCAGCTCATAAAAATTTCAGCTCAGAGCATTTTGGGGGGCCCGGTAGAGTAATGGTTAACACCCTGGCCAAGAGTGCAAGAGGTAGCAGGTTCGAGCACCGTTGGGCGGATTTGATTTGTAGGCTGCTATAAGCGCCAGTGTAAGTGCAAAGCTGTCTGCTCAGTTGGTAGCCTATAGGCCTAGTTAAGTTTAATTAAGATTACTGCATAACTTGTAAATGTAAAGCGCAGTGCGTCTTGCAGGCGTTTCAATAAAGAAAAGATATTATTATTATTATTTTAAAGTTGTATAAATTTGATAATTATCTGGACATTTGGTATTCTATCGAGCTACAGTATTGTGCAGGTCGTCTGATTAGCTATTATACGACTTGGAGGACAGTGCAAGTTGGACAAGAACACACGTTAAATAGTACGCCACCCATAGAAGAAGGCGTTATAAAGCTGAATTAAATTTAACATCCATTTTCCTGTTTAACATGTCACTGTGATTACTTTACAGAAACAAATTACGATACTAAACAAGATGCTAAACAACATTCACGAGAATGTGAAGTCACACCGAGAGACACTAGAAAACGATTTGGGTAAGGCAGTCTGATGAGTAAACTTTTTCTTTTTTGACATTTTGTTGCTATATTATTATTATTATTCTTATATAAACGAATTTAATAAGGAACTGCTATCGTGCTGTCGCGTTCAAATGTCTAAATTAATTAGCCACAGTAATGTTTTACTGTGTTGTATATTCATTATGATACATTCATTATGGAGATTTCTATAGCGTCCCTTTAAGGTTACTACTCGGAAGCTCTCCCGACCCAAAATGCATCTAAGCAAAGCCTGGTCATAAGACGTGAAGACAGTGGAAGCTCATTCCATACCATGGGGCAATAACAGAGAAAGCACGGCGCTGTCAGAGAGCAGTTCAGAATCGAGGGGAATGTGGATTTCATCCATCCTGTCTGGAGGTAGAGTCAAATGTACATGATGAATGATGAGCCAGTGGTTTATGTTCACATACATAGGTTGAAGGAATCACCCATTGCCCCCCTTCCCCATCATTGCGCTGTGTGGTTAATTCATTCCAGAATTTCTATAGCGCATCTTCAAGGGCACTGCCTAGAAGCACTCCCAACTAGCATGGCAAAAAACAGTTTTGAGTTAAGAAAAAATGCTTCAGGAATTGAATAAGCGGTCGTCTTTGTATTTGTTTTTCACTTGTTGCATTTTTATGCGCATGTAAACCAGAGTGTGATTAATTAGCAGCTGATGCAGTAAGGGAAATACTTATCAACACTGTTATGCAATCGAATAAATCTGCCTCATTATGCAGGGCTGTTTCTAAGGAATTTTTAGAACTGCACAACTTCTTCAGATTCCTTTTCCCATCCTCCATGGTAAATTACTTCCAATCGAAGGACAATGACATTTTTGCTAGTTTTAACTGTACAGAAGTGCTTCTACAACTGCACAAATCCATTTAGAAGTGCACATTTTGTGTACAACTGCACGTTAAAAAAAGCGTTGTCATTCTGTCGTTCAGTTCAGAAAGGTTCGATTCAGCAGCAGTCATCTCAAGCGGACACGAACCTTCTCATCTCGGCGATTACGTTCGGCAAAGGATTGAAGTCGAACCAATCATCGAATCTATTGAACAGCGCACATCAACAGATCTCCGACCAGAGAATGAACATGCCGCAGAATCCTCAAGGTATGTTTTTAAAAACGTTTTCAGCTCATCTTCTTCACAAGTGCCTTGCCTTTTTAATGTCTTTGAGGAATGCCGTTGAGCATGGCGTATTTGTTTTTTCCTCCCAAGTCCAAGCGGCCAGAAGTAAATGATTTCTGAATATTTTCAAACTAATTCTGTGTATTTTGCCACTATGCCAATTGGAAAGCTCCGAAATTAAAACCTCCAATTTTGTGCTAGACCTTTGCAGGGTCTTGCTGTTGAGGAGCTCTTTGCTTGTGTTTTAAACTGTCCCAATTGAACTCATGAAGATACGCCACCTAGGATGTAAACCCCTTTCTCAAGGACGTCCCAAAAGATTGAACAGCTCTACCATAATGCTGACACATGCTCCTCTTTGGGGCAGTCCTAACAAACTTGGACCATGTCATGCATCCATTACATCATCCTTCCACCGTGGTTGTGGTTCCTGCATTTAACTTTGGAATTTAAAATCAACATTTTGGTGACGACTTCCAAACAAATCTTACTGATCAGTGTTTTGTCGTTTTCTTTCAGCAATGGGAGGAATAGACACGAGCAAGGCGCCAAGCGCGGTCCGAACCACGATAAAGGCCGCTGCAAACATACATCCATACAACAGATAGATAACAAAGCATCTTTGGACTCTGAAATTGACTGAAGTTGAATCGCATGGAACAAAATAAACTCTGTCCACGCGATTTCAAACCTTGTTGGTGTTTTGTGGAGATTGAAATGCATTGTAACAAACTTTAAACTGAAACTTTGTCCTGTTTTTTTAAAGTTTAACTCTGTAGATGTATAGAACATTTGGTTATATATAGATGCAAATAATTTCTCTTCATTAGTATTTGGTGACACTTTTCAGTTTATTTCTAATTGGCCGTCTTTTCTGACTGTGCTGTAAAGTGTCATTTTTTGTTGGGCACTCAGAACAAGACGTGAAACTGTGACGTTGATATTAACTGGAGAAATATCACTTCATTGTAGGACTTGTGTGTGTGTATCTTATGTCACAATATCTTCATGGTTGGTAGGTACAACTAGCCAGTTCCTATTGTACGTCTGTATTTATTGAGTAGCTATTGTAAGGTTCTTCGTTTGTAGTGCCTGATGTATACAAGCCTGCATCCCACAAGTGGTAGTTAACCCTTTAATGCCACAGGGTATAGGATTTCTCATACCATTTACTACCATCTCGGCATTAAAGGGTTAAGATGAACCAGTTTGGGTTAATTAATTACTTGGTTTGGTCAACTCTGCAGATGTTATACCACTCTGCGCCAACTAAACCTCCATCACTCGTTAGTTGATTAATTTAACAAGTATCAGCGCACACTTGGAACACAAGTGTCTGGTTGGATTATTATAGAAATGCCTGCTTCAGCATAACAGTCTCTCAATCTAGGACCACCAACAGAAGACATGTTTGGTAGGCCCTCATCGTTTTGGAACAGGCTCCCTTTGTTACTGCGCTTGTTCCCAGAATCCATTCTGAATTTTTCTATGCACATCTCAAACTATCATTCTGTATCCATACTGGAGTTGGGAGTGCTTCCGAGTAGTTAGCTTGAAGGGGCACTAAATAAATCCTTGCAATGAAGTGTCTTGCCTTCTGAATGTATATTACCAGATCAATTCTATTACCGAATTTACCCGCAAAGAAACAAAAGAACCATTCCAGTGTTCATTTGCAGCCTTTTTAGACATCCTTTGTACACAACATTTCACAAGTAAACAATTATTTACTTAAAATCAACCAATTTGAAAACTAACTTAAAGCTTCGTGGTGACGAAAACTCCAGAATATCCTGCACCGAAACCGAGGATAAAATACTTTACATTAAAGTAACCGTAAGATTTTCCGTAACACTCTGTAAAGTCATTCCATCATTTCAGATCAGTGTGCTTTGAGTTAGCATGTATAACACATGTAATATAGATAAAACATGGACAGGAAAAATGGATCACCAGTTTCAAAGATCTGAATATAAAACAGGAAACATAGGGCTCCTGGGCATATATTACGTACACAGAGAGGTGTGATCAGATTTACGCAATTTTGTGTATGCGTGCGTATGGCAGGGAAGGGGTTTAAAAAAATGTGTATGCACGCAAATTAAATTTGTAATTGGGACATCCACATTAATTAGTCTATTTATACTGCATTATCCTATAGTCGTCCAATGGCATTTCATTTACATTGCAATTAAATTCCACCCATACCAAAATAGTAAACAATAAAAAATTTAACTAGCAAATATGATGTTTAGCAAAAACAAAAAGATCCTAGATTGAAACAAACATCTACAGCTAATTATTAACTTCTGTAAAAGAGCGTAGAGAAGCTTAGTGGCACGTACACATGGGGGGATGGTTGCACAAAAATGTATGAGGTGCAACAGGGAGGGTGTGGAAACAATGTTTTGTGCGTTATATATGGATGCGCCCATACTGGCAGTTCAGAACTGGTGCTAAAATGATAATTGATGCACGCACAGAAGTTAATGGTAACGTTTTAACAGTACTTAGAAGTGCGAAGACAGTCATTGAGTGATAATAAAATTCACTACAATGTTCTGCTGGGTGGGACAAGTAACTAGGGCTGTACTAAACATTTGTTTCGGGTCGAATACCAGGGGCCAAATAGCTAATCGGTATTCGGCAGAAAACAGCGGTCGAACCAAATAGGAACAGATGCGGCAGCTATAGCAGGCGTACACCATAGTGGGTTCAAAAACTTAGTTTTTTTATTTTTCATCGTGTTTTTTTAGTTTTTTTATGTTACTCTATTTATTTATTTTACGTCTGTAACTATTTTGCTTCATTTTATCTTCATCAGATTATCCCTTAGGCTGTTTCTGTACTTTCGAGGATTCCTCTAATTCAAATCACACTATTTGACCGTTTCACTTCAAGATGTAACAAAGTCCAATAATTTTCCCCCATGTTTTCTCTCGTTTCTTTTACTAAAACATTTCATTTAGAATTTTAATCAGTTTTTGTTGTTGTAAACATCTATGGTGTACACAGACTGGCAGAAGAATGCAAAAATTACATATAATACACCGTTTGTTTTCAGTTTATGTATTAAATTTACAGAACTGAAACTTTTGCTTAGATTTGAAATGTTGAATGTTGTCGGCGGTAGACCTATTTTGCACACTATTCGTATTCAGCAGAGTCGTTGGTCCAATTCTTCATATTCTGCCGAATAGCGATAATCATCTATTCGGTACAGCCCTACAAGTAACACTTTAGCCCATAATGCCTTCATTACAGAACAAACACAGTGCGTAATCTAACGCCGCCGATAATCACTTAAATTCATCAGCACCAACAACAAGTCGTACAGATAAACATTTCTGAGGTAAACACACAGAGCCGTATAATAATATAATATATTTTCGGATACAGTTGAACATGCGTTTAATGGAGCACGGCGGCAAAAGAAAAACACAGACAGCTATAATAACGAGCCACATTGGTCCAACGTAGGTACAGACTTATTTCAACACGTTCTCTCTCGCCCGTCCGAAAACCGCTTCTCGTGGACAACAGCAGACTAGTCAATTACCTACAGCCGGCCCCTCAGTGTGTGGCGCACTGGACCCGCTGGCCATGCATGGGGTTCCCTTCCTCGTCGGAATCGTACGCTTCGCCCCCACGATGTCGCTGCTGGTGGGCCGCCTCCGGGTCGAACTTCGTCAGCAGGCATTCCTCCGCGTGGTCTGGAATGATGAGTTCCTGCCGTGCCGGAAGCAGTCTCTCCAGGTCCTTTAGTTTGTTCAGTGGGAGCCAGTTGTCCTGTGGGAACTTGACACTGAACGAGATGATGAGGCGACCCTTTTCGAACGGGTTCTTGTAGTGCGGCATGCCTTCGTTCAGGATCACCTTCATCTCCTCGTGCTTTATTACCTCGCCTGCAAGTAACCACAACAATATGAATAGCAAAATCAGCAATAGTTCAACATTTTAAATATAGTCACATCTTTATCCTCCGTAAAGCAGATTCAATATTTAGTCTACGAGTAATCACAACGTGAATGTAAACTCAGCACAATTCAACTTGTAAGACGTAGCCACATCTTTATTCCTAATATTTAGAAAGATCCAATTTTTCTATTCTTCAGATACCAAGATCGAATATTTATTCCTCATGAAGATAAAATTTCTATTCCTCATAAAGCAAGGCCTAATTCTCATTCTTCACACACCAAGGTCGCATATTTATTCTTTACAAAGCAAGATTCAATTTTTAATCTTCATAAACCATGGTAGAATTTTTATTTTCATAAAGCAAGATTCAATTATTTTATTACAAGTCGTAATACAAGGTCCAATATTTATTCATCATTTAGGATGGTCCAATTTAAAATATCAATATTTTTCTCAAACCAAGCTTCCAGTTTTAATGTTCATGCTAAAAGTTACCAGAATTTTGGATAAATACCTACGCAGAGAAACATGTACGCATGTTGTACACAACCAACAGACAGAACAGGGACTTCTCAATTGTGGGTTCCTCTGTTTGAAAAAGCTTCCCCCTATGGCCTGCGTTCCCTTCCGTGTTACTTGTCTTACTCTGTTTACAAACTACTCAACACTTTCCTCTTTGCCCATGTCTGGGTCAGGAGCACCTCTGAATAGTTATCTTAAAGGGGCGCTATATAAATTCCTCCGCTAGACAGAAACCTCGACCACAACAAACCTGGTATACAACCGATCACTAGTGTCCGGTTGTCGAGTGTCTGGATCGTGCGTTGGAAACCGCACAGCGACTCGGCCAGCGTTATTTCCATCGTCATCGAAAGGTCGTGGCCGTGACGACGGAAAACATTGTGCTCCTTTTCGTCGAGTACGATGACAATGTCGCCTGGTTCCAATCCCGGTTCTTGGTCGCCTTCGCCTGAGAATCGGATCTGTTGGCCGTCTTTCATGCCTATATAACAAATAGTCACCAAGTTACAGTTCAACTTCATAGATGATGTAAATTTGTAATTGTAAAATATATATAGCACTGCTACAGAGCAAAACATCCTGGACATCCTCTGCGCTGACCTACATGGGGTTAAATATTGGAGCGGGGAGATGGCTGAAGAATAACATGTTGGCATGAATATCAGAGGCAGGTAGCATGATAGCCACAAGTCACATAAGCCTTCCATGTCCTAAAGGACTGAAGTAAAATTTTGTAATTGAAAATTCATATAGCGCCACTTCAAGACAACTCCTCAGAGGCGCTCCCGACCTGACACCAAACCATAATCAAAGAAAGACAAAGAAGTTCATTAAGGAGACTAACAGGTAACTTATTCCAGCAAGACTTTCTGGAATAAGTTACCTATTACAAGTGTGTGGGACAGATGCCGGGCGCCATGCAGGTTGCCATACATACATACATCAAAATTTCGACTCCAATTAAAATTGCTATCATCTGTCACAAAAACTTGAGTAATCTTACGGCACACCTGTCAGCTAGAATTAGTAAACAAATATTACAATTATTACTATTATGAATTATTATGTCATTATAATAATTAAAAAGAACCATACAACATATTTTAGCAAGACAGTGCACCAAACACAAACCCAAGGCACAGTTCTCGCGTACCTTTATCGACGTGGACCTCGAGCACCTTCTTGTCACGGATGATCTTTCGGCCTTGGCACTCCTTGCAGCGGTCCTTCGGGTTGATCCTCTCGCCCTGTCCTTGACATTCGGAACAGACGGACTGGACCTGCTGGATGAATCCGGGACCAAGCTGGTGGATGCGAACCTGTGTTCCAGTACCACGGCAGTTGCCACACTTTTCAACGGCTCCGGCCTTGCCACCTCGGCCTAAAATATTGAAAACGGTTCGTAAGTAATGACAGCATATATTTGGACATCACTGATGTCCTACGTTAGTGATGAAAAAATAATAAAGCGGACTGTATTAACTTTGTAATGTAATGTAATTAGTAATTTAGTGCAATGTGATTAGTAATTTAGTGCAAAGTGATTAGTAATTTAGTGCAAAGTGATTAGTAATTCAATGTAATGTAATTAGTAATTCAATGTAATGTAATTAGTAATTCAATGTAATGTAATTAGTAATTCAATGTAATGTAATTAGTAATTCAATGTAATGTAATTAGTAATTCAATGTAATGTGATTAGTAATTCAATGTAATGTAATTAGTAATTCAATGTAATGTAATTAGTAATTCAATGTAATGTAATTAGTAATTCAATGTAATGTAATTAGTAATTCAATGTAATGTAATTAGTAATTCAATGTAATGTAATTAGTAATTCAATGTAATGTAATTAGTAATTCAATGTAATGTAATTAGTAATTCAATGTAATGTAATTAGTAATTCAATGTAATGTAATTAGTAATTCAATGTAATGTAATTAGTAATTTCATGTAATGTAATTAGTAATTTCATGTAATGTAATTAGCAGTCTCCATTCGCTGCTCACAGCCACAGCCATTCATTAGCGCTCACAGTGTGAGAACCCTAAGCAAAAAACTTTTACCACTTATTATTATAATTATTATTATTATTATATGACAATATTCCTAGAGCTGTTTTACCTTCATTTTGGGATGATTGAAGTGATCTTTGCAATAATAAGGATGATCATAAATAATTTTTAATCTGTGGTAAAAGTTTTACTGTTTATAGCACGACTGCATCCTTTAGATAAAATTTAGTTGCTGCAGTTTTCACTGTGCCTTAAACCACGAAAGAAATCATGACGCCAAATCTTTGCACCAACCTTCGCACTTGGCACAAATGATGTTCTTCTGCAGCGCTAGTTTCCTCACCACTCCGTTGCACACGTCTTCAAGCGAGACCTTCATCTGATGTACGACGTCTTTGCCGCGCGGTGGCCCACTGTGCCCCCTCCTCCCCGATCCGAAGAACATGTCGAAAATGTCCATGGGGTTGTGCATCTCGCTGGCAATGCCGCCCTCCTTGATCGCCTGCTCACCGCCTCGGTCGTAGAGGTCGCGCTTCTTTTGATCGGCGAGAACTTCATACGCCTGAGAAATGGCCTTGAACTGAAGAAACAATGTCAGCAGAAATTAAAAAAACTGAATAACTGTATACTGTAACTGGTTGCAGTCTGTCAGCCGGACTGTTTATTTATTTCTCCTTTTCTATTTATATGCCTCTTCAAGCTCTAAGTTCAATCTCACTACTAAGAGGCGCTCCCGACTACAGCGCAGACACTGAATCGGAGTTTCACGCTGAAGCGCATGAGCTAATTTTGTGAGTGAAGACTTGCCCAAGATCCCTACACGGTGGCTTGAGGCAGATTTTAACCTGCAACTCTCCAGCTGCAAGGCAATGTAACATACGAACTGAATAAATAAAAATTATTTTTATCATTAATGCTATCAAATATCATAGGTTATAAATGTGTCTTCACAATTATAATTATCTAAGAGCTATCTATAGAATATTTGCTCTAAAAATTCTGAATGAATTCAGTAGGTCATCAGTTCTATGCAACATTGACAAAGACCCACGGTGTAATTATTATAGATAATGTAGTGCTCATGAAACCACATTTATTTCCTAACCCTTTCTCCTTCATTTGGGTTTTTGTCGGGATGATATTTCAGCGCAAGCTTTCGATACGCTTTCTTCAGTTCGTCTGGCGTTGAGTTGGGCTTCACGCCGAGAATGTCGTAATATCCTGTCTCCTTCACCATTTTCACGCTATTTTCAACAACAAAATCATCGTAATAATATCATTTAATAGTTTTAGAACCCCTACTGTTCTATTGCAAGAATATTTGTAATCATCTGACAGTCACTACTAAGGTAACAAAATTGAACAAATAATAATAATATTTAATAAGAACAATAATAATAATAATGATAAATACAGTGGTGCCATAACACGTGCAAGGCCTAAAGAAAGGGTGCCACAGAAAAGTAAAAATTTAATGAAAGTTAAATGATATGTTAATACAAAGATTGTTTTTATGCTGTGAATGTCTCTAGGGATGGCACATTCTTCACAAGGTTGGAAAGATTATTTTATGCAGTGCGTCCAGCGACAGTGAAGGAACAGTCTCTGAACATTACAAAAGACCGGGGTCAACCTGAATTTTAACGACTTCAAGGATCTGGCAGATATTCGCTTCAGATATTCGGCCTGAAACCCGAAACGGATTTTCGGTCATACATTCTATAGATATTGAATTTCACATGGCTATAGTTATACGTTATGATATTTAGACACTAAAACTATGTTTCCAACAACATCTATTATTATCATTATGCCGTGAATTCCATTTCATTCCTAATAGTTTTCGGGGTTAGACCGCTTTCTATTACAAAACTGTTTTCGGGAAATCGGGCCTTTGTGTGATTTTCAGCTTTTTCAGGGATTCGGGTTCTCTGAGATTCAGGTTGACCCCTTCGGGCCGTACCCCATCCGTACCATGTTTGGGAAGACGAGCGTTACCGGTGTTAACGGAAAAATTTGGGAGGCTAAAAATAATATTTCAATACTTCCTACCCGGTCCGTTATAATCACGCCGGTTTATACAAAAACCATAGACTATTTGTGAATAAAATATAGTTCAACTGCTATTCGAAATCGACAATTAACTACAAAATCTGTTTAAGGCAGGACATAAAATTTACTTTCAAGGAATATTATGAGTATTAATATGTACGAACATGTACAGTACCACGCCATGATCATATTGGTCATTTTATCGGCAAAAAATTTGAAAATTACACACAAAAGCTGGAACAATCCACATTGAAATAACCGTACAAACCGAGTCGTTCAAAAAAAATATACGATCATTAACTTACCAAGATTATTTTACAGCAATTCGAAATTACTTACAATTCGCAAATACAAAATGTCCGCAATGCAGAACGATTCTAAAAGCAAAATGACCCATCAACAAAGGACCGACGAACGTTCGAGAAATTCTCTAATTAATATTCATGAGAAGGCGGGGCTAATGGCCTGCAAAGATCCCGGATGTTGTTGCCCTTATATGATGCGTAGCAGAACATGGCGTAATTAATTATTCTTCCTTGCTTATTATCAAGCATTACGTGGTATAAATTACACATTATTTGCATATTCATTAATTTCTATCCATCCTACATTGCCCTATTATATTAGTTAGGTTGCAAAAAATTTAATTATTGCTAGAGCTTATAGGCTACTAGTCTTATTCACAAAAAATTCAAGATCCATTTGTGACTGTCGCGAAGCGAAGTCTAATAATAATTATGGCCATGTGGCAAAGTAAAGACATGAAATGCCCATCACAGTTCAGGCTAGACTGATATGTATTTTTTCTGCTTTTTTGTTCGGAGGAACGGTCGACCTTCCATTAGGTTATATTTTTCTATCAATTTAAAATGGCTAAAAGTTGACTGTGAAGCAAGCTGCAGCTATAGCATATCCAGCAATACGAAAATCTTGACCATCGTGCTAAATATTCAACAATTATTTCATTAATTAATATTGAATAATGAATATGAGGACGCCAGCTAGCTTTAACGCAAGATCGAGAGCGTCAAAGACGAAGAAGCTGCTACCAATTAGATCAATATAATTATCAACCTGGTTTTATAATTGCGATTTTCGCGATTTCTTGCTAACTTATTGCATAAACACTACATGTAGGCCTAAAGTTATACAGGGTGGGCCAAAAAAAGTGAGAACATCTTGTAGAATACGAGTTATTTACAAATATAATTCAATTAATTATATTGTTTTCGTGTATTTTTGTTTGCCAAGTATTTAGCTAATCAGAAATCATGTTCAATGTGTCCTCCTTGCTTCTTAACGAGTTTTTCTAAGCGTCGACGCCACTCGTTTATGCTACTGCATGTCAATAAAGCGCTGCTCAGATTTCTCCATTTTTCGACTATAATTGCCAACTTGAGCTGCTCAACTGTGGTAAATTTTCGCCGAATGTACACTTTTTCTTGCAAAGCACCCCATATGGCATAATCTACTGTGTTTGAATCACAACTGTTCGGTGGCCACATGTCTGGCTCGATGAAGTTAACATTCTCCTGACGAAGAGAGTTGATCGTATTTCTGGCTGTGTGAGATGGAGCTCCATTTTGCTGTAATGTCCAGTTATGGCGATCGCATGTCGCTTGAATTACAGGCAGCAAACCTTGTCTCAAAACATGTCCACGATAGTATTCACTGTTTACTTTGGCGCCTGGTTCAACGAACACAATATTAGTTAGCCCCATTCGAGACACACCAACTGATACCATGATACCGCGCGGCTGAAATGGTCACGTTCTCGTATGAGTCGACTTTCCTGAACTTAAATTTTTCTTTGTTTCAACGGAATAAACAATTAACTGGAGTGGCATCGGTGAATGTCTTTTCGTCTGTAAACCAGATGCTTCGTACACTTCTCTCATTAGGAAACCGCTCAAGTAGCTGCCGACTGCGTTGCAAGCGTTTCAAAGTGACATTTTCATTGAGCTTCTGAACGATCACACGCTTGTACGTTTTGAGTTGTAAATTTTGCTTAACAATACGTCGAAATAAAGACATTACATAGCTAAATAGGTAAGTAAGTGAATGAGTAAACAATTTAAGCTATTATGGATACAGTGAAACAAGTTTTGATGCAATTATACTACTTTTTACGCGATGTTCTCACTTTTTTTGGCCCACCCTGTATTATAGGCCAAACTGTAAGGCTACATTTAATCTCACTAGCTGTTGTTAATGGCTTATTGCTGTTTAGCGAATTGTCATAATTAAGGATGATCAATATTAGACCCTATAGTGTAACGCCCGCCCCCTTGAACACTCCCGGAGTCGCCACTTCCGGTCCAGCGTGTGAGAGGACCGCGTGCGGTTGCAAGTCGTAGCTCAGAGAAATAGAGGGAGGAAGGGAGGCGGTAGCTTCGGGGTTCGAATCCCGTCGGATTCGGGATGGCCAGGTATCTCGACCTCTTAGCTCTCCGTATGAAACTGGGGCCTTACTGGCCAGTCTTTCACTCCGGCGTAGGATTCCGGGGTTAACCGGAAGTGAAATGTCTTTAGGCCTAGCCCCCGAAGCTCTTCCCAGGCCGATGGCTGAGTGGTAAGGTCTATCCGCGGTGGTACCAAAGGGAAATATTGTTCCTGGGTTCGAACCTGCAACCGGCTTCGGAGATGCCCTGGGCGTCGTTTCTAAACGTTCTATACGCGCGACGACTTCTGTCAGCGCTTCCCTGACATTGTCTCGCACAGAAGAAATCGCTTCTTGTGTATTCTTTACCTCACCTCGGACAGAGAAGATTGCCTCTTCAACATTACTTTGTACCACGGAAATTGCCTCTTCAACATTACTTTGTACCACGGAAATTGCCTCTTCAACATTACTTTGTACCACGGAGATAGCCTCCTGGGTATCTCTAGCGTTTGATTGTATTGCATCTTGTGTGGACCTAGCGTTCATTTGCATAGTTGCCTGAACATCGGTTTTTATAGACTTGGCGTTCGACTGCATTGCCTCAAGCAATATCCCCATCTCAAAGGCAGAGGGTGGTCTGGAAGGTTGCAAGGGAGTTGATGTTCTGCTCTGCTCCATGGCGCTATATAAGTTTCAATAATTTAACTTCCTAGGGCTAGCAAGAACTAAGACAGTAAATTTAATTAGTATTTCTTATCAATCTTGAAGACAAAGATTATTAAATATTATTCAGTGCAATTCAGACATTGAGCACAATGTAGAAAGAAAATGTAATTATGCAAGTCAATGCCCAAAAATATAACTGTTCAAGTCAATGCAATGACATATAATTATACTGGTCAATGCAAACACCCTAGATCGGAGTATGTCTAACTTTTATCCCCAATTTAGCTCTCAAGTGCATGAATGAATTTCCAGTTCGCCCAATATTTCTACACCGCCTATCGCATTATACCCTTTTAACTAGACTGTACCTGATATCCGAAGACAAGGGACAAAGCAGGCGAAGTGCGAAGGGTGACGACAAAGAGTGCGACGAATCCAGGAAAGCGTCGAAGAATATTGGGGAACGTCGACGGTGAAGCCCCGGAAGAAACCAGCGAAGACCAACGCAGGTTTGACGCTAGAACCGAGATGGCGCGACGAGAATGCGTGATCCACTTCGCGATTAAAATAACAAATTGACGCCACTTGGGCCACAAATGCAGAAAATAACCACTTGGTGAATATTTCCAAGTAAACAGAACAGATGTCGCTCCAGCGAACCGGAGAACAGAAGCCTGACGCGGTAGGCTTAATTCCAAGAATGAACCGCCGTGAAAATGCGCAGCTCCAATCACCACGTTGACGATTCGACGCTCAGAATGAGTCACTCCATGTGACGATGCAGAAAATAATACAGCGGCACTACATCCTGGCCTCACTTCGAATACAATCCGGTTTCGAACCTAACACTTTATTATCGAGAGTCGCACCTAAGCAGTAACTAATGTAGCGCCACTAAACTCTGGCTTCACTTCAATAAAACCTTCAGTTCGAATCTTAATATTTATCTTGCCAATAATACGTCTTTACTCCTTGAAGACTCGGTCACGACTGCTCGCCTGTTGCGCGATCTTCTTCTATATCGGCCTCGAGTGACGTAGGACGCGAGCTACTGCGCATGCGCTGCCACGCGGTGATCACGCAGGGGCAGCGTGACCCGGCGTGATGGAAAATACCCACAGAGGAGCCCATGCTGCATGCACAGACTACACGCAGCCGGCCAGCAGAGTGTATCGCTCCGTCCGTCTGCCCATCCGTCTATCTGTACTGCTCTGGCACTGCGTCTGTCATATCGGCCGACTCCTCTTCCTCCTTTTCGGCCGACCCTCCATTCGCTGAGCGTATGCAAGAAGCGATCAATAATCTGGTAGTTATGGCGACTGCTTACGTCATTGCCTTAAAAGCGTGTCGAGCACGATCTCAATATTAAAATCTAGGTCACCAATATTATCTAGGTCACCGAATGCAGCTAAAAAAATAATATAATATATAATATATCAGACCCCGAAAACACCACAATGGATCCAAAAATATATATATGGCAACCAGAAATAAAATCCGTAGCGTCAAATTATATGCCGCGCTACAATCTCTCCGACCATCCCTGATTTCTGGCTCTATTTAATTGGACAAATGGAGCCTGAAATTGTATAGGCCTATAAGGCCATACTCCGATTTTAACCTTAAAAGTTTAAAATTAAATGCATAAATCAAAAATATGCAATTCAGTTATAACAGTAGAATCGAACAGCGTTAAGCGAAAAGCATTCAACCGAATTCACAGTTCAGCATAAATTGTCATTTCAATATCAATAAGAGTCACTGCGTTTATGTAGCGCCGATGCTACGAGTTCCGTAGAAAATGTAAACATTTATAAGCTTATATATAAGTCCATTTTTATTGTAAGCCTCCTTCAGTTCAATATTATGCAGAATATTCAATGGTAAACTTCAACCTAATTTACAGACAGCAGTTTAACCAGTCACACCATTAGGCCCACATTATACCATATTATATCACACATGACGTCATATTGCTAGACTTCTATAGGTTTATCGCTGTGGTATAACCAAACAGTTTCACCTTAAGCCAAGCCACGTCAATGTTATAACAAGACCTCTGAGTCTCGTACTCATTAATATCACTAAAAGGCAGATTATTATCTAACGAAGCCACACTGCTATCATATCAGAGCAGGACCCCGTCTAGATTTCAACTCAGCCTGTAACGTCAGAGAGACTCTCTGAGCACACAGCTTCCGTCTCTAAGTAGGCCTAACTCGTAGCTAAATATAACTGTGTCTGCCATTATCAAAATTTACCATCGAAAGCTCAACATAGCTCCCATCTAACAGTAGGCCCAGGCCTCTCATAACAATAGCAACTATTAGTAGGCCTACTAGTAATGTGGCCCTTTCCGTCCGAGTCTATAACTAAACATACTTAATTATTATAAGGTAAATGGCAAGAGCAGCAATTAAATTATGCAGCCTTTAAACCTAATCACATCCTAATTAATCCTAATTATTAATATGCGACAGCAATATATATGAATATATTTTACGCAGGCGTATCAAATTAAGCGGGTTAGATACTAGACTATAGTATTAATAGTAAAACATAGGCCTATACAACAGCAGCGATAATTATTATTACGCTACGCAACAATAGGTCTACATTCTTGTCGTGGCCTATTTCAGTCTAAGAAAGCTTAATTTTATTCAATATACGTCAGCCAGTGCGCAGCAAACTTACTATAACAGGTCTTACTTAAGTCAAAATAATATAGGCTACTGCAATAGCGTATATATATATTTAGCATAGGCCCATGCAAATAATTATAAAAGGCTCATGATGATTTTAAAACTCAGAGTAGGTCCACAGTTCCCTGCATGAATCTATCTAATATAAGCCTATGTAGGTCATCCTACGTCACCGCTGTCGCTGTCTTCTCTTCTTCTGTCTATCCTTTACTCGTGTACACCGGCAGGCCACACACGTGAAGTTACAAGCGCTGGGAAAGTCACAGGCGACTGTCCGCGGCTTCGCTTTGAACCCAGGAGAAACGCGTCGCCTTCCCCCACCCCGTGTGTACATCGCACATCGTGGGACTTAACTGCCTGAAACTCGCCAATATAGGCTTAGATACGCCACGGCGTACACAATACATATACACACTAGTCCAAATAAGCAAACTGAAAAATTAGATCATCCCGGCATCGCATTAAAACCCTTGCAGACCGATCAATAATAATATTAATATTAACATTAACAGATCCACAATTCGACTCTAAATGTGTTTTGCGGGATTAATTATAGGCCATCGTTGTAGCCTACAATTCGTCCTGCCAACGCTTATGTCACCATATATTTATTCTAGGCCTCCGATGTAAACATTGCGGCTGAATTATTCATAGAAGCAGCGGTTTATCAACAGCCTATCAATTTATATATAATCATTTAAGCCTCAATATTATTATAAGCAGATGTTATATATTTAAAATCCTCCTCCTACCGGTTTAATACACAACCGGAGTCAGTACAGCTGTTATGTAGGGCTCCGGCCGATATATATTAATTAGGCCTATATAAGCCAAACAAAATAATATAATATTATCCATTCCAGTAGATCTATGCTAATTCCTATTATTATTTCTGAACGAGCAACATATATATATATATAGGCCTATGCACGTTAAAGTCATTCAAGCCTGCTATATTATTATAAACATCTTCGTCTAAAAATTATATGAGCTCATCAGCCGTTAATCACAGTATTTTATTATCATCTATAGGCCTACCTTAAGCCTATAATTTACTTATATAGCGCCCTTCAGGATATAAGCCTACAATTTTAATATTATAATCGCGTGTACCCTAGGCCTATAACATATATTTATATGGCGCCTTGCGATATGTACATTAATATAATTACAATAGCTGAGCAAAGCAGAACATAGTATATAGCCTATGTTTCAGTGTTATTCATGCAACCTATATATATAATTATATATACAATCTTATCGCTGCCAGCCAGATAAAAATCACCGGTCTTCAGCGATGCAGTAAAACGCTAAGGGGCCTATGCAACATTTATCTAGCGCCATTTTAAATCATCATTAATGCATCTATTCACTTAATATTATATATCTGCTATGCTATGATCACGAAATCTTATGTAGACCTATCCCTGCATCAAAACCTATTAATGAATGAATTAATTAATCACGTTATTTATATATATGCAGCGAAACATAAGCCTATTATTATAATTATAAAACAGGACATCTAAGGTCACACAATTATTATCATCCTAGCCAACGCCTTAATGAAAACAAGGCGACCTTAGCCATTATAATATATATATCCTCAGGTCAGAAGATCATTCATATAGCGCCAACTAATTGATGTAGCGCCAAACCACAATATATATCATCCAAAGCAATATTAAAACCTGTCCATCGTTATAATGCAATGCAATGCAATTATTAATTTATGCAATTCAGTACAAATACACAGTTCAGTCAACCTACAATACAACATTACAGCTCTTACATAGTAACTCACACATGTAAAAACCATTACATGTAAAAATAACTCATTTTCATCACAATTGAACCCAAAAAAATGTTACAGATACTTCTGCATTCAAGATGGCCGCCATTAAACGGTCGTTAACAAAGGTCACCAGATGACCTTCAGTTCTATCCATCGGGTAGTGGGCAAGATTTCAACCGGGGAGCTTTGTCACTCATAGTGAACCAGCGGCGTCCCTCCGGTTGTGCGTACTGTTCCCACCGATCCACCTGGTCTCTGATATGATCCGGGGTGGGCGCGCGTGCGGCGAACACACGACCAGTGCTAGGGTTGTCCTGATTATCGCCTACCGGTCGATCGGGATTGTCGCCGGGTGGATTCTGTTGCTGCTGCCGAAGTGGACATCTGCTTAGCAAGTGCGAGCTAGAGTCGCAGTAGAAACAGCGCCGACCCTCTCTTGGCGAATTCCGACCAACGTTAGGATTGTCGGGATTATCGCTCACACCTTGACCGGGGTTATCACCAGGCGGGTTCTGCTGCCGTTGTCGGAATGGACAATCCCGCGCGACATGATTTGTAATTCGGTTGCAGGCATAACATCTCCGCTCGTTTCGTCCAACTTCCGGTTCCGCCGCCTGTCGGTACCAGCAGGCGGAACTCCCATGGCCTGTTCTATTACAGATCGAACAGCGTTGGTTATTCCGCCAGTTATTTCCGTTTGAACCGTTCTGATCTCTCCACGACCCGCGATTATTATAGTCTCTGGATTGTGGCGCCGACACCGGTTGACCCCATTGTCTCTTCATTTGCTCCATCTCTGCCTTCATTTGCTTCATCTGTCGTTCTAGATTATCGAATTCCGATTGTCCTTCTCTGACAGCGTTGACTCGTCCATGCCGTCGTTCGTGCTGCTCATGGCTACTAACTTCCGCTTTCTGGTAGCCGTCCAACCTCATAGCTACCTTGTACGCTTCGTCAAGGGACTTCGGTTCTCGTTCCCTAATCTTCAGAGCGAGATTTCGGTCGCCCAAGGCATCCACGAATGCCCGAATAGCGATGGCTTCGCTGTGCGCTGTCGATGAGCCAGGATACGCTCGCGACGACAAAAGCCGAATATCATCGACCAATACTCCCAGGTCTTCGTCGCCTTTCTGCTTCCGGGTGCTAAGTTGCGTTTGAAACAGGGCCTGCTGCTCAGCGGTACCGTACCGTTCCCGAAGTCGCCGAACCAAAGCCGTCCATGTATCCAAGTTCGACTCGCTCAGCAAATGGGTCGCCGGTTCGACTAAGGAGACGACCAGTTGATTAAATTTCTCTTCGTCCGACCAGTCATTGTTCCTTGCGCATACGGTGAATTTGCGCAAAAAGACTTCCACATCCGTCCTTCCGCTGTACGATCCAAGTTTCGCCCATTGCTTCGGTTTAGGAGGCGAAGCCGACGACGATTTGACCTCCACCACTTTATTGATCGTTGACGCAGTTGGTTCCGGTTCCTTTCTCGTTCCCACAGTGCTACTCGTCGGAAGTTTCCAGTCGCCTGTTGTCTGTGTCGCCACTGATGTCATAGGGACCGTTTTGGCGGGGCCGACGGAAGCGTTGACAGGCGCCAGCACCTTCGTCTCATTTACCGCCGACATCGTCGCTTTATTGTCGTCGGTTGTTTCACCTTTATTCAGATACGTCGGTTTCAGAAGCGCTTGACGAGGCAGTTCGACGTCACGACTAAATCCAAAATTCTGAGCGCCGAGGCATGAGTTCATCCTCGCCGACTCCACGACGGTTGGCCACCGAGGAAAGGCAACGTCGCTGGATCGAGGCGGGTTGAGACAGCGAAGCGGATCGAGCCACATCCGGTTGTCGATGCTGTTGTAGAGCGCGTTCGGAGCGTAGTTCGGAGCGTAGTTCGGAGCGTAGTTCGGAGCGTAGTTCGGAGCATAGTTCGGAGCGTAGTTCGGAGCATAGTTCGGAGCAGCCATCCATGACACGAATGGATGCTCAAGGTTGGCGCTCGGTTGCATCCAGTCGACTGCTGTAGTTGACACTGGACCGGGTCGAAGGTCGGGTCGAGCGTAGTCTCGACCAACCATGGTCGAAGTAACCAGCCCATCGTAGTTGGGCACGGAGTGATAGGTCGGCATTCCCGACGTTGATTGGAAAGCGTCGACCCGATTTGCCATCACTTCCGTTCTTGGCTGATCCGCGTGCACGAACGATTCATGCATTCTCCATTGCGGATCAGGTCGAGGATAATCCACGTGAGAGGGCGAAGAGGAGGCCAAAGGAACTGGGTTGACCTTATCACCCCCCTCCCACAATTTATGATCAATCGGTTTATTTATTTCAAAATTTCTAAACTCCGATTGCTGTGCTGCTTGCATTCTTTTATCAATTATTTTCACAGTTTTAGGTCTAGATTCCATTATTTTACTAACTTCAATGTCTATGCTACCATCATCATCAGACATAATTTCTACATTATCAGCAAATTCCCTTTCTTTTAGTTTCCTCTCAGTTTCTTCCCTTTCCCTTCTTCTTTGTACAGATTCCGGAACACATCCTCCTTTATCAAAAGCCCAGTTTGCCACTGTTACACCATCTGGGAAAAAATCGCTAGGACTAATCCAACCCCAGTTATCGCTAGGGGCAATGGCTTTTTCACTTATCTGTTCTGGCCTCTTCCATACCTGCTTTAACCTTTCTCCACCCAAATCTCCAGAACTATTTCGACCCCACTTCTGGTACCAATTGTAACGCCCGCCCCCTTGAACACTCCCGGAGTCGCCACTTCCGGTCCAGCGTGTGAGAGGACCGCGTGCGGTTGCAAGTCGTAGCTCAGAGAAATAGAGGGAGGAAGGGAGGCGGTAGCTTCGGGGTTCGAATCCCGTCGGATTCGGGATGGCCAGGTATCTCGACCTCTTAGCTCTCCGTATGAAACTGGGGCCTTACTGGCCAGTCTTTCACTCCGGCGTAGGATTCCGGGGTTAACCGGAAGTGAAATGTCTTTAGGCCTAGCCCCCGAAGCTCTTCCCAGGCCGATGGCTGAGTGGTAAGGTCTATCCGCGGTGGTACCAAAGGGAAATATTGTTCCTGGGTTCGAACCTGCAACCGGCTTCGGAGATGCCCTGGGCGTCGTTTCTAAACGTTCTATACGCGCGACGACTTCTGTCAGCGCTTCCCTGACATTGTCTCGCACAGAAGAAATCGCTTCTTGTGTATTCTTTACCTCACCTCGGACAGAGAAGATTGCCTCTTCAACATTACTTTGTACCACGGAAATTGCCTCTTCAACATTACTTTGTACCACGGAAATTGCCTCTTCAACATTACTTTGTACCACGGAGATAGCCTCCTGGGTATCTCTAGCGTTTGATTGTATTGCATCTTGTGTGGACCTAGCGTTCATTTGCATAGTTGCCTGAACATCGGTTTTTATAGACTTGGCGTTCGACTGCATTGCCTCAAGCAATATCCCCATCTCAAAGGCAGAGGGTGGTCTGGAAGGTTGCAAGGGAGTTGATGTTCTGCTCTGCTCCATGGCGCTATATAAGTTTCAATAATTTAACTTCCTAGGGCTAGCAAGAACTAAGACAGTAAATTTAATTAGTATTTCTTATCAATCTTGAAGACAAAGATTATTAAATATTATTCAGTGCAATTCAGACATTGAGCACAATGTAGAAAGAAAATGTAATTATGCAAGTCAATGCCCAAAAATATAACTGTTCAAGTCAATGCAATGACATATAATTATACTGGTCAATGCAAACACCCTAGATCGGAGTATGTCTAACTTTTATCCCCAATTTAGCTCTCAAGTGCATGAATGAATTTCCAGTTCGCCCAATATTTCTACACCGCCTATCGCATTATACCCTTTTAACTAGACTGTACCTGATATCCGAAGACAAGGGACAAAGCAGGCGAAGTGCGAAGGGTGACGACAAAGAGTGCGACGAATCCAGGAAAGCGTCGAAGAATATTGGGGAACGTCGACGGTGAAGCCCCGGAAGAAACCAGCGAAGACCAACGCAGGTTTGACGCTAGAACCGAGATGGCGCGACGAGAATGCGTGATCCACTTCGCGATTAAAATAACAAATTGACGCCACTTGGGCCACAAATGCAGAAAATAACCACTTGGTGAATATTTCCAAGTAAACAGAACAGATGTCGCTCCAGCGAACCGGAGAACAGAAGCCTGACGCGGTAGGCTTAATTCCAAGAATGAACCGCCGTGAAAATGCGCAGCTCCAATCACCACGTTGACGATTCGACGCTCAGAATGAGTCACTCCATGTGACGATGCAGAAAATAATACAGCGGCACTACATCCTGGCCTCACTTCGAATACAATCCGGTTTCGAACCTAACACTTTATTATCGAGAGTCGCACCTAAGCAGTAACTAATGTAGCGCCACTAAACTCTGGCTTCACTTCAATAAAACCTTCAGTTCGAATCTTAATATTTATCTTGCCAATAATACGTCTTTACTCCTTGAAGACTCGGTCACGACTGCTCGCCTGTTGCGCGATCTTCTTCTATATCGGCCTCGAGTGACGTAGGACGCGAGCTACTGCGCATGCGCTGCCACGCGGTGATCACGCAGGGGCAGCGTGACCCGGCGTGATGGAAAATACCCACAGAGGAGCCCATGCTGCATGCACAGACTACACGCAGCCGGCCAGCAGAGTGTATCGCTCCGTCCGTCTGCCCATCCGTCTATCTGTACTGCTCTGGCACTGCGTCTGTCATATCGGCCGACTCCTCTTCCTCCTTTTCGGCCGACCCTCCATTCGCTGAGCGTATGCAAGAAGCGATCAATAATCTGGTAGTTATGGCGACTGCTTACGTCATTGCCTTAAAAGCGTGTCGAGCACGATCTCAATATTAAAATCTAGGTCACCAATATTATCTAGGTCACCGAATGCAGCTAAAAAAATAATATAATATATAATATATCAGACCCCGAAAACACCACAATGGATCCAAAAATATATATATGGCAACCAGAAATAAAATCCGTAGCGTCAAATTATATGCCGCGCTACAATAGTATTGCCCTCCTCCTTTATCCGGGACTGGCACTGTCAGAGCTAGCTAGAACAAACAGTGGCGGAGTTTGTTACTAGTTATAAATACGCGTGCCTGTCAGATCCGAATCTCGACTCCCTGCATGCTTGTCGATTTTCCTTTGATTCAGGGCTTATGAATTAAGTTGGTTCCTGCGCACCTTTGATTTTTATCATTTTATGAGCGTTTTTGAAATCTTAAGTTTAGGCATAGGCTAGCCTATAGTAATTGACCAACCTAATCAATATCTTTTAGGCTGGATGGGCCTGTAGGCTAAGGGGGGAAGCTCGAAGGGGTCAGCCTGTGTCCACTTACAAAACCACAACGTGCACTCACTTAATTCTACTTTGCCAGTACAGCCCTGCATGTTGCGCGCATCAATATCTTATTTTATCAGGTCAAGCGTGTCAGCATCAATGATCGATCTAGGTAATGGAAGGTCAGCACGAAGTATAATAGTCACAGTATAGTCAAGGTCACGCACAAAAATGCGCTATAACAATATAAAAACTCCGGAAGTGGGAGTGACAAATTGTCTGCGACTCGGAGAGGCGAAAAACCAAGACAGGACGATTTTTTATGTGTAAACAAAATAAACGTTGCAACAAAGATTGTTCCCCGCTATACAGTTAAACGAATAAAGTTGAGATTGACAGTTAAATTGACTTTAAAACCTACTCTGTGCTGATATCTAAGCGTGGTTCTTAAGAATGACGACGAAACTATGAACTAAGAATTGACTCACCTGCCGTTTGCTACTGATAAGCTTCTACGAATCGGAATTTACAGGACCGTTGCGACTTTTGCTCAGACAATTTTCTAATCATATAGAGTAGCTGTGAGTCAAAATTGGTTTATTATTACTTTAAAATTTGTTTCATGATTGTACATAACAACGGTCAAGCAGATGGGTGTTTAGGATTTGAGGGACTTAGGTTTTAACATTGATAATGCCTCGGTAACCATGTAGTTTAGTGTCGTCAATTGTTTTAAGGAAAATAAATTATTGCAGTGAGGAGCTCTGAAAGTTGGATAAGCGATTAAAAATGCCATAGGACAATCAGAACTTGGGTGAACGATAAAAGATGGCAAATTATTGGGGTAATATGTGAAGTTGGATGAAACATGGGGTGTTTGAACTATGAAAAATGGTGGACAGCTACGCACACAATTTTTTTCAGGCAATCTATTTTCTTGTCTGCATCTCAGCCAGAATGTCCTTTAGAACCCAAATCAACATAATTTTTTTAAATCCTCCATGCCTGCTTAAGGGTCGGGTGGAGGAAAATTTTTAGCACTTCCACCTGACATTGTACTCCACATTATGGGAGAGTTATTTAAATCTTTAACTTTGAAGCTTGGTTTTTTTTTGTAGTCGTTGACGTTCACCATGGCTGACAGAGGAAGCTTCGGAATGTACGATCCTTCCAGTGCCTCATGTGAGTCGAGATCGTAACCTCGCTTCAATGTGTTTAGAATATATATGATAATGATACATGGTATTGTTGAATGTTGTGTTATATTAAACAAGGGAAGTTTTTGGTCACCTATGTCTGCCTGTGTGTCTCTAGCTTTGTTCGTCTGTCTGGGTTTCTGTGAGTCTGTCTGCATATCTCTGGGTATGTCTGTATGCGAGTCTGTGGATTTTGTGTGTTTATTGTGTCTGCGCCTGCAAATTTACTGTTGAATATTCATAATTCGTTTTAATATTCATATTTTATTTTTGAGTATTCATGGATGGATTGGTGCAAGCAAATTTGAAACTCATGTTTCGTGGTCGCTGTCTGCTGTATTTAAGCGCCTGATCAGCTGAGGATAATTGTTAATTTGTCCATTGTTGCATTGTTTCCTTTTGTTTTTGTTGTTGAAAGATGGGAATGGCAATCCTCAGGACTTCACCCGGTTGTCGCAAACTATCGGGAACAACATTCAGAAAATTAACAACAGCGGTAAGTTTTGAAATGTCAGATCTCTTCATAGAGGACCAGCAAAAGCTAATAGCTTATACTACACTGACATCTCTTTCCTTATTGTTATTCATGAATGTTTTCTTAGCATTCTTAATACTCAACTAGAATTTTATTAGCAATGAAACAGATCTATAGATTCTGAGAGGTTGAGGGTTAGAATCTCTGCCCTGGATTTGAACCCTCAACCTCTCAGCTGCCAGTCCAGCTCGCTAACCTCCGCATTGTTCTTCTAGCAAACAAGAATAATCGTATCTGTATGACGACCTTCTCACCTGTTCATAGACTGTATAACATCTGTATGCCTGACTGTCTGTCTGTCTGTCAGTCTGTTTGTATACATGTCTCAGTATTTGCCTCTGTTTTTAGTTTCACAGATGCGGTCTTTGTTGAACAGTTCCGATGGGAGCCATGACACTTCAAGGTCAACGGATAAACTGTAAGTGCTGTGTCTGCCTTCTTTATAATTATGCTGACTTTTTTATCCACATGTCAGGGATTTGAAGCCAGTGATTTTGTGTTGAGTTCAGCAGTGATACTTTAAAAAATTTAAATTAATGTTGTACGAAAGCAGCTTTTGGTAATTGTAATTTATGCTACATTGCACCTTTAATTACTGCATGTAACTGTGTAGTTAGTTTTGTTACATTGCACTTGCATTACAGAAGATGTTAAGCGATTTATTTTGCGTTACATTACACCTTACATTGCAGTAAATTCACTTCTGATTCACTTCTCTTGTCTAGCAGCATTTGCTTACATTATTGTAGGTGTGGGATGTTGATATTCATTCTTGGTGTTGAATATATTTATATTTAGTTTTGAACATTAAAATTTGTTTTGGAATATTTATATTTGAGTTTGAATGTTCATATTTGGTTCTGAATATTCAGGTTTGGTTTTGAATATTATAAATGACTTAAATTGAATATTCATAACTTGTAGGCAGCAGATACAGCACTACACGAATCAGTTGGCAAAGGAGACGAATCAAATGGTGAAGGACCTCAATCATCTGTCGTCTGCTTTATCGCCTTCCGAACAGGTCTCGTTCGCTTCTCTGTATTATACTGGTGCAACATAAATTTCTGCTTTCATTACGTTACTCTAGATAGCAGTGTTAGATGTATGTTGTATGTATGTGTGTTTTTGGATTGTATAGCATATTTGGTTTGAATAGTATTTTATTTTTGAATATCCATATTTGTGCTTGAATATTCATATTTGCTTTTGAATATTCATATAATATTATGCTTTTGAATATTCATATTTTGTTTTGATCATTCATATTTTGTTTTAAATATTCGTATTTGTGTTTGAATATTCATATTTGCTTTTGAATATTCATATAATATTGTGCTTTTGAATATTCATGTTTTGTTTTAAATATTCGTACACTTGATTAAATTGAACATTCAGCATCACCGATGTTGTTGCGTGCTTTCAGAAGCAGCAGAAGATCCAGAAGGATCGACTGGTCAATGAATTCACGAAGGCGCTCAACAACTTCCAGACTGTTCAGCGAATCGAAAAGGAAAGAGAGAAGGCCAACATGGTAAAAGCGAAGGCCTCTACCAAATATGTAAGCACTGCACCTACCTTATGAATATTTGTATTTGGTTTTGAATATTTGTATTCAAATTTGACTGTTCCTCTATGACATTGAATATTCATATTTTGTTTTGAATATTCATATTTGGTTTTGAATATTCATATTTGGTTTTGAATATTCATATTTGGTTTTAAATATTCTTATTTGCTGTTGAATATTCATATTTGAATTGGAATATTCAGGATGACATATGGTTTTGCATATTCAAAATAAAATATTCGAATTGATGCATAAATAATTAAACTATTGCATTCTTTTTATATATTTTCCTGGGTTGGTTTCATCCTTGTCAATGAGGTATGATTTTCCAGGTACCCCATCAGCTATTCTTTTTTCCTTGGAGTTGCGCTAATATCTTCAGTTAAAAATTTATTATTGAATTAATAATTTGATAAATGCTGTTGCACATCACAGATCTATATGCAAGTATGCACATACTATTAGCTTCCTTTGGTGATTTTTGCTTTCCTTTAGTATCTGCATCGATATTTGCGTTCTTTTTTTTGTCTGCACTTGTAAACAAGGAAGACTTTTGTAGACTAAGTTTGAAACTGTG
Source organism: Lumbricus rubellus (assembly GCA_945859605.1). Classification (NCBI taxonomy): domain Eukaryota; kingdom Metazoa; phylum Annelida; class Clitellata; order Crassiclitellata; family Lumbricidae; genus Lumbricus; species Lumbricus rubellus. The sequence continues at coordinate 4,917,593 of OX243818.1, forward strand.
CTTTGCATTATTGTGTTTCATTGCACTTAATTACATACCATTGTCTGTCTTGATGTCTGCCTGTCTGTGTGTCTGCCTGTCTTCTGTATGTCTGTCTGTATGTCTGTCTGAGGAGGTTATTTTGTGTCCCTTCAAGATAATTATTCAGAGGTGCTCCCGACCCTGGCATTGTCGAAGAGGAAAGTCTTGAGTAGTTAATAAAAAAGGTAACTGGACACGTCCCGCAGAAAAGAGCTCATACAAAACAGAGGGGCTTTTCCAAAAACAGTAGGACCCATAATCAAGAAAGCCGTATTCTGTCTGAAGGCTGTGAGTGCGTGTGGAACTACAAAGTCGCCTCTTACGGCCAAGTGAAGAGAGTTGCGACGAGAGCAAACTGAAGTTGGAGTAAAGAGTTCCTGAAGATAGACAGGTGCAGCATTGCCCAGAACACAATGCGAGATGATGGAGGAGACCCTATTAGTAGATGCGCTTGTGGAAGGGAGCCAACATGTAAGCAGAGATATTACAATGTTTATGGAGGTTATGTTCAATGCGCTCATACTTTCATTGTTTTGTTACGTATCGTACATTGCAGGATCCATTTAGTGAATCAAGACTCGGATTCAATGATGATCACGAAGCAGTCAGGTACTTAGATTAGATTTGATTAGATTTTAGATTTAGATTCGCTGCTAAAGTTTAGAGTTTGATGTGAAATATTTAGTAGATGAATTTTTGCAGTTCATCTGAATTTAATTCATACAATTTAATCAGGCTACTCATCAACTATAATTATTTTCTACAGTCAGAAGAATTTTTTTTGCCAGGCTCAGGTTTTTTGTCAGGCTAAGGAATGTGTGCTTTTGAATTTGAATTTAATTTGAAATAGCACTGTCTTGAGGTACCTAAAATGCTGTACGTTAGTTACATGCTGTATTCGTGTGTTCTTCTTAATTCTTCTGAAACATGCAACTCTCTTTTTTATATCATCACCAGTTTCTTATATAAACCATACATATTTATATACACACACATATATATCACACACACACATAATATATTATGCATATACTTACTTGCACAGTTACACACCTTTTTAGTTTAGGTTGATGTGCCTTATATATTCGAAATATGATACTGATTAATTGTATGACTTTTTCCACCCTTTTCTAGTTATTTTATGTTTACACAATGAGATGATGTTCGTGTGTGTGTGTTTGTAGATTCCAGCAGCCTCAGCAGCATCAGCAGCAATCAGTTGTCCAGATTGATGCGGCCGATGTTGACATGGAGATGATGGTGGAAAGAGAGGAAGCCTTACGCAAACTCGAGGTGACTAAGCATGGAGGGGAATGCTGTTTTCCAGCATCAATTCATTTATTTATTTATTTATTGCACAGATTTATACAGCACCTTCAGGGCTACTACTCAGAGGTGCTCCCGATCCCAGTGCGGCAAGAATGAGTCTTTTAAGACTAGAGTAAGATGCGTCAGATTGACCCAATGTAGCAAGTGGCATGGGTGTCAAGGGTTGGCTTCTAGTCGAAAGGGTTGATCATGAAGGGGGTATGGTTGAGTCTTATTTCTTTTTGAGGGATTGATTGTTGAATGATCAAAGAATTTATTCACTTCATGATGATTTACTGAACAGTTGATTGTTTAAATATTGGTCTCTGCACCTTGGAGTTGGCTCTCTCCATTGACAAATTCTTTGTTTTCAACTGCTACCTGAAGCACATCTGTTCACTGTCTCAAAACTGCTTTAATTTCTCTGGGTCTTTTGTACTGGGAGCACCTCTGATTGGTGTGCACTTTATAAGTTTATAGATGCGATATGATAGTTCAAGTGGTTGATTGGCAGTTTGAAAGATCAAAACTGGCACAGGGTCTGATCAATCATTGACTGATTGATTTCTGTGTTTTTATTGATTTAGCTTTGACTGTTTCCAACTTTTTGTTTCATGTTCTGCTTATGCATATTCATGACCTGGTTCTGTTGTAGAGTGATATTGTCGACGTGAATCAAATCTTTAAAGACCTCGGCATGCTTGTCCATGAACAGGGAGATGTCATTGGTCAGTGTTTTTGCGCACAATCTCCAATAACAATTTAAATATATGAATAAACATTTTAGATACATGAATAAACATTTTAGATACATAAAAAACAATTAAGATACATGAATAAACAGGATGACGACAGTAAATAAAAGCACTAGATTTCAACATCATGAAGTTGCAAAATCTGCTGTTACAACACACAAAACAAATAACTTTAGTAGAAGAAACTGTTGATACAAAAGTCACATTATATCCTCTGACTTTACAAGGGAGAAAGTCCCAAAACCATGAACTTGAGATGTCTTAACATATTTTCCATAGTCGCACTAAATTCAACCATCTACTTTTCCTTTGGTGTCTATTTTATGTTTAATTTATGGTGTTTTTTCTTAATAATAACGACATTAAAATATTCTTATTGTCTACAGATAGCATAGAAGCAAATGTCGAATCTGCATCTGTTAACGTGGAACAGGGAACAGAGCAACTACGACAGGCGAAAGATTACCAGGTAAAAGATCGACATGTATACACGGAATTTTAAGGAAATTGATTTAATAGCCATTAAATCAGATTTTCACTTTGTTATGACCGTAAGTAATTCCCTGGGTGGATGGATCCAGATTTGACGATGGCCTATGACAACAGAGGCCGTTGCCCTCGACATAAATTTGTTTGGCATATTACAGCACTTTTCCCCTCTAACAATTGTTCTTTTGTATGATGATGATGATGACGACGACGATGATGATGATGATTATGACGATGACGACGATGGCCATGACGGCGATGATAATGATACATAATGTTACATGATACAATGTATCTAAAGATGTGTATATTTCAGTTGCATGATATCCATTATGGTAAATGATATGCTTGTATCATATATACAATCTACATTTATTTTAGATATACATATGCATGTATATATGTGACCCTTTGTATGCATTGTCTCTTAGGAACCCAACAAAGGCGCTATATGTTAACAGGCTAGATCACTAAGCTGCTCCTCCTGCAACTTCCATGTTTTCCCATTATTTAAAACTTTTGACAGTATCATTTGTTTTTTTCTATGGTTTAAGATTAAAACGATATAAAGATATTTATGCTATTTTGTTTATTTATTGGTTTTTTTATGATGGTTTAAGATTACAATGATAAAGATATTTATGCTATTTGTTTATTTATTTCCAGTCGAAGTCTCGCAAGAAGAAGTGTATCATCATTACGATACTTGTTATCATTCTGGCGCTCGTCATCATCATTCCAACAGCAATCTATGCACCCAAGGTATGTTAGCATTTGCTTCATTTGTTGTAGTTATTTATATTTTTATTTATTACATTTATTTATTTTAGTCAATTTATTTATTGCATGTATATATTTATCGCAATTATTTGTTTAATATTTACTTTTTGTCAATTTATATTTTGCAGTTATTAGTTTATTTTTATTCAATTTATGTATTGCAATTATACATTTCTCCCAATTACTGATTGTAGCAGATGTTACAACTATTTGGCTATGATGCTTGTCTTGTAACGCGTGGAAAGTGTGGTTGTTTTCATCTGGAACTATTTAACTATTTCTCGCGTTTGCAACACTCTTCCACGCAGCTCTCTTCCGTCTTTCGTTCTCGACTGAAAACAGATCTGTTCCAGCCTGTTTATGGTTGCGAATCATGCTTCTGATTCATTCATTTCAAGAATTTATATAGCGCCTCTTCAAGAAATCCACTCTGATGTTCTGGCTTCAATGAAAACTTCTGAACGTTTTAAGATGCCAGTATCAGATTATATCTGCGCTGAAACTCCTCGAGGCGTGAAGTTCTGAATTCCACATACATTTTTTTTAAAACTTGCGATAGTTGGCGCACACATGCCATGAATTCACTCACTATCAGTGCACTATTGTGCAGATTAACACTGCTATTGGGTGCCAGGATAGTAGAGTTCTTTAGTATGCTGATGGCATACATTGTGTCATTGTGTTTTGGGCATAGGACCTTGTAAAGGGTAAATACGCCATGAAAGCCAATCTGTTTGATGCTAAACGTCAGTAATTCCTTAAGACAGATGTTATTAGCAAGCCAAAATGGTTCTAGAATTGCTCATCAAAGAAAGATTCATCAAACAGACTTTTCATAAAGAAAAGAGCGTACATACATGCACACACATACATACATACACACATACATGCAATCATACATGCATGATGTGTGTGTATCTATGTATGTGCGTTTGTGTGCATGTGTGCACATGTATATACACTCATTTCTTGATAAGCAGTCCTTTGATAAATACCCTGTGATGAATAGTCTGCATACCAACCATGCAAAACATGTATAAAAAGCGAGAACAGCCATGAATGGCATGCGCACTTACAAACATGGAGCCAACCAAATTTATTGGTTCATTATTTATTCCTGTCCATATTTAATTTATTTTGACAGATTGTGTTGTGCAGTTGAACCAGTGAATTCAATGAAATTTAGTTTCTTCGTTTTTGACATTTCAGAGTTAACTGATCGTCGCTGTTCAAGAACTCAAGAACTTGAAAGTTGCATTCAGAACTCGCTAAGCGCCTACATGCTCTGAGCACACAGAACGGTTCTTGCATTGTGAACGTGCATCTATTATATTATATTAACTTTTGAATTTTTGATTGCATATATTATTTAAATTCACTGCTTAAATATGCAATCTATTTTTCTAATTGACTACAGATGCGTATATTATGTTAATGACTTCAATGACGGATCCAGGGGAGGACAGGTTTCATTTGGCCCCACAAACTTTTCAGGGTCAGGGTAACTAAAAACTGGGCGAGAAACAGAAAAAACTTCTGTTTGGCAAAGCCTTGAGGTAAAATCGGAAATTTCAGATGAAAGCCATGGTTTAAGTGGTAAACTTAACTTGTAAACTTCTGGATCCACAACTGAATGAATTCATAGTTGCAATTCCTATCGTAAATGACTTATATTTCCATATAATATTATTATGTAAATGAATGCATGATTATGTAAATGAACACTACAGGAATGTATTTAAGTGGTTAATGCATCAGTTTGTCCTGTGTGTACACTCCACCTGCACATCATAGGGCACCATGGGATGCATTTCTGCATGCAGACCAGTTTAACCGTTCTGCATCTTTCTGTTTGAGTTAATTAAGACATTATCAAGCCGTTAGAAGTTAAAAGTTAGCATGGGCGCCTGCACATAGGGCCAGAGAGTGTGCACTTTCCCTCCTAGAAAATTTGCACCCATTTTTAACTACTATTTATTGTTTTTTTGAAAATTGTTTCACTAAGATGCTGATGATACTAATTATATGCACAGTGAAACTGAGAAATTTACATTAGGAAACCTCTATGAAAAATATCCATATTCTTAATTTCCTGCTGTGCATTTTCTCCAGCTCTTACACCTACCAAAAATTTTAACGTGATCGTTGTGTTTCACTCCTGAAAAGTATCTGCAGGCGCCCATGGAAAGTAGCTTTTACATTTTGAAGCAAAGGTTTTTGTGTGTGTTGAGTGTTGTCAGTTTATAATTTGAACCAACACTTTACAATTTGATTGATACAGCTGTTTATTGGTTGGACAGCTCATTGCAACTATTGTATTGTATAAAAACATTTATAAAGCGCCTCTATTAGGGTGAACTGTTCAGAGGCACTCAACATGGGGAGTACAGGTTCTTGTTCTCCTGAGAGATAGTTACGTACTGTTTAGGGACCTTGGTTCTTCAATTGCAATTGCTCAACACCATAAGGTGGTAATAATTCATCCGATAGTGGTTCTTCATTGAAAGTACTTAATTATAATATTTACAACATTTTCTTAAAATCACCTGGGAATTGAATTGTTCTGCAGATTGGTTTAAAATCACATGGGAACTGAATAGTTCTGCAGCTTGGCTAAAGGAAGTATGCCGATATGTGGCACTCAGAAAAATACTTCAAATAACATGTTTTGATGTTAGGCATTGGTTTATAATTAATGTGCTCTGTGCAATGTTTGCTTTGTGCTTGCTGTGTGCTGAAACCTTTGTCTCTTATAAATAAAGCATATCATCAAGTGCTGTATTACCCTAACAGAGTTGGCACGAGAAAGATGTGTTGTAAATTTATGCATGTTCAAAGCTGAATTTGATTTAAGATCCACACACACATATAATTATATATTATAATTCTGTTTGTATTATGTGTATATCTTCTATGTATGTATATATATATGCATTGTATATGTATTATGTGTTTATGTTATGTTTATATCTTGGTATGTATATAAAACATGGAATGTATACATACACTTGTAGATGTAGTGCTTGTTTTTTGACTGCCTTACTTTTTCGGCTGTCTTTCTTTTGATCATTTGAGTTTTATCCTTAGCAAAAGACTTGATGAAAACATTTTCAGAAGCAAACTTATTGGCTTCTATGAATGGCTGATATTATTATGATCACAAGCAGTTCGTCATCACTACCATCCAGGTCCATCCTTACACCCTGTAACCATCACCAGCGCCAATACCATAATCGTCGTTCATTTGGTTGAAATTGCTAGATACTTCTTTCTTTGTTTAACCCATATGTGGCTAGCGTCAGTTTAAACTGACACACAGAAAGTGATGTTTTTTTTGCTTTTAAGTTGCATTTTCTGTTATTAACTATTTTTAGTTGCTATTCTAAGACCTGTGTGATTATCTTTGTAGATTTATTTCAGTTGTTTTTAGCAGGCGTACTTAGGAAAAAAAAAATTTTCTTGATAAATCGAAATATTTAAATATGCATTGTTCAAAAAACAAAAAATAAATAATGTCAACTCATATTTTAATAATATGGTAATGCAAAACTTCACCACAAGCATCCTAAAGGTAGTTATGATGACTATTTAAAAAAATAATTTCAGTACTGAAAAATATAAGAATTTTCATACCGTCAGTTTAAACTGACGCTAGCCACTTAAGGGGTGGGGTTTTTGCCAGTCATATCCACTATGTCCTTCATTGCGTAAACATACTTTTATGTCATTTTGTGAAGCTGAATGCATGTATGTATGTATGTATGTATGTATGTATGTATGTATGTATGTATGTATGTATGTATGTATGTATTTATGTATGCATGCATGTATGTATGTGTGTATGTATGTATGTATGTACATGTGTGTATGTATGCATGTATGTATGTATATATGCGTAAACAAACTTCTATATGAGATTGTGAAACTTTATGCATGTATGCATGTATGTATGTATGTATGTATGTATGTATGTATGTATGTATGTATGTATGTATGTATGTATGTATGTATGTATAATTATATGCTTGAATGTATGTATGCATGTATGACTTTGTATGTGTGTATGTATTTACACGTACGTATGTAAGTTTGTATGTATGTAGTACGTACGTATGTATGTACGTACCTACGTATGTATGCATGTATGTATGCATGTATATAATATATGAATATACATACATATTATACATACCTATATAACTACATGCATGTATACATTCATACTTACACACATACATAGCTACATACGTACGTACATACATACATACATACATGCAAATACAATTATGCATGCACACATACCGCTGCGTCCTCTTAGGTCCTCTTGATCTCTCTGTCCCCCGAGTCAGGACCGCCATGGCCCAACCCAGATCATTTGCCTGCATTGGTCCCTCACTATGGAATAGGCTTCTCCCATCAGTTCGCTCTGCCATCCTCTCTGGTAGTGTATCCTCGTCTTTCTCTCGTCTAAAAACTTGCCTGTTTCCTAGGGGTTGTACGCACTGGGAGCGCTTCAGAAAGGCTCTTGCTGCGAGAAGCGCTTTATAAATGGTGAGATACAATACAATACCATACATACATACATGCATGCGTACATACATACATACCGGTAGGCCTACATACATACATGCATACATACATACATACATACATACATACATACATACATACATACATACATACATACATACATACATACATACATACATACATACATACACTGAACCAGAATGTAGACATATGGGGGTAATGGCGGGTCGGGGGTAATGGGCCGGGGTGGGTAATGTCCTAGACCCATTAGAAGCAGCTCATATTACTGTAGACTAATAATTTTCTGTAAATTGCTACAGCTGGAATGTAATGAACCAGTGTTGCTAGGTATGGGGTACATGTAATTGAAGTAGTTTAATCTTGTAGGCTTACACAACCAAGTCACAACTTAGGCCTTTGTTGCGTTATCAAGATCTCAATAAAGATTTATTTTGGTCTATACGAACAGTGCTTAAAGTGTGGGAAAATAAGTGTCTGGATGCCCCTTACCTTCCAGGCTGTTCTGGCCAATAAGTGACAGGACGGCATTCCGATTTTCAAATAAGTGCATGGACGCCGTCCATGACCGCCCTGCCACACTTTAAGCCATGTCTACGAATCGATATAGGCACTATTCTAACATTTCCCAAAGCGGTCTATATGTTTGGGATGAATAAAACGCTTTGTTTTCTTTCTGCAGTGATAGTTTATGTACAATTGTACACGTACCCTCCAGTGGCTAGCGTCAGTTTAAACTGACGGTTATATTTGGGCCTACAACGGCCTACCTCTGCAATATTTTTTAAAAATATGGGTGAATACGATGGTTTTGGGTATAGACAAACACGAAAATGTGAAATAAACCATTAATTTCTGTCATGGGTTGATATGGGTTAACACATGAGTTTTGTTGAGTATGTTTGAACTGCAAATGTTAAATGTGATTATTAAGTGATAAGTTGTAAGATAATTAAATATTAATAAATGATTTCTGAAGAATTTTGGTCGTTCATTTCTTCCAGTTACTAGCTTTGCCGTCTTGAAGTAAAAAAATATGCTCAAGCCTGAAGTCTATTCTCTTAAGCGTAGCCTAAATGCTGCCAGTTCCCCTTCATTTTCGCTGAGTCAGACGTGGATAAGAATATTCGATAAGACTCAAACAATTGAGACAAGGCCGTGTTATGCTATAACCTTGATTAGCTGCCCATAATATTTTTACTGCGGAAATTGATCATGCCCTTCTTGCATGAAAATGACCTATGCTATAAATCGTGTTCAGATCTTATCTGAGCGCATTGCATTGAGCGAGTCGGGGGGGAGCAGCTGCTCTCCCCCCGGTCGGCGGGGGGGAGAGCAGCGGCCACATTGTTCTTTTAACCAGATTAGGCCTACCAGCAACGGTTCAAGTAGGTCTACATAATAAATACTACATGTAACTTTACCGCATCAAACTGGCAAGTTTCGAAATTAGGTTTGTATTGTTTTGCTATTTTTGCACATTTTATTTATAATTTATTAACGGGAAAATGTCACCTTCGATCGCACTCAATTGCACAATTGGGCACAAAAATCAATCTGCGAATCGCCCAACTGAGTGGAAACAAAGGTGAGAAAACATCGATTGGTAACATCTGACGCAAATCATTCAAACTAAATGTAATTATTTGCACAACATATGCGGCACATCTGCTGCTACACGAAACAGCACGAGTAGGCCTATACGTACGTGACGATTAGGCCGTACATTTGGAACAGCAGACTGCTGAGTATTTATAACGCTTTAAAATGGACGTATAATGTCTCATTACAACTAAACCCTCCTAATGTGGCTTTATTACAAGTAGCCTACTGTTAGTCTGTTACAGTAGGCCTACTGTCTGAAAACAGTAATGTGGTAAAACGCGATTCCAAACCTATAGCCTACATGCAGGCCTAGGTCTGAAATGGTAACAGCCATATTTTGGTTGCACTGCGCAAAACAATAGATAGGCCTAATAGAATGCGACACAACTTCTTGTAATTTGACAATATTTACAAAGTCAACACACAGAGAAAATATTGAACACTGACACCAAAGATATTATATATCTTTGCTGACACCGAGAAGAAAACGACAAGCAAATGCAATTTTGGAAAAATAGCTTAGAACAATAATTTTACACAGTCTTACTACACAAAGCGAAGCGCTGCTGGTGTAGGCATGCAATGACAACTCTGACAATAATTTATTACATTTTTAGGCCTACTTAATTTAATTAATTAAAATATTAGCCTAGGTTATGCTGCGATACTTAGTATAGCCTATGGTTGATATGATTTAAATGCAGAGCTGCGCATGACGCATCGTCTGGAGCAGGGCTGTACGTGGGCCTGTCTGGTAGGCCTAAAGTTTGTGGTCAGTAGGCCTACTCATTATATAGTCTAGGCTTACGCGCTATAGTTTGCCCGAGACTAGACTGCCTAATCGCAGTTTCCTAATTCTGCTGTCTTCTTGACAGAATTTTTGTATTAGGGGCCTACATGTATTAAATTTCTAGTCTTTGCGAGGCTACCCGCGTATGCCCTCGTTTATGGAACTAAGTAGGCCTAGGCCATAAAGCACAATTTTTTTAGTAGGCTTACACGCTGCATGTAGACCCGCGTAGGCCTATACCCTTGTGTACAGCCCAGGCCTTCGGCGCCATTTATGTTAACCGAGTAAACACGGTTGCCTGTTTTAAATCGTAGGTCTACTGTCATGGAACGGTTTTCAGTGAATTTCGTGCAGACAATAATATTATTAGGCCTATGTGAAAATGAATTCGAGGGCTCGTTTGAGTGTGGTAGGCTACAATTATTTCACAGCTATAGGCTATAGGCCTATAAGGACCAAGTGCGGACCGTACTAGCTTATAGTGAAAGTCAGGGTAGGTTTAAGTAATTAAGCTAATAATTCTACTAATTCTCTGAAAAAAACAGTACGGTAGCATCAGTTTTTCACTCGACCTTCCTCTGCTGGACCTGGGACTAAAATCGAAGGGATATGAAGCCGCAATTAGGCTACATGTCAGCCAATCAGGGATCGTCTTTTTGATGAATACACTGGCGGTGTATTCTATGTAACGATTATCCGGGTAATCAGCAGGGTAATTTTGAACATAGTCGTTTCGACTGTCATTATAGTCGTCGTCCGTGTAATTTTCCAAACTTTTGTCCTATTTGTTATCAATCCAATCACAAAAATCTTTCTTGGAACACATTTTGGTTAGTCCGCAAGTTCTATTTTGTAAAATTCATGCGTTTTGCTACGACAACCAAACAAAAGGTAGGCTACGTGAACCTACTGGCGTATTTATCTGGCAAAGTCCCGAATTTAGCCACATACATAATCTAGGTCAATGACCCAATTGTCATCGGCTTCATTTCCAGTCAGCATAATTATAGGCCTAATAGCCCAGGTCTAGTAGTCACAGGCTGGACGATGAGAAAATGACCGAGTTACGAAAGAACGACAATTATAACTCTAAGAACGCCACAAGAACATCAACAAAACATGCGTTCGTACATAAAAATGCGTGATGTATTCTTTTATCATGCTTACATCCACTTGGAAAGTTCAAAGGTAGCATAAACATAAGCTCTACGGTCTGTCATATTAGGCTAATTGGCCATAGGCCTACATATTATACACAAGCATCATAATCTGTCTACAATTAATTATTATTGTCATGCTGACCAAAATAGATGATGCTATGCCATATAATAGGCACATGGGCGCCCGCAGATATGTTCAGTGGGGGGGGGGGGAAACACATTGATTACAGTTAAATTTATAACAAGAGCTTCATGAAAGGTGCAAGCAGAGAGTAAGGAACATGGGAATTTTTCACAGAGACTTCTAAATACAAATTTTTCGGTTTCATTTTGTGTAGGCCTATCATTAGTACCTTAGTGTAAAGAAAATAGTTAAAAACCAAAAAGCTAATAGCCTAGTTTCAAAATTATATGCCAATTTTTAATGTCTGGCAACTGATGGCCCTATCATGTGCGGGCGCCCATAATTATGGGTAGACGTAGCCAACGCTTATATTCTAAACCTTGTCAATAACTTTCCACATCCAATTATTACAATAATTCAATGTGACATTAAATGAAACATTTATTAGGAAAAAAATTGAGGAAGTATAGAAGTTTTGAGGATTATGCAAAATGGGTTATTTGTCGTATTGTAACCCAAGTTAAAATAACAACATCAAACAAATAAACTGAAGGCCATTAGTTCAGTTCATGACATGGGCGGAGTTTGGTTTCCGTTCTTGGAGGGGCTAACCCCGAGTCTGGGCCTTCTTAGGGGGCTAACCCTGAAAACGGATACCATTTTCATGGTAAAAAGTTGAATCTGGGCCTTCTTGGGGGGGGGGGGCTTAGCCCCCTAGCCCCGGATAAACTCCGCCCATGGTTCACGATGCTTGGATAGCAATTCGTCCAGAACCGTTTATAATGGACAAATCATATTAATTCTCATTAGCTGTAATAGGCTAACTCAATCTTGATTGCGGCTTACTGGCATCATAATCAGTATTTATTTTACTGTGAAATAGGTCTATGATAGCATGAGTCTGGCGAATAGGCGATTCATGCAAACTCAAAATCTCATTGGCGGAAGAGCTACACTGTAGGCCTATAGCTGATAAAAATATTATAGGCTTCCACAGTGTGTCCACTGTCCACGCGCTACCTTCAGACGGTCTTTATAATGTTTGATTTCACAATTAGGCGAAGTCATCCATTTTTTATTGTCTGGACTTGACAACATAGAAATCCAATTTCTGTAAGAGGTCAGAATAATAAAATTCATTTGGAAATTTGAACATGTAGACTACAACTGTTCTACTTTGCAACCTAAAGTGGCGAACAAAGCACACTAAATTCATCTTTGGGGAAAGAATAAAGGAAGTCGACTAAAGGATAAAGGAAGTCGACTAAAGGATAAAGAAAGTCGACTAAAGGATAAAGAAAGTCGACTAAAGGATAAAGAAAGTCGATTAAAGGATAAAGGAAGTCGACTGAATTGAGAATGAAAGGAGAGAGTAGTGAGCAGAGTTGCGGAGTGATAGTCACCACCACTATCTGCAGAAAAGTTGTAGAAAAGTTGTGCCCATGATTAGCAGTAATGGATCTGGTATTCATCATAGCCTACATGTAATGTAAGCAGTAGCCTAATAGCAGTAGTTGTCGTAGCAGTGGTAATAGCAATCATAGCAATCATAGCCATAATAAACACTTGTTTCGAGTGTATAACATTACCATAATTACACACCGAACGCTACAAATTATCCATGGAAAATGTTTCTGGGATGACAAAAAATATGGATTCATCAAAGATGGCGGATCACGGCATCCAGAACAATAATAGAATAGATATTGTTTCTAGACCATTGTCTCAGCCATCCTCCTCCATCTTCAGAGAGCGACTATAGGGCATCTGTGTGGTTCGCTGGGTCATCCTGGAGGTCATCGGAGTCCCCCTTCCACCTCATTCTGCCCCAGAAGAGTCTGCGGTCAGCATCTGGTAGAGGAACTGGTCAGCCATACATCCCTTTATGAACTCCTCCTTTGATAGGACTCCATCGCTGTTTTCGTCCATCTTGCCGAAGATCTCTTTCGTTCTCTGCTCCGGAGTGTCGTTCGGATCGTTGTAGGCCAACTGTGGACCAACCATGTTGTAGATCGCCTGAACAAACACACACACAACACAGCCATTTCTTTGTTTTCTTACTACGACATGACGCGTCGCAGAACGAATGATAAACACCAACTGTTTAATGTAAGCTTATCATCATCATCATCATCATCATCGTCATCGTCATCGTCATCGTCGTCGTCGTCATCGTCATCATCACCATCACCATCACCATCACCACCACCATCACCACCACCACCACCACCACCACCACCACCACCACCACCACCACCACCACCATCATCATCATCAGGGATAATTATTATTTTTCGTCCATTCTGTCCATTTTGACCAGGTGGATCCTTAGTTTCAAAACTGTTGAGTGGCACAATATAATGACCACCAAGGCCGTAGGCTCGTAGCCTAGCTAGGGGTGTTTGGGGTGTTTAAGCACCGTATGAAGTGAAATAGGCCTACTGCTACCATTAAAATATTGCATTTAGGCCTACTAACGCAATCATGATGTAAGGACTAAGAAGATTTCATTTTGAAGCTTGCATTTCTATGTGACATTTTACAATAGATTATAATTATTATCATCCTCTAAAGTTCTTAGTCAATTTATTCCGTTGCTTGTCGGCTTGCTCAAGGTCGAGTAAACACCCTCCGAAATAAAATCATTGCTATTATAAATAAGCTTTTATGACCACGTTTCATTGATTCAAACGTTGTCTTAAGAAATACTATATTTATAATTGCACACGTGGGGCGGTTTCCCAAGATCCCCCACTCCCTACTCAGCAGTCAGCAACCGTCTTGCGAAACAAGTGCATCAGCGTTGCCACTCCTTGGGTTTTTTCACAAGATCTTGTTTTTTTTTTTATATCCGAACTTGGAAAATGGGGGTTTTTTGCGAGGAACTTGGGTTTTTTCTTGGGTTTTTTCGGCGCAAAAAAATCTTGGGTTTTTTTCTCGAACTTGGGAAATAGGGTTTTTTTCCTGAAAAACTTTGTTTTTTCGGGCAAATCTTTGGTTTTTTGCTTGCGAACCGGAAATTTTTCAACAATCCCTGAAGATTTTGGCGAAATGACTAAAAAAAAGGTCATCAGATTTTTTGGACGGTAAAATAGAATTTTTTGGGGAAATTTCGGGAAATTTTTTGCCGGATGACTAAAAAAAAAACCAAAATTTTTAAAATTTCGGAAGATTTGGGCAACTTGGGTTTTCTTGGGTTTTTTCGACCGACCAACTTGGTTTTTTTATTTTTTAGAGTGGCAACGCTGAAGTGCATTTAGCATTTCGGGTACAATACCCCATCAACTACTGAGCGTGCTATAGTCGATTGGTCATTCGAGTATAGTGGACAAACTGACCGCAATGATTTCAGTCATCTCCTTTGGTTCTATCGTTCCATCACCGTTGACGTCATACATCTGGAAAGCCCATTCCAGCTTCTGTTCGGGTTTTCCAGCGGACGTGATGTTGATGGCGAGCAGGAATTCCTTGAAGTCGATCTTTCCGCTGTTGTCCGAATCGAACGTCCGGAAGACATGCTCGCAGAACTTCTCGGCGTTTCCTTGAGGAAAGAAACTGGAATAGACCTCGAGGAACTTGGCTCTCGTCAGCTGACCGTTTGGACAGTCCTTCTGCGGAACAGAACGAAGCGCAAGCGGAAGATCTCATGTGGGGGTAAGATAAGGTAAGTGAGAGAAGCTAAGGTAAGACCAGGTAAAATAAGGTAAAATAAAATAAAATAAAATAAAAGGTAAAATAAGGTAAAATAAAATAAAAGGTATAAAAATAAGGTAAAATAAAATAAAATAAAAGGTAAAATAAGATATAATAAAATAAAATAAAAGGTAAAATAAGGTAAAGTAAGGTGAGGTAAGTTCTGGTAAGGTAAAAATAAGTAAGGTAAGATCAAATGAGACCAGGCCAGATAAGGTAAGACCAGATAAGTTTAAGAAAGTCCAGATAAAGTAAGACTAAGTTAGGAGTCTTAGGACCAAAAAAGAGCAGCATTGCAAGAGGCGGAAAGCTAAGATAGCCTAAGGTAAGATAAGTAATTAAGTATGCAATAAGAAAAGCATACCTACATGTACGTATCATCTGACAGATCACAGTTTTTATTGGAATTTCCCCCGTCATGTATACTGTAGGCTATGCACTGGGACGAAAATACATTTTTTGCGTAGGCCTGTGTAATACAATATTTTATGGATGGGCTCTGCAGTTGTGTTCTCAATTTCAGGCTGTGCAGTATCAAGCTCTTGTAATCGAAATATTAGTCGTCACCATTGCGTTTTGCCCTCCCCCTACAAAACAATATATGCAGGCGCCCACTTGCAGCAGTAGGTCCTATGTCTACAATGGACTGCAAAAAATCTATGGAGAGTCCACTTCAGAGTTTCACGACCCGGTTCCGAGAAGACAGAGATGCATTGTAAAGTCATGTAATGTAAATCTCCGAGATCTCTCTGCGCCACAAGAATGCCTCGTTAGGGTATCCAGTTTGAACTGCAGCTATATAAAATCAAGTCCTCTAGTAGCCACGTTCTTTAGTCCGAATAAGTGCCAGTTCGAAATCTAGGAGGGGAAAAATGAAACAGGAGATCCATGCGGTATACAATCATGTACACATCAAACTGGTATCTTGTCGTT